>OX422217.1:207619294-207936794 GCA_949130495.1 Sambucus nigra
GAAGATATAAGAAAAACATTCCATACCATGAGTTTTAAAGGTGCATTTCATATTGGACTCATTGACTAGAAAAACATTCTGATCAAACTCTATATAGAAGATGATTTCACACGCCTTTAGATGAGAATTTAATGGTACTTTGGCAAGTTTCCCATGAGATGCTTCAAATAGAGTCCCTCGTTCACACCAAAAATAAAAAGTCCCATTGCCTCGGTTTGGATCTCCTCCCAGCTCTTCTTATCCACTTCTTCACAAAAGCCTCCCTATAATTTATGGCAAAGGTGGTTGACAGACCACTTCAGATGGATAACTAAACTGTCAATGGAAATAGGCCAAGTATAGCAAGAGTTTGTGTGGAACTAAATCTTCTAGATGTTAGACTAGATAGATGTTGGATAGGACATGGGGATGAAGAATTTTGGCAACAAATCTTTTATGAAAACATTCCCCCTATTGCAATGAGTGTTTAAAGCTTGGCCATGATGCATCTAAATGTGTCTTTAATAAGGTAAATATATCATCCACTGTTCAAAGAATATGAGAAAAAGACCTCAAACAGACCCAAGTTCAACCCAAACCCTTATCCTAGGACCAATATTAATCAAGAACCAATTGCCTCCAATATTACCCAAAATCCTGAGAAGGCCATTTAGTGTGTGCTTTAGGTAAAAAAAAACTTTTCAATTTTAGTTAATCCCAATTTTAACTTCTTAAACCCTAAACACACATCTAAGTTATTTAATCCATTAAACAATTAAAACATGTGGTAAAAGAAACAAATTTAGAAAAAACCCTTTCAGGTAACACCCTTTTTATTTCACTGTGAACAATAAATCGCTACTTACAACACATCGAAATCTGCAATGAATCTACCACAATAAATCCACATAGACACGCAGTCTACCTCAACAAAGGACTCCCACAAGAACCCTCCAGAATCGCAACTCTCGTCTTTAGCAAGGCACACCCACAAGCATCCCCAATGACATTAGTCAGCAAATATGATTAAAATAGAGTTAAACTATTAAAATGCCACTTAAGACGTTTAAAATAGAGTTAAACTATTAAAATGGCTCCGAATTGTTTGTTGAAGAAAATATTTTAATCAAAACAAAACTTAACACAAGATGTGTTTAAAAACTTACCAAAATAGTTTGTATGAGTGTGAATGAGTAATTTCAGATCTAGAGTAAACCAGTTTTGAAAAAAAAAACTTAAACTATTAAATCAATTCAGCTTTAGGAGAAGGTGATGAGAGTATGAGGAAGAACACAAGTAGTTTTTACGTGGTAAAAAACATCCACGGTGTCCTCTACAACACAAAACAAAAATTCACTAAAATCAAAGTAACAAATTACAAGCTATTCAACAAACAAAACAAAACAAACACACCTAAACTAAGTTCAAGATCGTTACCAACTCATCTGGATTAGATCTGACTTCTCTGAAGGTTGTTGTTGTTGATGTTCTCTGCAGCCTTGTAACTTTACTCGATTCTAGTCTTTACGTCAACTCCAACAAGTTTAAGATCATTCAACCAACACTTTAAGTATGGTAGAGTGAAAGTGTAGTGGTGATGTGCTCTCTAACATATGCATGCAACACACTCACATTTAATACCGACAAAATGACTTAATCAAATTATAGAATCACTAGACATGAAAGGTTTTCTAAAATCAGTTTAGTCAAACCAAAATCAGTCTTTAAACCTTTCAATTTATCTGTAGATCAAGAGGGAATATTGTTAATAAATATCCGAGATCCTAACACTTTTGAGTTTTGAAAATATTATTTAGAAAGTGCAAATCCCAATCAAGATATCAAAACTAGGTCTTAGCTTGATAATTTGAGTAAAATGAAATTAGAAGAGATATTGTTGGTATAGGGTTTAAAAACATGAATTCAGTTTAAAATAACCAACAACTATGATTTCTCGAAATAAGAAATCAAAATAAAAATCTATCTACGTGATTTGTATCATTAAGATGAGATCTTAGTTTTTTATGTGGAGAAACTGAGAACCTCTACCAACGTGGCTAAGTTGGAACAATGATCAAGAACAAGAGAGGAATATTTCTCAAATCACGATCTAAGCACTCAACACTCAAGGTTTTTAAATCTCAAAAAAGTGTTTCTGAGTTAGGCTTTGACGAAGTTGGATTATGGTTTCAAGTCTCTCTCTAATCTTTTCTCTCTATTCTCTCTCTAATCTCTTTTTTCTCTCAAATGAGGAAATAGCCAAAGTCTTCAAATGCCTCATAAATAGCATATATTTATACTAGGCATCGAAGGATCTCGAACAAGGGTTTGAAATCAAAGTCTGAGATTAAAACGATGGGGATCTAATGGTTCACAGCTGGCAGTGGGAATAAACTACTCTGATTGGTTCAAAAACATTTCACTTGGATCAAGTCTAATGCATGCAGAACGTAGATAAAAATAATCCAATGGTTAAAAATTGGTTTTAAGTTTGTGAGTGCAAAGAAACACAAATCCACCCACCCACTGTGCGTGTACGCTTTAGATTCAATTTCACACGTGTGTTTTTGGTTTTTCAAAAAATCTTATTTTTCACCACAATATTTTCTGCCGCTTTTGGATTCTACCCAAGCTAGTTTTAAGGACAAATTTTAATTAAAAAATAGCCCAAAAACTTTACAAAGTTCAAATTTTAATTTCCAAAAATCATTTTAAAATTTATAGAAAATTCTTAATAAATCCCAAAAAATATTAAAAATCATTTTAAGGGGATTTAACTCACACAAGATTATATTATGAATAAAACACTAAATGTATGCAATCCTAGTGAGTGGTGTAGTGTTATACCTTCATGAACTTGTAGAGGAATATTAATGATGATTATGAAGTTCTGAGGCTTTTTGGTTTAATAAGGAATAGACACAATATTGTCACTATTTCCAAACTAGATGAGCTCCTATATAATGTAGACTCAAATGAGTCAAGGATATAGGGTGCTTTAATATCCCCCTTTGGAAATATGAGACAAAATCTCCTTTGAGTTAACAAGTACCGTTAGGGATACCAATAAGAAAAATCCTATTCTTATACAAAAATTTCTATCTACCCAATCTCCTAGAAATGAAAAATTACATAACTCAAATATATATAAACCAATACCCTATCAAAATCTGATCCTGTAATAAAATTCCTATGATCAAGTTCATTAGTTGAGAATGTACATTAGTGTCAAAGTGGATTCAAAATTTCTCCCCCATTTTGTCTCAAGTGGACAAAGGGTAGTAAGAATCAAACAAGAGAGTTATAAGCAGGTAGATATACAATTTATTCAGCTAAAACCATGCCAATTGATTTGCGTAAAGATTCAAAATGCTTAAAGTCCAAAGGTTTTGTAAACAAATCAGCCAATTGTAGATCAGTAAATAGGTAATTAATCTCTAGTTCCTTTGATTAAACTAATTTCCGAATGAAGTGATATCGAATTTTAATATGTTTAGTGCGAGAATGTCGAACAGGGTTCTTAGAGATGTTGATCACACTCTGGTTATCGCAATAGAGATGGAGTTTTTCTTCATTTATAGTGTAGTCTCTCAGCATAAGTTGCATCCCTAATAACTGGGCACAACAACTTCCAGCTACAATATGTTCAGATTCTGTAGTAGATAAAGAGGTGCAGTTCTGTTTTTTACTGTTCCAACCAACCAAGTTGTTATCAATGTAGTAACATGCGCTTGATGTACTTTTACTATCATCGAAACACCCAACCCAATCAACATCAGTGCATCCAACTATAGTGCTCGATGTGTCATTCGTGTACCACAACCCTAAATTGTGAGTGCCTTTTACGTATTTAATTATTCTTTTTACACATAATAAATGACTCTCTTTGGGATTATTCTGATAATGGGCGCACACACACATAACGTACATGATATCATGGTGCAAGGCAGTTAGATAGAGAAAGCTTCCTATCATACTACGATATAAGGTAGAGTCAATGGATTTACCATTTTCATCGTTGGAGAGTTTAACCGAGATACTCATAGGCGTTTGAGCTTCCTTAGCAGTATCTAAGCCAAACTTTTTTACAATCTCTAATGCATATTTAAATTGTGAAGAAAATAAACCTTCTGAGTTTTGTTTAATTTGAAGACCTAAGAAAAATTGTAACTCCCCCATAAGCGACATTGGGAATTCTCTGTGCATAATGTCTGAGAAAGACTTGGATTTTGAAGGGGAAGTGGATCCAAAAATGATGTCATCAACATATACTTGAGAAATAGTAATGTTTTTGTCAAAATATTTGACAAACAAGGTTTGGTCATTTCCTCCTCTCATAAATCCATTATTTAAAAGAAAGGTGGACAGACGCTCATACCAAGCTCTGGGAGCCTGTTTTAACCCATAAAGAGCTTTCTTAAGACAATAAACATAATTAGGATGAAGAGGATCAATAAAACCTTTGGGTTGTTCTACATAGGTCTCCTCAGTTAAAATTCCATTAAGAAAGGCCGACTTTACATCCATTTGGAAAAGTGTGATATGTAAATGACATGCTATAGCAAAAAGCAAACGAACAGATTCGAGTCGAGTAACAGTAGAAAATGTTTCCTCAAAATCTATTCCTTCAATTTGAGAGTAGACATGGATAACTAATCTAGCTTTATTTTTAATGATCATCCCAGACTCATCAGTCTTGTTTTTAAAAATCCAACGTGTGCCAATAACCCTTTTATTTTTAGGTATGGGTACAAGATACCAAACATCACGAATGACAGATTGAAGAAGTTCTTCTTGCATAGCAGTAATCCACAAGGGGTCATTCAAGGCTTTATTTACATTTTTAGGATAAATAAGAGACACAAAACATGCAAAATGAGCAATATCACGAAGTTGGGATCTTGTATGAACAGGTTTTATAGGATTACCAATAATGGTATCTATAGGATGGTCTTTAGAAACCCAGTTAGGTACTTCAGGGGTCTCTGTTAGTAAAGTCTCAGTTATTTCAGGAGAGTCATAATTTAAAAGGCTTTCAAACTCATCCACAATAGTTGGTCTAGTAGTTTTACTTTCTACAGAGGTGTCATTTATAATCACATTAATGGATTCCATCATGGTCTTAGTACGCGAGTTGTAAATACGGTAGGCTCTAGTGTCAGGTGAATATCCTAGAAATATATCTTTATCTCCTCTTGTTTCAAACTTAGATAAATGTTCTTTGTCTTTACAGACATGATATGTACTGCCAAATGTCCTAAGATATTTAAGATTTGTCTTCTTGCCATACCAAAGTTCATAGGGGGTCTATTTAGAATTGTTCCTAAGGTAGACTTTATTGATAATGTGACATGAAGTACGAACTGACTCAACCCAAAACTATTTAGGTAAGTCTTTAGCATGTATTAGAACTCTTGCAATTTCCTGAATAGTCCTATTTTTACGCCCGGCTATCCCATTTTTGGGGTGTCTTAGGAGAACTAAACTAGTGTTTGTAACCATTATAGTCACAATATTCAGTGACACCTGAATCTATGAATTCTCCTCCTCTATCACTCCAAATTCTATCTACTTGGGAGTCCTTTTCATTTTCTATACGAAGTAAGATTTTTAAAAACGCTCTAAAGGTTTCAGATTTTTATTTTAGAAAAGCAACCCAAGTGAATCTCGTGTAGTCGTCAACCATAACTAGAATGTAACTATTTCCACAAAGACTAATAGTACGAGAATGACCCATTAGGCCCATATGGATAAGTTCCAATGGCTTAGAGGACAAGATGTCTTTAAGTATTTTATGAGATGTTCGAACTATTTTTCCTTCTTGACAAGGACCACGGACTATGTTCGAAATAGGTTTTATTTTAGGAATACCTCTAACAATTTCCTGAGAGGACAATTTACTAAGGCTGTCATAATTTATATCACCCATTCTGTTATGCCATAATTCATTGTCATCCATTTTGGCAATGTTACAAACCTCTGTACTAGGATTAACTGTGTAACAGTTATTTGGAGTACGAAGTCCTATAATAATGCATTCACCATTTTCATTTAAAATTTTACTATTGTTCCTCGAAAAGGTGACAGTATGATTGGAGTCACAAAATTGTGAAATAATTAGTAGATTAGCCTTAAGACATTTTACTAATAAAACATCTTCAAGAACAGGTAATCCTTCTTCGTGGAGTGTTCCTTTGCCTATGATCTGGGCTGAAGCACCATATCCAAACAAGACTTTGACTCCGGAGAAGTTAGTTTTGTTTGAGAGTTTTGATTCATCCCCGGTCATATGTTTAGAACATCCAGAGTCTAAGTATCATCCAGACATGGCGTGTTCAACTTTCAAAGCGCTGATCACTATATTACATTTCATTTGGGGTACAAGATCATCCTTTCTTACCCAAATAGCTCTAGTTTTTAATTTGATCTTATTAGCTCATATTTGATAAAACTTGCAAGCTTCATCTTTTTGTCTATACAAATTTTGCGCAATTTAATTTTTTTTATAAACAGTTTGAGCAATTTGTCGAGAAAAGACGCTAGGATTATTTCTTGACAATTTTCTTTTAGTATTAGATCTTGTCTTTCTCTTTCTATAGTTAGAGTTTCTGTCTGGGTGTTTAGGAAGGACATAATTGTTACGGCTTCTCCTAGAATAGCTAAAGTTCTGATAGGTAAAGGAGGGATAAGTATTTTGGTATAGGCATTTGGAATAGAAACCATCTAAAGAATATCCGTACGCATCACAGTATGAGCAATAAAGATTGCTCGTAGCAATTAAGTCTTTAGGAAAGTTGTTGAACATAGGTTTCCCTAAGTTATGACTTTTGGCATTATTTCTAGAGGAAACAGTTTAAAACGAGGTCTCACTCTTTCTAATGGGAGGAAAAACGTACTTGGCTTTAAGTTGAACATTTTCTTAGAGGCACTTGTCTCATCAAAGTTTAACTGCTGCTGATTTTTAACAAAATAATTTTTCGATGATTGAAAGTTAGGACAAATTTCCATAGGTCTTTTCCCACGAGTAACAAACTTTATGATTTGAAAAGGTTTATTTTGTTTAATATTTTTGGTGAAAAACCTATTCCAGATCTATCGTCAGAATTGATCTTGCTATCAACAACATAGTCCTTAAAACAATTGGAATTTCTTTCAAATTTTAAGAATTTTTTGAAGACTGTTGAAACCTTTTCTTTTATTTGTTCCAATTCTAATAATGATCCTTTATACTTCTTTTCCAAAACATTATTGGATTCGGTCAAGTCTTTCAATTTCTGTTCAAAATCTTTTATTTCCTCATGATGAGTTAAACATTGAGATGTATACTCTTCAGCATTTTGTTTAACTATTTGGTTCAAGGACTCTAATTTCCTGGAAAGATCTTTGACAAGTTTCACCCGTCTAGCTCTTTTCTTGAGAGTTTTGGGGTAAAGTGTGTGAATGTTAGGAAGGTCCTCATTATTGGAGTCACTAAGTGAGCTGTGTGCTGTGTCCCCTATCAATTCAATTTTAGGACTCACACACCCATTGGCATCGATGATAAGACAATCACTTTGACTCACACACACACGATTTTTAGTACTATAATCATTATCAAGCAATAAGGTAGACATATCAATTGAAGCAGCATCAGTCATGGCGTGATCAATTCCTCATCATCATTGTATATTATCTTAGAAAAGAATGATATTCAAGGGTAATAAGAGTTGGATGTAATACCCCATATTTTTATGGCTTTTAAAATTGGGGATTTATTAAATTTAATTGAGATATTAATTTGATATTAATCCGGATTTTTATTTTAAATATTTACTAGCGTGACGAGAGTTATTAATTATTGGGAATTTGTTGAATATTACTAGATGAGTAAAGTAATATATGAGTTTGATTTTATTAATATTGTCACGAGTGAATAAAATGGCAATTATGAAAATTTAAGTCGGGACGCGCCTATGTCGTGTCAGGGCTAAATTATTATTATAAAAATGAATATATTATAAGTCGCACATATGGTCGTTTCGAGTGAACCAAAGTGTCCGGAAGGGTTTAGATAGTCAAAAAAGTGTACCCGAGGATTTAGTTTGCGTCTCGGGGCATTTTTAGGCCTAATTGACATCCCGGGAGGGTATGATAGTCATTTTGTATTTTTGGGTAATTAAACCCACGAATTTTCTTAGAATATATCGGCCATTTGGAGTTGTCTCTTAGGGTTAACAAACACAAAACCTTAACCCAACCATTAGAGAAGAAGGTGAATAGATTAGAGAAGAAGGTGAATAGATTAGAGAAGAAGGTGAAGAGTTTCCAAGCAATCCAAGGCCTATAACTCACCCGATTTCACTGCCATCGCCACCAAAATGTAGATCACACGACGAGGAACGTAACCATATCTTTTTCATCAACAAATCAGATCCTTGAATCCCAGGAAATTATTTATCTTCCTGATTTCTAGTTGATATTCCTTCCATGTTAGTCTAGGAATGAAAATCATATGTTTTAAATGAAGAATTATATGTTTTGGAAGAGAATTTATATGTGTTGTAGGGAGAATCCATATAGTCTAAAATCGTGATCATATGTAGAGGATTACCCACGAATTTATTATGATATTTGGGAATAAAATATGGTTTAAAATAGAGGTTTGTGATTATTCATGCAAAATTTGGTTTTATAAATAAATCTGAGATTAAACCCCTTTTTGATTGATTCGTTGAGGATTTATTGCAGGCATTACGTTAGAACTTGTTTATGTACCTTGCTTATACATTTGGATAATTTTGATGGGAGTTTGGGATGAAATTATAGAGGTTCGGAGGGGTTAGAATGATTGAACCTGTTCCTCTGCTTTGGTCTCTCCTTCACATCTCCTCAAAGAACGCCATTATCTGGGAATCTTTAACTGCACGAGTCTCGACCTCAGCATCAAATCTGGTCGTCATAGTGTCAAACATCCTGGCCTGAGCAGCCATCTATGCCTATAAGGTATAGAAATCCTCCTCGGTATGGCATCTGGGCGCAGATGTGGAAGGGTAAGGCTGAGTCGCATCAGGACTGGGACCAGTGGGACCTGCTGGCTGGGAAGTGCAGCCAGCTCAAGAAGAGGCTCCCTCAGTGGGTGGAGGTCTCGCTCTAACCTCAATAGTCAGATGACTCTCAAAACGAGTGAACGTAACGTTATTAGTGATAGCGACATTTGAGAGAAACGGGTCATCCTCTAAGACTAGAACCCCAACAGATACACAAATATATGTAATGAGAATCCTATAAGGAAGAGCAGGACAAACATGGGTTCGACCAACAATAGTAATGTGATAGGTCGATATCCCACCCCTGGGATACAACATACATGAAGTAAACTATGTCAAATCCTATCTGGTTATGATTTATCCTAGGATAGATAGAAGATGACACAAATCGATCAAGAACTCAGAAGGCTGGACATAGCTGACATTAAAACATAATAGTGCTGCCCTCTAGAGGAATCTACCCAAAATAGTGACGGAGAATAGCCTCCTAACATGGACCGTCGTCAGTGATCTTAGGGAACACGACATCGGGGACACGAGGCATCTGTAGCATCTCATCTATTAAATCAGCGGTGACGACGATTGGAACTCCACGTATGGATGTCTTGTAAGTTCAATACGACCCCTAATTAAAAAAATCTTTCCTCTTAATCAAAGATAATTTCCTAACAAGTGCGGAATAGGATGGTTCAAACAAATAAACAACTTACAAATTTTAATTTCTTTCAAATTAAAATTAAAACAAACTAAAATTGACATCAAATTAATCAACTAACAAATATTCACTTAAAAAAACTAACTCAATTCAAGTCCTAAAATTTGCCTACAAAAATTATTCCATTTTTGCAAATTAGGCCAAATCAAATTTTACCAAATTAAATTATCTTGACTTGAATTAAATTAAATTAAATTTCACCCAAACTAATTTTAGCACCAAATTAAACTTTAGTGTGATAAAACCCAATTTTATCTTGAATTACCTAAGCATACATTCTAAGGTGATTTTTCAAGATAAAGAGAAATAAATCACACTACGCCACGATGTACGAGGAAAACCCAAAACGGGAAAAACCTCGGAGGACCCCTAGCCTTAAGTCAACTAAGTACAAAATTTTACAAATACAAGACAAATGACTTACACAACTCGACTCAACTCCTTCAAGACCCTGACGCGTCTTCTTTTACCAACCTCTGCTTATCCGAAAATCCCAGACTCCATCAGAACCTTGGACTCCTCCAATGAAGCTTTTGGACAACCTTCAACTAGCACCCGAAGCCTTTCTCCAAGTGGAAATGCCGCAGCAACAAACAAGTCTTCTTCTTTAAGGGATGTAGAAGTAAACCCAAAAAGCTCTTTAAATAGTAGAGTAGAACCCAGTGCCAAACAAACTCCAAGCAATATATATATATATATATATATATATATATATATATATATATATATATATATATATATATATATGAAGAACTTGGAATCTTAAACTAAAACACAAGGGTGTATACTTTTGTGTTTTGGAAGAATTTAGGCCATCTAAATTAAACACACAAAAGGGACTTTTCTAAACATTAATTTTCTCTCTCAAAAGCTCTCAAAATCCAGTGAAAAGTCTTAGCAAAAATGTTTTCCCGAAGTACTTAAAAAATGTCAAAAAGTAGTGGGGACAAAAGGTGGGAAAATGGGAAAAAATTGCCAAAAACTGTTCCCGCCAGAAATCTCGTTCGAACGACATTTCCAGGTCGTTTGAACGACAATGTTCAAACGATATTTCTGGTGAAAAATAGTTAGAATTCTCGTTTGAAAAGTTCGTTTGAACAAACTCGTTAGGACGAGGCTTCTAACGACAAACCAGTGTACAAATAGGAAACTCGTTCGAATTCTCGTTCGAACGACAATTCGAACGAAAATACAGAAAGGTCATTTTTCATTTTAAGCCCATAAAACTTTTATACCAAGTTATAAAATAAAATTTTGAAATATAAAATTCATTTTAAATAAAAATTACACCCATTAAGATTTTTCCAAGTCTCTATAAATATATATGTAGCATTTATACCTTATTGGAGACTTGAAATATGATGAATTTTTTAGGACGCAACACGAGGCACTTGAAACTCAATAAGTATAATGTCTACTTGAAATGCTGGCCACTACGTCTTCAACTTTACATGTTATAGGCTTGAAGGATACACATGAACACTATCCTATGACTCAAATGTTTTTGTCCAGAATTGAGCCAACACTACATAAGACTTAATTCGAAATTTGTGTCCTTAAATGTCTGAGGTCCCTCTGAAGTATGGATATCACGATAGAAAGACTCTCGCACTATATCAGGATATACGACTCCATATGCATCAAATAAATAATCTCAACTCCTACCTAACATCCAACGAGGTATGGAAAAATGATTGAACTCAGAAACCCTAAAAACACTCTCCCTAACAACCGATCCGATATGAAGTCTTCAACTTTACACGTCTAAGGCTTGAACATGAACACTATCCTATGACCCAAATGATTTTGTCCGGAATTGAGCCAACACTACATAAGACTCAATTGGAAATTTGTGTCCTTACAAATCTCCCCTTCGGTTATTCCGGGACAAAAATCAAACAATAATCCTAAAGGTCCATCAAGCTCAACTAGACTCAAAACATCCTTCCCAAAAATAAAAAATATAAAGCTTGACTCAAAACCCAAGGATGAATGGCTTTGCTAATTAAAGTTGCCGCTAGAAATTTTTTTTTTGCACAGTTACACAAAATATTAAACGCATAGGGAATATCAAGATATTAAATTCAATGAAATTAAATACCCCCCCTAAATTAATTCCCCCTTTACAAATATGATCACCCAAGAAGATAGCGCTCTCCCCCTACGTTGGATCTCCTAATGTAAGATACGATTTCAATAGGATTAGATACCATTTCTCCCCCTTTTTGTTCAGGAATAGATAAAGGATATAGAATTAACTAATTACTTATTAATCCCCCAAATTAAAGTACCATTTATCCCCTTAAAAACTACATAAGGGATATAAAAAATGGGAAAACAAGTAAGACATGCATAAAGTGATAGGATCAATAAGGTATGTGGGAAACAATGAAGTAATTAATCTATGGAAATATAATGGATACTAACTATGATGCGAACAATATGATACCAATAAGAAAAATAAGAGACTAAGCATGAGATATCAAAGTAAAACACGCAACTAGATAGATACCAATGTGAATTAAAAGCATAAATAGACTAGCTAACATGGCAAAGACATAAACAAACAAAATATCATATATATATGTTTACACAATAGATATAAAATGTGTACAAGCACACAAATATATATAGATATAAACTCACAAATGACACAAAACTAAAATAACATAAGTTTTCCACACTCTTATGGCATAAATGTGTCATATGGAAATGGAAGTGAAGGGGTGTGAATTAGATACCAAAGAATGAAAACCCAATCACTTAAATATGTTCACGGAGTTCTCATTTGATTGCAAAACTTTATCAACTAAAATTTAGCCTTATGTGGAAAAATAGAGTGAAATCAATGAACAAACAAACACAATGCATACAAGCCTAGCATATCGATGATTCTACAAACCAATATAGTCATGACATTGAAAATACAACTAGGATAAACGGACATTGTGCAAAACTATTGAGAATCCATCCAAACTCCATCAATTACACTATTCTTTTCTTTTCTTTTGAATAAATACATCAAACTAAACTAAACAGGCCTTGGATAAAATTTTTCTTTTAATGACATATTCTATTAGGCCTTTGGACCACGTATTTCTTTTAGGACCATAGCAAACAGTGGCCTACTCGCAAAGGATAATATTTCCTTTCGGAGCCCTTCCCCGTGCACATTCATAAATATATCATTTTTTATCACTCATTTCTCACGTGCAACATAATTAACATACACATATCCTCCTAGATCATAATATATGTAGATGACTAGATTGGTAGAAGAACACTTCACAAAGCTTTTAAATTCATTCTCACTACATCTATCTACGAGTTTGGGGACACGCTCATTTTCTATCAAACATAACGTGTGGAACCACCCGTTAACAACTGACAACCAAACCCTCTCGTCTATGGACTTTAGTGCTAATTTTATACGTGATTTCCAATATGCGTAGTTGGAACCATCGAAAATAGGAGATTTTGAAAATGGAGAAAATTATATTTTTAACCAAAAATATTGAAAAGGCCCTTAACGCAATAAATTAGCGCTCCGGCTCTAATTCCACCTGTAAGTTCAATAGGATCCCCAATATTAAAAATCTTTCTCTTTAATCAAAGATAATTTCCTAACAAGTGCGGAATATGATGGTTCAAACACATAAACAACTTACAAATTTTAATTTCTTTCAAATTAAAATTAAACTAAACTAAAAATGACATCAAATTAATCAACTAACAAATATTCACTTAAACAAATTAACTCAATTCAAGTCCTAAAATTTTCCTACAAAAATTATTCCATTTTTACAAATTAGGCCAAACCAATTTTTACCAAATTAATTATCTTGACTTGAATTAAATTAAACCAAAATTTCACCCAAACTAATTTTAGCACCAAATTAAACTTTAGTGTGATAAAACCTAATTTTATCTTGAATTACCTAAGCATGCATTCTAAGGTTATTTTGCAAGATAAAGAGAAAAAAATCACACTACGCCGCGATGTACATGGAAAACCCGAAACGGGAAAAACCTCGGACGACCCCTAGCCTTACGTCCACTAAGTACAGAATTTTACAAATACAAGACAAATGACTTACACAACTCGACTCGACTCCTTCAAGCCCTTGCCGCGTCTTCTTATACCAACCTTTGCTTAGCCGACAATCCCAGACTCCATCGAAACCTTGGACTCCTCCAATGAAGCTTTTGGAGATTCATCAACCCACACCCGAAGCCTTTCTCCGAGTGGGAATGCCGCAACAACAAACAAGTCTTCTTCTCTAAGGGATGTAGAAGAAAACCCAAACAATTCTTCAAATGGTAGATTAGAACCTAGTGTCAAACAAACTCCAAGCAAGATATATATATATATATATATATATATATATATATATATATATATAACTAAAACACATGGGAGTATACTTTTGTGTTTTCGAAGAATTTAGTCCATCTAAATTAAACACACAAAAGGGACTTTTCTAAGCATTAATTTTCTCTCTCAAAAGCTCTCAAAATCAGGTGAAAATTCTTAGCAATAATGTTGTCCCGAAGTAGTTAAAAACTGTCAAAAAGTAGTGGGGACAAAAGGTGGGAAAATGGAAAAAAAAACTTCCAAAAATTGTTCCCGCCAGAAATCTCGTTCGAACGAGATTTCTGGTGAAAAATAGTTAGAATTATACTTTGAAAAGTTTGTTTGAACGAACTCATTCGAACGAGACTTATAACGACAAACCAGTGTACAAATAGGGAACTCGTTGGCAAACTCGTTCGAATGACAATTCGAACGAAAACACAGAAAGGTCATTTTTCATTTTAAGCCCATAAAGCTTTTATACCAAGTTATAAAATAAATTTATGAAATATAAAATTCATTTTAAATAGAAATTACACCCATTAAGATTTTTCCAAGTCTCTCTCTGTCTCTGTCTCTGTCTCTCTCTCTCTCTCTCTATATATATATATATATATATATATATATATATATATATATAGCATTCATGCCTTATTGGAAACTTACAATATGATAAATTTTTGAGGACACAACACGAGGCACTTGAAACTTGGCAAGTATGATGTCTACTTGAAATGCTAGCCACTACGTCTTCAACTTTACACGTTATAGGCCTGAAGGATACACATGAACACTATCCTATGCCTCAAATGTTTTTGTCCAGAATTGAGGCAACACTACATAAGACTCAATTCGAAATTTGTGTCCTTAAATGTCTGAGGTCCCTCTGAAGTATGGATATCACGATAGAAAGACTCTCGCACTATATCAGGATATACGACTCCATAGGCATCAAATAAATAATCTCAACTCCTACCTAACATCCAACGAGGTATGGAAAAATGATTGAACTCAGAAACCCTAAAAACACTCTCTCTAACAACCGATCGGATATGAAGTTCGAGCATATAATAATGCTTGGACTCGACACATGCAACCCATCTCATGGCAGAGTAAGGAGGTTGACTAGCCCGAGCACCCTGGGCACGAGTAGATCCAGGATGCTCATCGAGATGGTTAGCAGGGGAGCCTCGACGTCTGGGAGGCATAACTAACTCAATAGAAAATGATAATGTGTAGTGGGAGGAAAGATGGGTTAACCGACTCCGAAATACTATGAACCTATCTCCGTACACAAGTCCACCCTAACCACCGCGAACACCTACCACAACAGTAACACAAAAAATCAGATATAAAATACTTAAATAATATATCCTAACAAAAAGACATAGGTGTGGGTTTCCCAAAAAAAATTCAAAGAAACAATTATTACCAATTTTTTTTAAAACAAATTTCTTGGAGAAAATTTGAAATACACATAGGGGACACGAAAAAATGGCTCATAATCGACACTGGAAGCCCCAAAAGTTGAAGTTTTTGAGTTAAAATAACATAAACACCCTACACACTGATTTGATTTGAAAAAATAATTAACACTAATAACAATGTAGGAGTGCTATGTGTTTTAATCCCAAAATTTCAAACAAATCGTAGCTCAAACGTGATTTTTTTATCCCAAACCAGAAATGAGAATGAATAATACACATATTTAGTAGTAAAAAAGAGTAAAAATTTTGTATATTCAGTTCACTCAAAATGTGGAATCATAAACCAACAGAAACCCAGCTAACAGAAATCAACCACAACAGAAAAATTTAAAAAGAATACCTCGAATCGGTGAGAATCGATCTTTGTGAAGATATGGGGACGAAAAAAAGTGACAATGGAAGCAAACACCAAACCTTCAAACCAAGAAAGTAATCCTCAAACACAAACGCTCGTTCAAGATTCAAATCAGACCCAAAAAGCGAGAGAAATGAGGTAACACGAACCAAGGGATCAACAGTGCAACACGAAGCTTCGACTAGGTTGGTAATGGCGAATGGAGTTTTTTGCAGTAAGGAAGAATGAGAGAGATAAATCATGAAGTACAAAATGGACAATTCAGACGAATGGGATGTTTAAATAAAACCCTAACTTCGTTTGAACCTGACGCTCGAATGACATAGAGTGTCGGTTGAACGACACTTCTCGCGACATGGATAAGTAGCTTGAACGACGAATTTATGTCGTTTGAACGACATAAAGCAAAACTCAATTCCAACTCCAAAAACTTTTAGGTTTTTTCTAGTGAATTTTTTTCTTAAAAAGCTTACTGGAAATACCAAACACTACTAAAACAGACTCAAAACATAAAAAATAAAATAAAATGATGTGAGTTTCATGCCAACATAGAATCAATGGGCTCAAATATGGACATGGAGTTAATGGTTGTGTACTACAACAAATGAATCATAAATTCAACACATCAAAATATTCAAGAAGCTCTAATTGATAGCAATACATCAACAAACATTGTTTTAGCCATATGTGACAATTAAGAATGAGCTAAATGAACTAAATAATTAACATACACACAAATCCAGAATTTTGATAATTCTGTAAACAATAGCGTCATGATGCGATGTTTCAACACTAGGATTCGTGGTGCAAACCCGTTTTTACTTTTCCATCCGAACTCCTTCAAATTTATATATTCTTCTTAAAATTCTACTGAGGTTTCTAATTTTCCTAACTTAGAGAAATCCTATTAGCCCTAATTTTGGCATATGATTCTTTTTATCGCCTTTATTTTTTGCTTTTGGGATCTTTTAAACGGTGGCTTTCACGGTGAGTTAATTTTGTACTATCGCAGCCCTTTCCCCGTGAACATTTATCATTTTTCATTTATGCATTCTAAGTACTCATGGTAAATGGTTCTTACATGCACACCTCCTCCTAAGTCTACTTACGCATATATGACAAAATTGAGATAAGAACGTCTCATCAAACTCAAATATGCATGTGATGTCAAACATTCATATAAACTCATGCATGTGTGAAAGAATGACATATATACAAAGTCGAATTCAAATGCATATCAACTTTGAAACAACCCCATTAAAACAATGGTTAAGATCATTCAACACATCAATAATTATGAACAAATGTCCTAGCCACATGGATAATGAAATGACGGGGGTCCAAGCAAACTAATATGCCATATCAAACATGAAAGCTCATGACATAAAGTCCAAAAATGTTTTTGTGTTTTTCAAAAAAAAAATTGACCAAAAAATAAAATATTTTTGGTTTTTTCTTAAAAATTTTTAAAACTATTTTTTTATTATTTTTCAATATGACTCAAATAAATGACAAAAATACAACTAGATACACATCAAAACCCTAGACAAGATATATCACGATAACACACTAGAGTATGAAAAAATTATGATCATGCTTAATCGAAAGATGATACATGAGGAGAACCACGAGAAATGACACGCGTATCACTAAGCTTAATACCTAATGCCTCTAAATCTGATTTCCTAACCCAAGTAGGTGTGAAACGACAAGTGGGGGTTTTGGGAACTGGAACAACCTTATTCTTAGACTTTCTAGGAGTGTTTTGAAGATCATAACAAAACTGTTTAAGAGGAACTCTCCTACCACAATGATTGCAAGTGTAGTTATAGGAGGGAGTGTTTGCTATGGGACGATTATATCTAACATTCCTAGGTGGCTCTCTCCTAATGTTCCTAGTAATCTCTCTCCTAACGATCCTAGGTGGCTCTCTTGCTTGCATGGTTTTGGCTTTGGGAAGGGGTGAAAAATGTCTATCGAAGCCAATACCACACCTATTATCTTTGATTTGGACGGTTCCTAAAATTTTATCTAACTTTTCGGACCTAGCTTCCAAATCAAATTTGACCTTATTCGAATCTCTCAATTTCTCCTCAATCTCTCCTATCCTCGACTCAAGTAAACACCTAGAATCCTCAAACTCCAAGTAGTTCCTTTTTCATGGCCCCCATCAACCCTCGAAGACTATCTATCTCACCCTCGACATATTCTAACTTCTCTCGAGTTTTCTTCTCACGCGCCCTAAGATCCTCGATTAAAGCATTGGAATTATTAATTTCTATGGAACTTTCTTTCAACTTGGCTTCTAATTTCAAGTTTTCCTTCTTTATTTTATAAGTTTCTTCATATAACTCATTAAAGTAAGCTTGTAAGTCTCTCTTATCCTCACTCTGATCCTCACTCACCTCACCCTCACTCTCTAGGGCATCATAACCTGTGGGTGCAAAAGAATCATGTAAAGGTATGTTGTCATCTCTCACATGATTAGACAAAAGTGTGGGAAGGTCTCGCTTAATAGCATAAAAAATTTCTTCTTACGGGTCACACTCACTAAGGGTGGAAATACGATTTATTAGTTTATTAAAATTCTCCCAAAGTTTAGTGGGGCATTCATCTATCCTATGGACAAATCCCTCATAGAAAAAACACTTTCCATAATCATCCTTTTTAACAAAGTTTTTAAGAGCTGACTTCATGCGTGGTTTCCAATTAGAAGTTTTAAACACGTGAGTTCTAAAATCATCAAAGTTATCGAAAGGAATACCTAAAGTCACGGGATCACAAACACAATAAAATAGTACAACGTGCTCTGATACTAATTTGAGAAGGCCCTTCAGTGTGTGCTTTAGGTAAAAATAACTTTTTAAATTTTAGTAAATCCCAATTTTAAGTTCTTAAATCGTAAACATGCATCTAAGTGATTTAATCCATTGAATAATTAAAGCATGCAGTAAAAGAAACAATTTCAGGAAAAAAACCTCTTTCGGGTAAAACCTTTTTTATTTCACAATGATTGGTAAATCGTAACTTACAACATAACCAAATCTCCAATGAATCTATCGCAGAAAATCCACATAGACACGTAGTATAACTTTGTAAGGTCACAAATTTCCAATTAAGTCTTATGTAGTGTTGGCTCAATTCAGGACAAAACCATTTGAGTTATAGGATAGAAGTTTTCCCTATTAAGCCTATGACGTGTTTGAGGAGTTGAAGATGTAGCGGACCAGAATTTAAAGAGTTCATAATTGCCGATTTTTGTGCCAGGTTTCACGTCATCAATATGTTGATTCCAATGTCTCCTAAAGGTATTAATGCATTAATATATATAGGAGCTTAAAAATTTAATTTAGGTGTTAGTAATTTTTTGTTAAATTTTTTTGGAATTCATAGTTCTAAAGATTTTGTTCTCGGACACCCTTTCGTAGAAAAATCATATCAAATAAAAAAAAAATAAAAAAAATACGAAACTGGCGGCCATGGTTCGTATCGAAATTTTCTAGAACCATAGTCTAAAATCTCGTTAGAAAAGTCATTCGAACGACCTCGTTCGAACGAGATTTCAGAATTTTTTTCTGTTTTCTCGTTAGAAATTTCATTCGAACCAACTCTTTCGAATGAGATTTCAGCAGGAGCAATTTATTTTCCAGTTTTTCCACCTTATCATTAACCTTTTACATGATAAAACTAGTGAGGTAAATAACTTTTTTGACACAAATTTTTCCATCTCTTAGAGAGTTTTTGACAGCCTAATTCTTCTAAGAGGAAGTTCCCTTGGTTTTTGTTAAAATACTTAATCTTTAGAACAAAACCAAGTGTTTTACACCCAAAATATTTGTTTATTTTCTATCCAAGTTCTCTCTATATATATCTTTATTTGGATATAGTTTGGCACCTATTTTATTCTCAATGATTTGAAGGAGATTGTTTGGGTTTCTTCACTACCCTCAAAAGGAAGACATTTGTTTCGTTGCTGTGTTCTCACATGGTGAAAGGCACCATGTGTGGTTGACGGTGTGTTGTGCCTCCATTCGTGGACTCCAAGATTTTGGTGGACTCGGGATTTATTTTCTAGACGGAGGTATTTGCAAGAAGAAGCGTCAGGGCTTAAAGGGAGTCAAGTCGAGCGTAGGAAGTCTTTTGTCTTGTAACTGCAAAATCATATCTAGTGAATTGGTTAGGCCAGGGCCGTCCGAGATTTTTTCCATTTGGGTTTTCCTCGTACATCGGTGTGTAGTGTGATTGGTTTAATTTTTATCTTGCAAAAATCACGTAGAACACATTCTTAGGTTGATTCAAGATAAAATTGGTTTAAATCTCACACTAATGTAGTTTGGTGCTAAAATTAGTTTGGGTGAATTTTAAGTTAATTTAATTTAAGTCAAGATTATTTAATTTGATAAAATTTGGTTTGGCCTAAATAGAAAAGTGAGTTATTCTTGTTAGGAAAATTTTAGGACTTGGATAGAATTAAATTTGTAGTTAAAAAAAATTAACATATTTGTTCTAGTTTAATTTTAGTTTCGAAGATATTAAAATTTAATATTTTAATTGTGAATTTGGATAAGATATTTTTCTTGAACCATCACATTAAGTTTAAAGAATTTTAAAATTGGGGGCCTCGTGTCCCAACAAGTGGTATCAGAGCGGGTTACACTAAATTATTGTGTGATCCTAATTTTTAGGAATTATTTTTTGTGAAAATATGCATTTTTCAAAATTTGGAGTTTTTGATGGTTCTAACATGCTAGTTCATGGATCTTCACTTGATATATCCTGTGAGTAATGGCTTGCATGTTTGCATACTCTAGCTTTTGTGCTACATGTCTTATATTCTTGCTAGTTGTATGCTTATTTGTCATTTTTTAGTCCATTCATCATCATATATGCTTTGCTAGAATTATCACTTGTTTATCTTTTGTACTTATCTTTTTCATTTTGTTTGGTATTAATGAAAAATACAAAATTATTTTTGTTTGTCTTTTGAGTAAATTATTTTTGTTTGGTTAAAATTTCAAAAACTCAATTTTTTTTGTGTATTTTAGTTTGACACACCTTTTATGGCATATGTTTGTGTTTGAATCCTATCATTCCGCTTCCATGTAGCTAGAACTTTTGGTTAAAATTTTCAATGCTTAAAGTGTTCTTTGTCATGGTTACATGGAGTAGTTTAAGTGTGACTTGCTTAATGGGTTCACTTTTTATATGCCTTCACACTCATGCACGAGCTCTTTTGAAATTTTAACTTCACATGTATATTTGAGCTTTGTGAGATGTTCTCCTACTAATCTAGTCATCTACATATCTTGTAACTAGGGCTATAAACGGATATTCGAAAATCCGCATCCGTTCGATATCTGAATCCGAATTTGCGAATATTTATCCGAAAAAATGGAAATGGATACGAATATGGATACTGTATAAAAATATTCGAGAAAACGGATACGGATACGAAAAGTACTAGTATCTGACATGGATAATCCATATCCGATGTGGAGTATCCATTTTACCAGATATTCGTATCCGTTAAATATATTAACTTAATTCTAAACCTAATCCTAATCCTAATCCTAAACCTCAATTCTTAACAACTCACGGTCACCCCACCCACCACACAACATAACCTAATCCTAAACCTCAATTCTTATCTTCTCTCTCTCTATCTATTTACAAACATCTTGGGCAAACAGCTACAGCCTACAACACCTCCACTGTAAGGTCCGTCCCTTCCCTCTCCGTCTCGTCCCTACCTCTCCGGCTCCGTCCCTTCCCTCTCTCTACAAACCCTGCGTAGTTCATTTCAACAAGATATAAGACCCGACGACAGAAGTTAAAAGGTTTCAGATATTTAAGATCCGGCACAGACCATTTTTTATCTTCCATATACACAGCCTATCAGGCATGTTTTCAAACATTGTTAGTGGCTATTTTATTTTCCCTTTCAAACATTATTAGTGATTGTTTCCCTTTTCAAACATCACTGCTATTATATATATTTGATGTGAAATATGTTTTAATACAGTCACATGTCAACCTCTCCTTATTGTATAATTTCCTTTTTCACGTTTAACCACACGGGTACTTACACTACATAACCTAATCCCCACCCATCACTACTATTGTATAATTTTGATGCAAAATCTGTTTTAATATATCGTTTACATTAGTGCTATGTTGTTGTCTATTTTAATTTTAATGTAAAATCTGTTTTAATATAATTTTGATGATTAATTTATCCTTTCAAACATCACTGCTATGGTATAATTTTGATGTAAATTCTGTGCTAATATAATAATCTGTTTTTAAAACAAGTTTGTTTTATAAGTGTTGTTTTTAATTAGAAAAAATATGTTATTTTTTGTGGGTATGGACCGAATAAGATCGAGACCGAACATGGACCGCTTAAAAATCTAATAGTATCGAGACCGATTATTTCGGTCCGATCTCGGTCCATAATTTTATAGAACCAATTAATGCGATTCGGTCCCAAAAATACCTCAAAATCAAATCGGACCGGACCGCGAACACCCCTAGGCTAAACAATGTAAATGGATACGGATATTATCTGAATCCGAGGTATCCGAGCGGATATGGATATGGATAGTTGTTTTAACTATCCGAGCGGATACGGATACGGATATGGATAGTGCATCAATGAAAGTAGAATGTAATTGTGTGAACAAATTCCATGGGCAAATCAACATACGCATTCATAACAAAGGCACACGAAGACAATGAGATACTTCCAAAGTAAGAACTGAATTTCAACCTTAGGTGTAAGAATGTTGAACATAAATGAAATTAACCCGACTTATGAAACATGCCATGAATTTAAATGTTTCTTAAGATAATAATTCAAAATATTTAATATTTTTTTAGAGATCCCTTTGTGCAAAACCATTGATATTTTTCTTTATAACACCCTCAAAATCTCACATATTTAAGAATTCACTCTCAAATTTTTGAAGATATCATGATAGTTATGTGTAGCTAAGCATCAATGATAAAAATTGCCTTGGCCCTTCTATTTTTGTGTGCCGTTGATCTTTAGGATCTTTTTCAAATGGTGTCTTTTAATGCAAAGATAATTTACTTTTTCGTAGCCCCTTTCCATTGCTTAACATAAAACAAATTTTTCGAAAAGCAAAATTCGAATAATGATTCTTACAAGCACAACTTATCTCTGTACACTTGGTTTGTTATTAAAGATTATTGAGAAGAGAACACCGTATTCTACCCATGACCAGTAAGTATGATGTTCATTAAGTCCATGCATGTGTGCAACAAAGGTGATAAAAAATTCGGCATGAAGAAAGTACTCATCAATGAAATGCTAGCCGTACATTATTGAACACACTAAAGAAACGATGCAATGTATCAAAACATCATGAAAAAATCACGTGAATGGATAGAATGTAGTTGTGATTCAAAAATCCTAAACACACATCCATATATGATGAAAAATGAATATATAAAAATCTTTTTGCCTTTCTAAAAAATTTATCAAAAATAAACTCTTTTTGGAAATTTTTAAACTTTTTTTTATAAATCGAAAATATTTTTGGATTTTTTTCTCAATATTTTTCAAAATAAAAATATAGAAGTACAATCAAGCAATAGGGACAGACGATAGAAATAAGATAATCACCCTATACTAGATAAAAATCATAACCTCAATCAGTAGTCCGAGAAGAGTTTTCAAAAGGAGTAGATATACTTTCAATTCCTCCATTAAACATTGATAAGTCTTGATTAAAAAATCTACTTCCTTTCGAAAACTCTCAAAGGCTCTATGATCATGTGTGGGAGCATGTGGAGTAACACGTGTAGGGCCTCATATGGGAACACGTGTGTGAAAACATCTCCTTAAGGTGACCTCTTTGCTTGCAGCAGGAATAAACATAGACAAGTTTGGGTCTACCTTGCTTAAAACGTCTAAGTCGAGCTTTCCTTGGTAGGTTAGTGTAATACCCCCGTAATTTTATTGATACTTATTTAAGGGATTAATTGAATTAAATGATAATTAATTGGGAATTAATCCGGATATAAATACTAGATAGATGTGAGTTGGTATATGATTATGATGTTAAAATTGATAATATTAAAATTGTCGCGAGGCAGAAATACGATAATTTTGAAATTTAGTTGGGACGCGCGTGTCAGTCGCTTCAGGAATGAAATTATTTAAATTAAAAAGTGAATTATATTTTTATCAACCGAATGGTCATTTTGAGTGCGCCAACGTGTCCGTAAGGGTCGAAATAGTCAGAAAACACTAGCCGGGGGTTTAGTTTCGATCTCGGGATATTTTTAGGCCATACCGGCAACCCAAAAGGGTAGTTTGGTAATTTTAAAAATAGAGGAATTAAAACCCACGAATTTTAGAGGTTAATTTTATATTAGTAATGAACCCATTAAGTCCATTATCAGCATTTATCAAGTAGTGGGTTACGGGAGTTAAAGGGAAAGTCCTAAGAGGTTCCGAAAGAAACCCTAGCCACCATCACCATCTTTGGGAGAAATCTGTAGAGAGAAAGAGGAGAATCAACCTTCATCCTTCAACATCAAATCAGAAACAAATCTAAGGCAAGTGATTTAATATTTTTAAGTGCATTGAATATTTCTTCCATGTTTAGTGTAGAAACTATTTTGTCTTGAAAGTTTTGAGGAAAACTAATAAAATTGTTGGAGAAACTCTAAATTTGGGATAGGATTTGCATGCAGAATGACGATGGACTAATTTAGTATTCGAAGACTTAATTATGATGATTTAAAAATGGATTTATGATGAGTAATTGGGCACAATCAAATTCTAGGCTCATGTTCATAGGGTTTGGGGTAATATTTGGGGATTTATGTTAATTACATGTTGATTTGGAGGACTTGACCCCAAAAATATGTTAAGAAACGACCTAAGAGGATTTAGAGAAGTTTAAGAACATTAAAATGAGATTGGGATGATCTTAGGGTGAATTTAGAGAAGAGAAAAATTAAGAAAAACGAATTGGGAAATTTCTGGGCGCAAACTGCCATCTCGTTAGAAGACCAGCCCAGGTCGTTCGAACGACCTCATTTCAAACGAGCTTCTAACGAGATGATAGTATCCATCCTAACGAGTTGGTAGTTTGTTCGAAGCCTTTCGTTCGAATGACACTCGTTCGAATGACCTTGTTCGAACGAGACTTCTAATGAGTTGACAGAATGGCCTTTTAAGACTGATTCTATTTCAAATGTCCAGTAAACTTAATGAATGGATAATTAACCTTCCCTTATTGACTAGTGGGTATAATTGTGAGAATTGGGGTACGTTGAGGAGTAGAACTTAGAATCTTGTAGTAAACCGGATGATAATTATGGATTTGGAAACGAGTACCTAATTACGACGTGAGAAGAGTTGACAACTTAAATGTATATAAATCGGGGACTTGTAAACGTATGACATTAAATTATGAGATATATAAGATGTGCGAATGATTAGTATATGTAGTTATATGTGTATAACATACCTACCATCTCATGGGATGTCGGCATTCGATTAGGGCCATCTAATCTTTGTGTGCCTACGGGGGGATTTAGATAGGTACCTCGAGGGCATAGGTCAGAGAAGGACTTATAGAGAAGTTAATAAGTCTGCTGATCATGGGAGCATAGGTATGTGCATAACCCATGTGATGTGAACTATGTTCGCCTCCATTATGTGTGATTGTTGTTAATTGAGAACGATTCATGAGAGATTCAAAATGCGTGGTACTTATGTACGTGATGCACCGGGATTGGATAGCAGAGTATGTGTGCACCGCAGCTTAGTCTCGGGGTGCTAGTATTGTATATTTATGATGAGAATAACATACTGTTAATTGAAATGAACTGTCATGTATAAATGTGAGTATAAATAATAGCAACGTTTTGTAAAGATAAAATGGAAGATCTCTAGTAATTAGTAGTACTAATATGGGAAACTGTGTAGAAAAGTGAAACACTCTGTTTAAAATAAAATGTCGGTAATTGAATTAGTAATCCTATAGTAATGTTAGATTTTGTATTGGACTAGTTAGATATGGGAATAACTAGAATGGGTACGAGTATGATAGGAGTGCACAATTAGTTGAGAGGTGAGGAACTCATGTGAGTACACACACTATCATGTACTTTATATTCACTGTTTAATGATATTAAACACTTGCAATTTTTCAACTGTTTTCACAATCGGGCTCTGACCCGTTTGCTTTCAAATCTATTTTTGTAAAACCTTTTAGGTGCCCAGCCACAAGGACACCAAGTATAGGAGTTCCATTCAGGTGACGTGTTGTAGCTGCTGTGGAAGTTACAGGACCTTGACAATAGACGCCTCCATTTTTTATCTTGACTCCATTATCAAATTTTCTCATTTGTTGGGCATGTCGCCCTATTTCTTTTAGAGACATCTTACATATTCAGTTATTTCATATTTTTGGGTTGTAATTAATTTTGTGATGTAGACTTGGTATTTGTTTATTCCTGTATTCGAATTGTTGTGAGGAGTATTCCTCCAGACTCATTATTATTTTATGGTTCTTCTATTATGACTATGTTGTGGAGTTGTATGAGCATTTAATAATTTACTTATTGCATGTTAATCGGATTTAATTAAAATTGACAACTCACTTTTTAAATATTAGGTGGCTAGTAATTGTTAAAACATTTTCGACAGTGATGCTATGAACTGAACCAACTTGGCATTTTGTATTAATTTGAATAAAGGAGTAACTACCCGGTATTTAATTAGTCGGGGTGTCAGAGGTGGTATCAGAGCATCAGGTTCTAGTGTCCTTAGGATCTGTATGACTTGTTATGTTTCCGTGTAGCTTTCTTTGATGTAGAGCCCTATATTTTAGGATTGTTGTATTCTTTTGTGTATGCTTCACTCTTCAGCTATTTTGAGATAAATAAGACTTTACTCTCATTTCAGATTCCTCCATGATGTGCACAGCGAGTTCCTAGGGATGATCATCCTGAGCCATAGCCTGCACCAGTCCAGGGAAACATGAATGTCATAGAGGTTGCTGTTATTGTAGCCCAAACGGTAAATGCTACCCTAGCAGTTGTGCAGTAGGCACCACCCCAAGCGCCAGCAGTAGCGCCAGTTCAGGCTCATGCATTCCTGTCTGCTTGGAAACATGTTCGGGATGCGTTTCAGAAAGCACACCCTCCAGAGTTTGTAGGTTGCTCCGATGTTGTTGTGTCCAGCTAGTGGAAGAAGGACATTAAAAGACATTTAAGGATGTATGAGTGCACGGAGGTACAGAAACAAATACTGGATACTTTTAAGCTAGTAGGATTAGCGTTGCAATGGTGGGAGTCCATTTCCGCGCCCGGAGGAGAGAGATGCCCTTTCCATACAAGAGTTCTGGGTGCAGTTCGACCGCAAATATTTTCCATCAGCTGCTCACACTGAAATGAGGAGGAAGTTAATAAACCTCAAGTAGGAGGGGAAGATAGTGTCCGAGTATGAGGCCGAATTCACTAATCTCTTGAACATTGTTCCCGATGAGATTCCGACTGAGGAGAAGAAGATTAAGAAGTTCATGGACGGATTGACTTGGAGGATCCGATAAAACTTATTGGGAAATCTCTCATTGGCCACTTATTCTGATGTGGTTAACGCGGCACTGCTTCACTGCCAGGATCACCGCTTTCACATGTCTGAGAGTAAGAGATCAGGAGAGTCCAGCCATCAGGGCAGGACAGGAGGAAATGGTTCCAGCGGGGCACAATCTACTCAGGGACATAGGCAGGGTGATCAGGGTTCCCAACAGGGGGATCTTAAGAGATTCAGATCTGGGGTTTTTAGGAATGGTCAGGGAGGTTTCAGACATGGCCATCAGGGCCAGAATGGTCAGTAGCAGTAGTTTCAGCAGGGCCAGCACGACCAGGGGAGGAATGGTAACGATCATCAGGGCCGAGGGTAGCAGGGACAGCGAGGGGAAACTTCCCGGGGAAGTGCTTCATTTGTGGAAAGATTAGCCACAAATTCCAGGATTGTCCTGATAGGGGCAGGGCCCCATAGCAGCAGTAGCAAGGTGCTCGACACGAGCCACAGAGGCCTATGTTTCCCGCCGCCCTCCCAGTACCACCACAGATGGCAGCATTACCACCCATTCCAGCGGTCCCAGTCCAGCAGGGACAACTTCAGTACGGGAGAGTTTATCAACTCCAGCATGCCACCATCCCACATGATCCACCTTCTATTGAGGGTATGTTCTCTATTCAAGGGACAATGGGGCATATTTTATTTGATACGGGAGCTACACACTATTTTATTGCCACGAGATTTGCACGCACGTTAGGGTTGTTAGACACTGCATAGAACACGATTACTTGTGTAGATTCACCATCGAGTAGGGGTTTCGTGATTTCCCTTATTTATAGAGGTGTGGGTATAGAAATAGGAAGTTTTACTTTACCCGCTGATATGCTAGTATTAAAGATGACAGAGTACGATGCAATTGTTGGTATGGATTGGTTAGTTGCGTACCGAGCCATGATTGATTGTTTCTGTAGGAGTATTATCTTTACCATTCCCGGGCAGGAGATGTTTTTAGTGGTGATGCCTCGCCCTGAGGGAGGATCGTCCACTCACTTGTACTATATAGAGGAGGAGACCTCTAAGGAAGTGGTGTTACCACTCGATTCGATTTCGGTTGTTAGGGAGTTTGCTGATGTGTTTCAGGATATACCTGGACTACCTCCGAGTAGAGAGATAGATTTTGGGATAGATTTGAAGCCGAGCACTCGGCCGATTGCGCGCGCACCTTATCGTATGGCTCCAGCAGAGATGAGAGAGCTAAGGGATCAGATAGAGCAGTTGTTGGTTCAGGGGTTTATCTGGAGGAGTACTTCGTCGTGGGGTGCCCCTGTATTGTTCGTAAAGAAGAGGGATGGATCGTTGAGGTTGTGTGTAGATTACCGGGAGTTGAATAAGGTCACGATACGGAATAAGTATCCGTTGCCACGAATCGATGACTTATTCGACCAGTTGAGAGGAGATTCCTTCTTCTCAAAGATTAATTTACGATCGAGATACCATCAGTTGCATATCAGGGTACAGGACGTCTCGAAGACTGCTTTCTTGACGAGGTATGGTTCCTACGAATTTCGGGTTATGCCTTTTGGTTTGACTAACGCTCCAGCCGTGTTTATGGACTTAATGAATAGGGTGTTCAGAGAGTTCCTAGACTAGTTCATCATTGTCTTTATTGATGACATTCTGGTTTACTCCCAGACAGAAGAGGAGCACGCCGAGCATTTGAGGTAGGTTTTGCAGACGCTACGTCAGAATGAGCTATATGCAAAGTACAAGAAATGTGGATTTTGGCTGAAGGAGGTTTAGTTTTGGGGGCATATCATTTCAGACCGGGGGATATCTGTTGATCCGGGGAAGGTATCCACGGTGAGGGAATGGGGACAGCCCATAACACCGACTGAGATTCGTAGTTTCTTAGGCCTAGCAGGATACTACATGAGATTTATTAGGGGTTTCTCAAAGATAGCGGGTCCTTTGACACATCTTACTCGTAAAGGTATGCCATTCATCTGGAGCGATGCCTGTCAGTTGGCATTCGATGAGTTGAAGGACAAGTTGACCTTAGCACCTGTGTTAGCATTGCCCAGACCGGGAGTTGAGTATCTAGTCTACACCGATTCGTCCTTGCAAGGACTTGGAGGTGTGCTACAATAGGAGAGTCAGGCCATAGCTTATGCTTCCCGTAAGCTTAAGCCTCACGAGAGGAATTACCCCACCCACGACTTGGAGTTAGCGGCAGTCATATTTGCTCTTCGGATTTGGAGACACTATCTCCTGGGGGAGAAATTTCGGTTGTTCACAGACCACAAGTCTCTATAATACCTCTTTACGCAGAAGGAGCTGAATATGCATCAACGTCGGTGGCTTGAGTTTGTGAAGGATTATCAGTTAGATATCCATTATCACCCACTGAAAGCTAACGTGGTAGCAGACGCGTTGATCCGTAGGCCAGTAGATGAGGTGGTCGAAGTGTGGAAAGCTAAGTGAAAGGAGTTGGGACACCAGGATGCAGTGGCCCGATCATTCATGTCTGTGATAACTGTTACACCACACATTGTTATGAGAGTGATAAAGGCCCAGGCAAATGACTCGTTCTGTCAGGAGTAGATAGTTCGATTACTAGCAGAGGGAGACGATTCCTATACCGTTAGTTCAAACAGCGGACTATGCTTCACTGGGAGGCTGGTCGTTCTGAAAAGAAGACTTACAACACGAGGTAATGACAGAGTCGCATGGCTCACGATTCGCGGTACACCCTGGTGGGAATAAGATATACCCAGACATGAGACACCAGTACTGGTGGAGTGGGATGAAGAGAGATATTTCCGTGTTTGTTTCTAAATGCGCCACTTGTCAGCTAGTAAAGGTGGACCATCAGAAACCGACAGGACTTCTACAACCGTTAGAGGTTTCGATGTGGATATGGGAGAGCATATCCATGGATTTTATCACGGGGTTACCTACGTCACAGAGGGGTCATGACTCCATATGGGTAATTGTGGATCGATTGACCAAAGTTGCTCATTTACTACCTGTAAGGACAGATTACACTACGGAACAGTATGCCCAGATTTTCATTGCAGAAATAGTGAGACTTCACGGTGTGCCCCTAAATATCATGTCTGACCGAGACAAGATATTTGTTTCTCAATTTTGGGAGAGTTTCCAAGAGGCCATGGGTACGGAGTTGCGACTGAGTACAACATATCACCCGCAGACTGATGGGCAAACAGAGTGGACAAATCAGATGTTGGAGGACATGTTGCATATGTGCATCTTAGATTTTGGGGGTGGTGAGGAGCAGTACCTTCCACTGGTGGAGTTTCCTTATAATAACTCCTATCAATTCACTATTGGCATGGCTCCATTTGAGGAGTTGTACGGTAGACCTTGTCGTTCCCTAATATGTTGGTTAGAGGTGGGGGATAACAAACTCCTTGGGCCGAAAGTGATTCAGGACACTTCGGCAAGGATAAAGATGATACGGAGCCGTATTCGTGTAACTCAGGACCGGATGAAGAGCTATGCTGATGCCATGAGGTTCTTCAGAGAATCCAAGGTGGGGGACCAGGTGTTACTCAGAGTATCTCCTATAAAGGGGATTATGCGTTTTGGGAAGAAGGGGAAATTGGCACCAAGTTATGTGGGGCCATTTCCTATCATCGAGCGTATTGGGCCAGTTGCGTATAAACTCGGGTTACTGGAATACTTGCATAGGATTCATGATGTGTTCCATATTTCCTCACTAAGGAAATATCTTAGGGACGATTTGGCCCATACTCACATTGCTTTAGAGGACATCGATCTTCAGCGCGATAGTTCCTACGAGGAGGGGCCGATTGCCATTTTGGACCAAAGCGAGCGGAAACTGAGGTAAAAGATAGTACCATTAGTACGTGTTCAGTGGAGGCATCATAATGCCGAGGAGTCCACATGGGAGCGCGAGGATGAGATGCGCGAGCGTTATCCAGAGTTGTTTTTACCAGGTACTCTTTAGTTCCAAATTTCGGGACGACATTCTGTTATTAGGGGGGAAGTATGTAATACACCGTAATTTTATTGATATTTATTGAAGGGATTAATTGAATTAAATGAGAATTAATTGGGAATTAATCCGGATATAAATACTAGCGAGATGTGAGTTGGTATTTGATTATGATGTTAAAATTGAAAATATTAAAATTATCGCGAGACAGAAATACGACAATTTGGAAATTTAGTTGGGACGCGCATGTTAGTCGCGTCAGGAATGAAATTATTTGAATTAAAAAGTGAATTATATTTTTATCAACCGAATGGTCATTTTGAGTGCGCCAACGTGTCCGAACGGGTCGAAATAGTCAGAAAACACTAGCCGGGGGTTTAGTTTGGGTCACGGGGCATTTTTAGGCCATACCGGCAACCCAAAAGGGTAGTTTGGTAATTTTAAAAATAGGGGAATTAAAACCCACGAATTTAGAGGTTAATTTTATATTAGTAATGAACCCATTAAGTCCATTATCAGCATTTATCAAGTAGTGGGCTACGGGAGTTGAAAGGGAAACTCCTAAGAGGTTCCAAAAGAAACCCTAGCCACCATCACCATCTTTGGGAGAAATCTGTAAAGAGAAAGAGGAAAATCAACCTTCATCCTTCAACATCAAATCAGAAACAAATCTAAGGCAAGTTATTTAATATTTTTAAGTGCGTTGAATATTTCTTCCATGTTTAGTGTAGAAACTATTTTGTCTTGAAAGTTTTGAGGAAAACTAATAAAATTGTTGGAGAAACTCTAAATTTGGGATAGGATTTGCATGAACAATGACGATGGACTAATTTAGTATTCGAAGACTTAATTATGATGATTTAAAAACAGATTTATGATGAGTAATTGGGCACAATCAAATTCTGGGCTCATGTTCATAGGGTTTCGGGTAATATTTGGGGATTTATGTTAATTACATGTTGATTTAGAGGATTTGACCCCAAAAATATGTTAAGAAATGACCTGAGAGGATTTAGAGAAGTTTAAGAACATTAAAATGCAATTGGGATGATCTTAGGGTGAATTTAGAGAAGAGAAAAATTAAGAAAAATGATTTGGGAAATTTCTGGGCGCAAACTGTCATCTAGTTAGAAGACCTGCCCAGGTCGTTCGAACGACCTCGTTCGAACGAGCTTCTAACGAGATGACAGTATCCCTTCTAACGAGTTGGTAGTTCGTTCGAAGCCTTTCATTTGAACGGCACTCGTTCGAACTACCTCGTTCGAACGAGACTTCTAACGAGTTGACAGAATGGCCTTTTAGGCTTGATTTTATTTCAAATGTCCAGTAGACTTAATTAATGGATAATTAACCTTCACTTATTGACTAGTGGGTATACTTGTGAGAATTTGGGTACGTTGAGGAGTAGAACTTAGAATCTTATAGTAAACCGGATGATAATTGTGGATTTTGAAACGAGTACCTAATTACGACGTGAGAAGAGTTGACAACTTAAATGTATATAAATCGGAGACTTGTAAACGTATGACATTAAATTATGAGATATCTAAGATGTGCGAATGCTTAGTATATGTAGTTATATGTGTATAACATACCTACCATCTCATGGGTGGTCGGCATTCGATTAGGGTCATCTAATCTTTGTGTGCCTACGGGTGGGTTTAGATTGGTACCTCGAGGGCTTAGGTCAGAGAAGGACTTATAGAGAAGTTAATAAGTATGCTGATCATGGGAGCGTAGGTATGTGCGTAACCCATGTGATGTGAACTATGTTTGCCTCCATTATGTGTGATTGTTGTTAGTTGAGAACGAGTCCTGAGAGATTCGGAATGCGTGGTCCTTGTGTACGTGATGTACCGGGATTGGATAGCAGAGTATGTGTGCATCGCAACTTAGTCTCGGGGTGCTAGTATTGTATATTTATGATGAGAATAATATACTGTTAATTGAAATGAACTGTCATGTATAAATGTGAGTATAAATAATAGCAACGTTTTGTAAAGATAAAATGGAAGATCTCTAGTAATTAGTAGTACTAATATGGGAAACTGTGTAGAAAAGTGAAACACTCTGTTTAAAATAAGATGTCGGGAATTGAATTAGTAATCGTATAGTAATGTTAGATTTTTTATTGGACTAGTTAGATATGGGAATAACTAGAATGGGTACGAGTACGATAGGAGTGCACAATTAGTTGAGAGGTGAGGAACTCATGTGAGTACACACACTATCATGTACTTTATATTCACTGTTTAATGATGTTAAACACTTGCAATTTTTAAACTGTTTTCACAATCGGGCTCTGACCCATTTTATTTCAAATCTATTTTTGTAAAACCTTTTAGGTGCCCAGCCACAAGGACACCAAGTATATGAGTTCCATTCAGGTGATGTGCTGTAGCTGATGTGGAAGTTAGAGGACCTTGACAATAGACGCCTCCATTTTTGATCTTGACTCCATTATCAGATTTTCTCATTTGCTGGGCCTGTCGCCCCATTTCTTTTAGAGACATCTTACTTATTCAGTTATTTCAGATTTTTGGGTTGTAATTAATTTAGTGATGCAGACTTGGTATTTGTTAATTCGTGTATTCGGATTGATGTGAAGAGTATTCATCCAGACTCATTATTATTTTATGGTTCTTCTATTATGACTATGTTGTGGAGTTGTGTTAGCATTTCATAATTTACTTATTGCATGTTAATCGGATTTAATTAAAATTGACAACTCACTTTTCAAATATTAGGTTGCTAGTAATTGTTAAAACGTTTTCGACAGTGATGTTATGAACTGAACCAACTTGCATTTTGTATTAATTTGAATAAAGGAGTAGCTACTCGGTATTTAATTAGTCAGGGTGTCACAGTTAGGTCTCTGTAATACCCCATAGTTTTTAATGGTTTTTAAATTTGGGATTAATTTAAATAATGGGAAAAATTTAATTGGAGAATAATTCGGATTAAAATAAATACTAATTAGAAAGATAAGGGTTAATATTTATTTATATTGAATATTACTTAGTGAATGATTAATAATAATGATGTGAGAAGATTAAACTTGTCGTGAGTGACAAATACGACAGTTATGATAAATTTAGTTGGGGCGTGCGTGTCAGTCGTATCAGGACTTAAATTGAGAAATAAAACATAATTTCAGTTTTGTAATTCATATGGTCATTTTGAGTGCACCAGTGTATCCGAAAGTGTTATAATAGTCAAAATTGAGTACCCGGGGGTTATGTTCGGGTCTCGGGGACTTTTAAGATTATTTGAGACTTATTTAGGTGACTTTTGGCTTCTTAATGGTAATTGAAAAGTCAAAAACATGATTAGATTTATAAAATGGAAGGTTTCGGCTTAGAGAAGAGTCATTTTCATAAAACCAAAGGTTAGGAGAGTTATACAAAGAGTTAGAGTGATAGTGAAGAGAATTTTGATGGAATTTCAAGAGTCTAAGGAAAGATTTGAAGAATTTGTGCAAGAACATACATGGAGTATTATCATCAAAGTGTAAATCAAAGAGAGAGGACTACAACCATATATTTCTTTTTCAACGGATCAGACCTATATTAAAAAGAAAGTGTTTATCTTGCTAAATTTTAGTTGAATGTTATATTCATTTAAAAATAGGATGTTTACTATTTTGGAACTCATGAAAGGTTATGATAAATTGAGGAATTTTAAATTATATTTTTAGGAGAATTGATAGTAGTATATAATTCTTATGTTAGAAGATGAATATTGATGAAATTCTAACAATTAAAATTGAGAGAAATATGGGTTTCATATGTGTTCTTGATGATAAATGGTAAAATAATGTTTTAGAGAACAACCATGAATTAATCCAATTTAAGTTGAGTTTTTGATGATTTGATGAACATAAAATATTAGAAATCATGTATATAGATTAGTATATTGCTAGGGATATTCGTTTGGGAGTTTGAAGTTGTAGAAGGAAAGATTGAACATAAAAAATAGTGGAGAAAACGCATTAAAAATTATTTTAGAAAAATGACGAACATTGTATGATAATTTTAGGAATGTTTTAAGTGGAAATTGGTAGTGTGCTCACGATTTTTGTATAAAAATGTTCTGCACAACTTTATAGTTTTAAGTTTTTCAAAATCGGATCAGAAAAGCCTCAAATTATAATTTTATATTTCTTGCCAGAATGTAACTTTATCGAGAAAAAAGGATTATTGGGAATTAAAATATAATTAGGGCTTGTTATAATGAGTTTGGGTTTTGGACCAATAAGGGTTGCAGGTAGCTACTGTAATAATTGATTAAATTATTTATATCCTTTCGGTTAACAAGAGATGTTAGGAGTAATGAAAAATGTGAATAAAATGTGAATTATTAGTTTATGGAATAAAATTGAAATATACTCTATGTATGTATAGGATGAGTGTATGCATATATTATTTTGATTGTGATAGTAAGTGTATGACATACCTATGTTGCTTGCTATCACGTAATGTTAGGAGTAATGAAAAATGTGAATAAAATGTGAATTATTAGTTTATGGAATAAAATTGAAATATACTCTATGTATGTATAGGATGAGTGTATGCATATATTATGTTGATTGTGATAGTATGTGTATAATATACATATGTTTCTTGCTATCACGTAATGTTTTCGCGTCGGGACAGTCATATCTTGATGAGCCTTCGGAGGGATTTTTTACTTGTACCTAAGAATATAGAACCTAGGAAAGGCCTATCTGTGAGAACGATGAGCTGACGGTCATATGGGTGCGTAGCCCATAGGCTTGTAACTATATTCGCCTTCAATATATATGATTTGTATTTATGGTTCGAGTGAAAAACTAAACCAATAGTCCTTTAGTTAGTACATGAGGTACTAGGACATGATAGCAGAGTATGCATGCACTGCAGGTCTCAGCTTAGGGGTACTGGGACAATATAGTGTTTCCCAAGGAAGCAAAAACAAAGGGACAATATGGGTAACAGTCTAGGCCAAGACTACCAGGTATGAAATAATGGAAAATCTAATATGTCTAGTGAGGTCAGAGATAGAGAGATGACACAAAGAAGTATCATATGTGTGTAGAGTAGGGTTACGAGTATCGACCTTGTCTGTAGCAAGTTAGGGGATAGGAGTAGGATGCCCAATAGGGGCAATAATTGTAAAAGTTTTTGAATCACTTTAAAAGAGAGTGTTGTGTTTAGAAAGCATTAGGACCGCTAGATATATTGGTAATTAAAAGGGTGCGGTTTATCTTAGGAAAAATGGGGTATATTTGTGTGACACGAGTGAGTCGAAATATTCCGTTAAAACCAAATTCGAGCATGAGACATTTTTAGTTCATGTATTGTTAGTATTACTATTATGTGCTAATATTTTATCATTTCACAGTGGGGATTATTGGTCCCATCTGCAGGAAATTTGATATAGTCATTGAGAGGTTATGTTTTAGTAAATTTACTCACTTTGAGAGATGATATTCGAGTATGATGTTATCCTAGTTTTGGAATGGTTATTGATGGGTTGAGCGATGGTGGGATGTTACAACAAGGCTATCATGCACACTATTCTAGGGTAGGATTGTTTTGTTTAGTGATGTGTCATTTGAAAGAGAATGAACTCACATTTATACTACATCATGGAGGAGACTCCAGAGGTTATAGTTGTTTCATTATATCAAATTCCAGTATGTAAGAACTGTACTGATATGATTTGGGTATATTATGTTTACTGTTGAGTGGAGAAATTTATCTTGTTATTGACTGAGTGCGGGAACACTAATAATAGTGTGTTGTATAAAATCCTTGAGTAATGTGGAAGTGGATGGTTAGACTTATGTGTTTATGGATAAGATTTTGGATTCTCTGAGTAAATACACAGGACCTAAGAATCTCGATGAACGACAAGGCTAGATAGTAGTGTATCGAGAGGGTTCCTTGTTTGGATTTTTCTTGCGAGACGTCCCACGCATGAATCCCAACGAATTTTGAGAGATATATTGGTCATTAGAGTACGAATTTATCACTTTAGTTATTACATGGGCATGTAGATGAAAACTTGAATTGAGAGCTAATCTATGAAATAAGTCCTATAGAGTTGAGTAGTGCTATGTGGGAAACACTGGGAAGACTTTTACTCCACTAGTTGATAGGTAGGGTAATTGAAATTAGATTTACAGTATAGCCACATTGAAAAAGGTAGGGTCGGATTTTAGATAATTATAATACGTGTGAAATGTTAGAGACGATTGTATAATTATGCATATGATATAGGGTGTATGGGCGCCCTTGCTAATTTTCTTTTCGGCACCGTCTGTGATAATAAGGCTTCGAAAGATATTATAAATGTGACTGTGGGACAATCAGAAAAACTAGTGGAAATGTAAGAGAGATTAAACGTTGTTTGAGGAAATCAGACAGTCTGACTATGTGTATTAGGGGTGCACACGGTTCGGGTTGGTTCGGTTTCATTACTGAACCAGAACCAGAACCGGGGTGGTTCGGTTCCAGGATTTTGGAACCGGAACCGATATTTTTTGGAACCGAACCAAACCGAACCGACGGTTCTTGGGTTGGTTCAGATCGGTTCCCGGGTCTCCACTTATATATGAAATTTAGCAGAAAAAGACCAACAATACAATCCCAAAATGGATTTTATGGCTGCCGGCCACTACCATGGAAATGGATAGCGGTCGGAGCTTCAAATCGTAAACACACACATACATTTCTAAACATTAAACGCACCAATGTTTCACCCAACCAATTAGCAAATACAGTAGAACAATCACATGTACTGATGACTGCGAGAGAGAGAAATTTTCTTAATAGGAATTTGAAGAACTCACCGGAATTTGATGACTGCTGAACACCTGAAGCCTATACCCGTTATCTCTGCCAGAGTATTTTTCGGTGAGGGCTCTATAAGATTAATCGGTTTGGGGCATCGGGAGTGAGGGTCGGAGGTGGGGAACTCGGATAAGGGGTATTCGTTTGAGGAGGAGGGTTTTTTTTGTAGAGAGAGAGAGAAGAGAGGCGTTAAGAGGGGGGAAAGAAAAGAACGGGTATAGGTTTTACTAAATATATATTATAAAAAATATAAATATATATGTATTTATATAATCGGTTCGGTTCGGATCGGATTTTCGGATTGGATTGGTTTTTTTTTTCCTCGAACCGGGAACAAAACCGAAATATCGGTTCTTTTTTTTTTTAAACCGAAACCGAACCATTACTCAAAAAAACCGAACCGAACCGAACCATTACAATCGGTTTGGTTCGGTTTATCGGATTTTCGGTTCCGCTGTGCACCCCTAATGTGTATGTCCCAAGAAAACTCCCACATCTGAGGTGAGTTGGAAGTTGAGTCGAAATACATTGAGAATAATGTGAGTGTCACCTAATTCAATGCGTAGTATTCTAATAGCTGGAAAAAGGGCCTAGGAAATACGCAAGTTCAGAGAAAATGCACGGGCCACAATTTTTTTCTATTTCAGAATAAGTGGAGTAATATGTTCCACGTGACATGAGATAATAAGTGAGTGATTTTCGAGTTGAGTCAGACATAGTGAAGTCTCTAGGTATGCCACCCGTATGAGAAAAAGGTTATTGTGATACTACCAACCAGAATGATGAGACAGATTGATAAACCATGGACAGGATAACAACACAAGATTTTAAATTTCATTATCGAATTATCAAAATCACGGAGTGGATAGGATTTACTTTGGGTTACGAAGTAAGTTGTTTAAAAACAAAATAACTGTTATTATATTGATATGTGTTATATTAATAGGAAGTGTGTCCAGCATGCTATTAAACGAGACAAAATAAATCGGCACAAAGTGCCGCCTAATATTGATGTAAATTAGAATGAGAACTTTGAGTCCCACCTTGGATAGGAAGTGGCAGGAGGCGATAGGGATGGGATTTTGCCTTGAACTAGTCGTATCAATCATAAGATGATGGATATTAGGAAGGGATGATATAGAATGTGGCAAAATGCGAGGTTACATGTTTTGAACTTTTGGCGTAAGTACAAATACTCATTACAACTAGTAGGGCGGTATGCGATTAACGGAATACTAACTACTTAGTGATTTTGAGGCTCAATAGAAGAAGTTTTTCTGCCTCCCTTTGGATAGTTGTAAAAAGGGAACTAATTAGTTTCACGGACCCGAGGTGATTCATGGTCCGATGATAAGGATTGACCCACTCCATTTCAATTCGTATAATTCAAAAATATAGTGAGAGTAATTTGGTGGGAAAGAAATTTTGAGTCCTGATATGAGTAGTCAGGGATTGCTGAGAGTGTATTTCACAAGGAGAAATGGCTTGGTATGACAATAAGGAAATTGATACCTATAGAAGTCATGTATTTTCTAAGATAGTGATAATAAAGTCATTGGAGTGTAGACGCATCTTTTAGGATATTGTTATCGAATCCACAATAGTCTTGCGTGCCCTTATATAAGTGAGACCTTAAGAATAAGAGAATACATCGGTACGTATGGGCTTAAATGAACTTTTTGCTAACCGTGGGGTGTAGTGAACAGACCTTCGATTGAAACGGTGTCACTAGTGCACGAATAGTGAAAAAAATAAAATATTTTTGCGAGTACCTTTGGACCGCGTCTGAACATAATTGTGTACAAGAATCTGAGGTGATATTATGGGGCAACATAATGCCGACGATTATATTTACAACCACGAGCATGAGATGCGTGATTGATATCCAGAATTATTTTATCAAGTATACTTTATTTCCGAGTTTCGGGATGAAATTCCGTTATTAGGAGGGAAGTACGTAATACCCCATAATTTTTAATAATATTTAAATGTGGGATTAATTTAAATAATGGGAAAAATTTAATTGAAATTAATCCGGATTAAAATAAATATTAATTAGAAAGATAAGGGTTAATATTTATTTATATTGAATATTACTTAGTTAATGAGTAATAATAATGATGTGAGAAGATTAAACTTGTCGTGAGTGACAAATACGACAGTTATGATAAATTTAGTCGGGACGCATGTGTTAATCGTATCGGGACTTAAATTGGGAAATAAAACATAATTTCATTTTTGTAATTCATATGGTTATTTTGAGTGCACCAGTGTGTCTGTAAGTGTCAAAATAGTCAAAATTGAGTACCCGGGGGTTATGTTTGGGTCTCGGGGAATTTTGAGATTAACCGGGACTTATTTAGGTGAATTTTAGGCTTCTTAATGGTAATTGAAAAGTCAAAAACAATATTACACTTATAAAATGAAAGGTTTGGGCTTAGAGAAGAGTCATTTTCATAAAACCAAAAGTTATGAGAGTTATACAAAGAGTTAGAGAGACAATGAAGATAATTGAGAAGGAATTTCAAGAGTCTAAGGGATGATTTGAAGAATTTATGTAAGAACATACATGGAGTATCATCATCAAAGTGTAAATCAAAAAGAGGGGAATACAACCATATATTTAATCTATGACGGATTAGACCTACATTAAATGGAAAGTGTTTATCTGGCTGAATTTTAGTTGAATGTCATATTCATGTTAGAATAGGATGTTTACTATTTTGAAATTCATATAAGGTTATGATAAATTGAGGAATTGAAAATTATATGGGTGCGTAGATATGTGCATAGCCCATAGGCATGGAACTATATCCGCCTCCAATATATGTGATTTGTATTTATGGTTCGGGTGAGAAACTGAACCAATAGTCCTTTAGTTAGTACGTGAGGTAATGTGACATAATAGCAGAGTATGCATGCACCGCAGGTCTCAGCCTAGGGGTATTATATATATATATATATATATATATATAGTTAGAGTGATATATGTATATACTTGCGATTTATGATACTGTGTGTATTTAGTAGATGAGAAAATGGTGACATTTAACATGCTCTTAGTAAGGGAAAGATTAAATATAAGAAGAGAAATTTATGCTTCACGCTTTGATATAAATTAATTGGTAACATATTGGATGGGCGATACGAGTAAGAACAAAGAGTTAGTTTGTATAGAAATAGACTTGGATTGAAATAGTAGTTAGGGTAGTATAATCAGGAAGGTTTAGAGATATACATTAAGTGTGCACATTAGATGAGAGGTGAGCATCTCAAGTGAGATCATGTGAACCTAACATGAATATAGTATTTGAAAATTTTGCATTTAAACACTTGCTAAATTTTTTAAACTGTTTTACTCGGGCTCTGACCCGTTTTTCTCCTAATCTCTATCCTTTTTGTAAAACATTTTAGGTGCCCACCTACAATGACACTAGGCTTATCGAATTCTGTAAGGACACAAATTTCCAATTGAGTCCATATATATAGTTTTGGCTCAATTCCGGACAAAAACATTTATTCATAGGATAGTATTTAATTGTAATATTCTCAAGCCTATGAAGTGTTTGTTGAAGACGTAGCGGCAAAGAGTATAAAGCCTCATCAAATATGCCGGTTTGCGTGCCTCGTTTTTAGGTCATCAACCATAGTTCCATGCTCCCAAGGTATGAATGCAATATTATATATATAGGAGCTTGGAACAAGTTTATTGGGTGTTAGGTTTTATAAAAACTGCGTTTTGTTTTAAGAAAGAATTAATTAAATCTTTACATAAATGTTTATAAAGTTTTCTGGGCTTAAACAAGAATATTCAAACTTTCTGGTTTTTCATTCGATAGAGTCGTTCGAACGAGATTGTCATTCGAATGAAAACGTCGTTCGAACGAACCTACCAACGAGTTCCCACCAAAGTATACTGGTCCGTCGTTCGAAATGTCGTTCGAACGAGATTGTTCGTTCTAACGAGTCCAATCTGGAACATCGTTAGAAGTCTCGTTCGAACGAGATTTCATTCGAACGAAATGTCGTTCGAACGAGATGCCAGGCGGGAACAGTTTTTGGCAGTTTTTTTGGCAGTTTTGCACCCACTTTCCCACTAAGTTTGTAACCAACTTTTCAGATTTTAATATGTGCGGGAATCACTTTTGATAATCTATCTTTTTCATATCATACAAACTCTTAGAGAGTGTTTTGAGAGAAAAATTAAAAATAGAAAAAGATCAAGTTTTGAGTGAGATTTTCAAAGAGATATTTACTTATCACTCTTGTTTTACACCCATATTGTTTATCCAAGTTCTCATATATACATATCAATTGCTTGGAGTTTGGCACCGGTTTATGTCTTCCGTTTCAAAGAGAAGTTTTGGTTTGCTTCTACATCCATCAAAGAAGAAGACATTTTGTTGCGATTCTACCCACTTGGAGAAAGGCTCCTTGCTCGGGTGACGGTGACCATATAAAGTCCTATCGATGGATTCCGAGACCGCGGTGGTGTTCCAAGGTTATCTGCTAGGAAGAGGTATCTACAAGAAGAAGCATCCAGGCTTGAAAGGGATCGAGTCGTGTGTTGTAAGTCTTTCTGTCTTGTACTTGTAATTCCGTATCTAGTGGATTTGTGGCTAGGGCCGTCCGAGGTTGTTTCCGGTCTTGGGTTTTTCCTCGTACATCGCGGCGTAGTGTGATTGATTTATTTTATCTTGCAAAAATAACGTAGAACGCATGTTTAGAATAATTCAAGATAAAATTGGGTTTAAATTATCACACTCATTTAATTTGGTGCTAAATTAAATATTGGGTAAAGTTTATTTAATTCAAGTCATTTGCTAAAATTTGGTTTCGCCTAATTTGCTAATATTGATAAATATGACTTAGGCAAAATTCTAGGACTTGGATTAATTAATTGGTTTAAGTGAATATATTAATTGATTTATTTTACTTCACTTAGTGTAATTTTAATTTGTTTAAGGAATTAAAATTTGTTGTTTTAAAGTTGAACCATCACACCGCTTCCGCATCGAGATTTAGTTTAAAAGGAAATTATAATTGTGTTTAATTGTGAAAATAAAAACCCGGGGATCCATCATTGATTATAACGTTTTCAAATTGGTATCAGAGCCAAAAATGATAAATTATTTCGTTAAAGATCCTTAAATTATTTTTGGCTAAAATGGATTTTTCCCCATTTTCAAAATTTCCTATTTTCGATGGTTCAAACTACGCGTATTGTAAAGCGCGTATGAGATCGGCACTAAAATCTATCTACGAGAGAGTTTGGATGTCTGTTGTTAACGGGTGGTCCCCACCAACTTATTTAGTTGAAAATGAACGTGTTCCCAAACCCGCCGATAGATGGACTGAAAATGACTTTTAAACTTGCTAATTTCAATTCCCATGGTTTAAATGCCTTATTTAGCGCTGTCACACCGGATGAATTCCATCGTATTATGACGTGTGAAACTGCTAAAGAAGCTTGGGATATTTTACAATTAACTCATGATGGAACTAGTGTCGTTAAAGCTTCAAAACTCCAAAACCTCACCACTCAATTTGAAACTATCAAAATGAATGAAAAAGAAACCTTTCATGAATTTTATGCTAGACTTTCCGATATTGTTAATTCATCATTTAACTTGGGAGAGAAAATACCTGACGATTGTGTTGTAAAGAAAATTTTAAGGTCCCTACCCGATAGATTTATTCCAAAGGTGACCGTTTTAAATTCTTTACCCACTTTAGCCTCTACGAAATTAGAAGAGCTTGTAGGTGATTTACAAACCTATGAACTAGATATGTTTCCCTCTAAAACTGAAAAGAAAATCGAAAAGGGCGTTGCTTTAAAAGCCCAAAAAGAGGTCAAACAAGTAGTAGAGAGAGAGAGTGATAGTGACTCGGAAGACATGGCTTTATTTGCTCGTAAATTTAGAAAATTTCTTAAAATTAACAAAGATAAACTTAAAAATGATTTTAAGAAATTTGATACTTCTAAACATGATAAAAGCGAGAAGATCCCTAAAGCTGAGAAGATCCCTAAACCTAGTAATGAAAATTTAGATAGGAACGAGTCTAATAAGTGTTTTGGTTGTGAAGGTTATGGCCATAGGGCTTATGAGTGCCCCACTAAACTAAGGAAAGAGGGTAAACGACCCACTGCATATAATGCAACCCTTAGTGATAGTGATAAAGAAGAGGGACCCGATTCCCCCACTAAGAAATATTTTGTGGCTTTTATGTCTAGTCATGTGAGTGATAGTGAGAATTCATCGATTGATGAAACTTTAACACATGACACTTCCAAGGTCATTGTTTATGATTCTCTTGTTTTTGATGATAGTGAGAGTGGAGAAGAAAGAGAGAGTGAAAATGAAGAAGAGGTTAATGTGAGTGAACTTCAAAATGCTTTTTAAGAACTTTATAAAGAATATATTAAATTGAAAAAGGCTAATTTGAAGTTAGAAGCTAGTTTAAGAGAGAGTGTCAAGGTCGTTGATGAAAATGCTTTAATAGAAGACCTTAGGACACGTGAGAGAACTCTTCAAGAGAAGCTAGAATATGTAGAAGGCGAAAGAGATAGCCTTAAGGGTTTAATGGAATCCTTGAGAAAGGAGCTTCTTGCTTTTGAAGAGCGAAATGTTTTACTAGAATCTAACATTTTAGAATTGGAAAATAAATTAAAAGATTCTAGTAATGTCAAATTTGATTTGGAATGTCGTTCAGAAAAACTAGATAAAATATTAGGAACGGTCCAAATTAAAAATGACACTTGTGGTTTAGGCTTCAATACTTGTAATGAATTTTCTCATAATGCCAAAACCAATGTTCTAGGAGAATCTACTAGGAATGCATTTAAAGATCACTCCTTAGGTAAATATTTTCGACATGTTTTTACTTGTACACATTGTGGTCGAAAAGGTCATCTTAGGAAATTTTGTTTTGATCTTAAACGAATTCCTAGAAAATTCCATAGTAAAGTAACCACGGTAATTAAAGTTTCAACACCCCAAGATAGTCATCCTTCATTAATTTGGGTTAGGAAATCCGACTTGGTTGCCTTGCAAAATAGGATTTTTGATTCTCATTTACTTTCACATGCTTCCTCCCTTGCTAAATCTAAAGGATGAATGTGTTAGCGTTTTGCATACTTTAGCTTTTTATACTTCATGCTATATTCACATGCTAAATGTATGCTTGTTTAATCATTTTCTAGTCTATGCTCCATGCTTATCACATGCTAGAATTATGATTTTTGTTTATATTTTTGTATTATATTTTTTGTTTGAATTAACTGAATAATATAAAAAGATTTTTGTTTATCATTTGTGTTTTATCTGTTTCATTTGAGATTAATAAAAAATACAAATGATTTTTGTTTGTCCTTTTAAGTAAATATTTATTTTTGATTAAAAATGTTAAAAACTCAAAAAGATTTTTTTGTGTGTATTTTTGTTTGACACACTTTATGTGGCATATATTTGTGTTTGAATTCCATCTTTTACGCTCCCACGTGGCTAGAACTTTTGGTTTAGATTTTCAATCCTTAAAATGTTCTTTACCATGTTTTATACGGAGCAGTTGGATTTTGTATTATTTAAATGGATTCTATTTTTATATGCCTCTTTTCACACATGCACGAGCTCTTTTGAAATCTTAATGTCACATGTTATATTTGAGATTTTTGAGGTGTTCTCCTACCAATCTAGTCATCTACATATCTATGACCTAGGAGGACTAGTGCATGTCACAATCCTTTGCACGTGAGCTTTGTGAGATAAAAAATTATATATCTAAATGTGCACGGGGAAGGGCTCCGAAAGGATGAATTAAATCCTTTGCGATAGTAATCCACCGTTTATTGGATCTAAAAGAAATACGTGATCCAAAGGCCTAAAAACAGAATATTTGGCATTGAAAAGAAAACAATTGCCAAGGCCTATGTTTGTTTCATATATTCATTCAAAAGCAAAAGAATATATATGCTTATTGAGGGAGAATTGGATGGTATATCAACGGTTTGCACAATGTCCGTTTATCCTAGTTGTCTTTAATGTCATGACTCTATTTGGTTTGTAGAATCATCATCATGCTAGGCTTGTATGCATTGTGTATGTTTGTTCATTGAGTTCAATCTTCATATTGTCACATGAGGTTATATTTAAATGTGATAAAGTTTGCAATCAAATGAGAACTCCATGAATGTTTATTAAGTGTTTGGGTCTAAATTTAATTGTCGCTAGTTCACACCCCAACACTTACGTTTCCACATGACACATTTTTTCCATACGAGTGTGCAAACTTATTGTATTTTGTGTTATATGTGTGTTTATATCTATATATATATGCAATTGCTTCATTGGTATATTTCGAGTTTATATATATATGATATTTGTTTGTCTTTGCCTTACTTTCTAGTCCATCCATGCTTATACTTCATTATTGGTATCTATCTTAGATTAGTTATTCTTTTGTTGCTCATGTGCTTTAATGTGTTAACACTTTAAGCTTCAATGTGTTTCTTAGTTCTTTATCCTTTGCCTATTCCTGAACAAAAAGGGGGAGAAATGATAGGGGAGAAATGGTATCTAATCCTATTGTTATCGTATCTTAGTTTGGGGGGAGATTTATCTTAGGAGGAGACGTCTTTCTAAGTATGTCATTTGTTTGATAAAGGGGAGAATTAACCTGGGGATCCATCATTGATTATAGCGTTTTCAAATTCTATCTTGTAGCATGCTGAAGTTCCAGTAGAAGTTGCAAGTTATTGATATTAGACGCCTCATTATTGATTTAGTTCTTCATTATGAATTTTCTTTCTAGTCGGACATGTTGTCCATTTTATTCTATTGTTATTCAGAGATGTAAAGTTCCATTATGATGTATTAGATTGTGGAGTTAATTTTATTTCATAATATTGTATGGATATTTTAGATGGATTGTATAATTTAGATATAATTATTATTCTGTCATTATTCATTATGCGTTTGATATTAAATAGTGGAATGTGATATTATTTGTCATCTGGTTTTAGGTTAATTAAAAAGATAAAGTTTTAACATCAACTTTTTAAATACTAAGTAGTTAGTAAATAAATGGTTTTCGACAGTGATGCTAAGAATGGACCAACTGTATATTCTGTTATAATTTAATAAAGGATTGATCACCCTGTATTTAATTAGGCGGGGTGTTATAGTCTCCTAGGTGGGTTAAGTCGAGGCCAATAAGGATCTGTCACAAACTCGAGAACTGATTTAGGTACAGTATTAGAAGTGGATGCATCATCGTATCCTCTTCCTTGCCTTTCATTAAGGCCAAATGTGGGACCAAGGAACATCTTTCTAACGTTCTTAGATTTGTCCTCTATAGTGACCTTGACCTCCCGGGCACGTTCAATATCTTTCTCGAGTTGGGAAACATGGGTTTCTAGTTTCTCAAGAGTTTTCATTGAAACTTGAAGATATCTTGTACGACTAGCCACTATGTTAGCCAAATTGATCTTTTTCCTACCAACCACAATCAATTGCTCACACGTGGAAACTTTTAACTTATCAAGTTGACTCACTGATGCCTCACACTCTCTCAAAACTCTCACATCCTTCTCTAAATCAAACACCCTAAGAGTCAAACTTCTATTTTTCTTATTGGTTCTCAAAGAATCTTTGTAAAGTGCGGCATGGGCACATTGAAGTCCAACTTCTCCCTCACTCAAATTATCTTATTCACTCTCACTACCTCTAGGATGGTTCGACAAATTTTTTAGGCTACACATTTGGAATGTCCTTAGTGTCATAGTATGATGTAGTATTACTCACGTGACTGGCCATGAACGTACATAAATTAGGTTCATATATTTATTCATCCTTGAAATCCACCGACTCAACATCACTATCGCTAAGAGTAGCTTTGTATGCAACTTTTCTTTTTCCATGTCTCTTTATCCTAATGGAACACTCATTGGCCTTGTGTTATTTTTCCTCCCATTCACAACATCTAATTTTATCATTCTCAGAAATGTTCTTGCCATCATTGATATTGTTTTTCCTCAAAATCCTTTTTTTATTAGAAGATTTTTCTTTGTAAAGTGCGGCATAGGCGCATTGAAGTCCAACTTCTCCCTCACTCAAATTCTCTTATTCACTCTCACTACCTCTAGAATGGTTCGACAAATTTTTGAGGCTACACATTTGGAATATCCTCAGTGGATTACTATAATCTAGTAGTACTCACGTGACTGGCCATGAACGCACGTAAATTAGGTTCATACAGTTATTCATCCCTGAAATCCACTGACTCGACGTCACTATCGCTAAGAGTGACTTTGTATGCAACTTTTCTTTTACCCTGTCTCTTTATCCTAATGGAACACTCGTTGGCCTTGTATTATTTTTCCTCTCATTCACAACATCTCATTTTATCATTCTCAGAAATGTTCTTGCCATCATTGATATTGTTTTTCCTCAAAACCCTTGTTTTCCTGGAAGAATTTTCTTTGTTAAGTTAGAGAATTTTTTTGAAATTTTTCGCAAACAAAACAAGATTATTAAACTCAAAATCAAACTCAGAGTCACAGTCAAAAATATTTTTCTTGTTCTTAGATTGGACTTTTAAAGCAATCCCTTTTTTCTTTCTTTTGAATTTTCGGAAACATATCAATTTTCTAAGTTTGAAGGTCTCCTATGAGTTTCTCTAACCTAAGAGTATATAATATTCCCAAATATTTTAGGACCGTGACTTTAGGGATAGAATGGGATGGAAGCCATCTCAAAATATGTTTTACAACTTTCGTCACAGGAATTCTCTCACCTAAATTAAAGATAAAATTGACTATATCAGATATACGTGCATAAAATCCGTCAAAAGTCGTAGTCTCTAACATGGTAATGGTCTCAAACTATGTGGTGAGATTTTATATCTTAGAAGCTTTCATAAGGTTGGTACCCTCGTGAGTGAGTTGGAGGGTATCCCATACTTCCTTAAACATGGTACACGTCATAATCCGATAAAATTAATCGGGAGTGACTACACGAGACATTGCACTCAATCCACGGGAGTTGAAATTACTCCATTTAAAATCATCCTCTATCCAAGAAATGTCAGACATAAAACTCGGGACATTGTCATTAATCAAAGTGGGTGGTGTCCACCCTCTTTCACAAACAAGCTATATTCTCTCGTCAATCGACTTCAGTGCCAATCTCATTCGACATTTTAAATATGAATAATTTGGCCCATACAAATAGGGAGCCTATTATAAAAATTATTCATATAATCTCATAATGAATATCACACAAAAAATTACTGTGACCGAATCTGATACCAATTTAAAAATGCTGGGTTATATGGATTCACTTATATCTTCAGTCACACACACACAAAAAGATCTAATTTTAAGCCAAGTTTTATCTTGATTAGATTTAGGTGAACAAGCAAGATAAAGTATAAATTAAAATATGACATATTAAACATCAAGCCAAAATAGAAGAGAAAGTTTGGGGAAAACTACTTTTCAAGAAAAACCTTTTAGTTCAACATTGTTTAAGAATTTTACATACACAAATCGACTTACAGACTACTTAGAGATCCACTAAATATGAAGAGACCCCAACCTCATTGTTTAGTATCTTTTTGCCTCAAAATCAGTGCGACAACCTTTCAATGCATCATTTTTCAAACATTATCTTAACATTCCTTTACATCACCCACACCTCACTTTTTCCACCCATTTTTCACTATCCCACCACTATTAAAATCATCTCACATCATCTCAAAAATCAAAATCTAAGCTCTTGAGAAGGTCTAAATTTACTATAATAAATCTTATTAAATTAGTGCTCATTTCCTACACTTCACTACTTTTAGCATATATTTCCACTTAGTCTCTATTTTCTCATTGTTAATCACATTTTTATTATTTATATACTCAAAAAACTTACTTTCGTATACTCAAAAAAGCCAAAAAGAGGGTTTAATTCATAAATCACAAATTAGAGTTTCTTCCTACATTTTTACCATTTTGGCAACTTTTTATAAATTAAAATAAGAAAACTCTAGTTTCGAATTTATAGGTTAAATCCCACCCTTACTTTCTTTCAAACTACGAGGACTTTGATGGTTGTTTTGGCTACGTAGGCATCCTAGGTTTATCCTAGGACTCGATTCCTCATATTCCTTATTTTAATCTTTTTATTTCACCAGTATTTTACACTATATATTAGTTTATCTATTTTTTCTCTTTAGTGGCCGTGTTGATATGTGTGCTCACTTATTCATATCCGGTACATCGCTCGTAGCCCATTATTATTTTTCACTTCTATTTTCTTTTTTATTCATTATTTTAGCAAGACCTTTTACATGCATATTTAATATTTCATTGTGAATCATGATCTAGTGCATAACTCATAACTTGGTCACTTTCATTCATTTGTTCACCTTTTATTGGACACTCTTTCATAGTGAATCGTGATCTGGCACATCTCTCATATTCTATCTACCTTTGCCTTTTTTTTTTAGTTTCACTCCTTTAAATAATTCCTTCTAGTATCCTCCATGGAACGTATACTATGATTTTACTCCTCACGCATATACACATTTTTTCACCGCACACACATTGTACAAATGAATTCCACATTTAAGGAAAAGCAAAATATTTATATAGCACATGCGAGATCGAAGGGGAAGAATGGGCACCTAACACCTTCCATTTCATAACTTACTCCCCGGGCCTATGATCTATTTGGTTTTATAAGCATCAGTTAATATTTTATGTCTTTCTTCATGGACGACTATCTCTTTTGCCTATTTTAAGTAAAATAGGCCAACGACTCCAATATTTACATCTTCACATCCCCTGATGACGAATGATTATATCATTGGTACATCGCGAACATCGTGTGAGTGGTAGAAAGGGGATTTTATTCCCCATTCCCATTCTTTAAGTTTTTTCGAGCCAACCCACATTTCATTTTCAGGATGGCCATAGTAATAAATTTGTACTACGTTCTAAAGTAATAATATTAATATTTTATATATTCCAAATATTATAATTTTTAGAATATTACAGTTTTTTAGTTTCCAGAATATTACTTATTTTGTAATTTTCCAGAAATTTACAATTTTGAATTAGACTTCTTATATTACAAATATTACTTTTTTTAATACCCATGTTTTCTAATTTTTCCAGAATTATATAATTTTTTATCAAATTCAAAATGTTATAAACTATCCAAAAATTAAAACTATTGTCATTATATATATATATATATATATATATATATATATATATATATATATATATATGCACATATATAGAGAGAGAGAGAGAGAGAGAGAGAGAGAGAGAGAGAGAGTAATGACCGAATTAAAAATTTGAACAACTTCTGTTAGAAATGACACCCATCTAATAATACTGAAAACATTGGCACCCAACCAAGAATAATCAAGAACAAATGTCACCCAAAATGAAAATAACCCCTCCTAATTCTGAATTCATTGAATTCGATTAGCAATATCAAACAAACCCAATTTCACCCACCCCATCTTTACCTCTCCTCGTCGACGACTTCTCCCCTCGGGAAACATTTTGGAAGGCCACCAATTTTCCCTTCTTACAAATTGTTGACCTCTATTTAATCATGCTCTCTAGACTTGTACAATAAAATAGAGATCAGGGAAAAAGGATTATAAGGAACTTTTCTAGGATGATTAGGAATTTTTTAATAGGGATATCTCTTTACCAAATAAAGAATCAAGGCAAGAAACTTTGGCTTCTCTTCCCCCATGACCCACTGAGTGGTATGTAGTACTATGCTCTATTTACGTTAGAGGTTTTTAGGAATTGATTTTCATGACTATCAAATTTATACTAATGCGTTATATGATTCTATTTTACTCATTTTATGGGAATTTGTCTATTATTTCCATGGTATATTACTCATACTTATTATGTACATATTATCTAAGTTTAGATAATTGATGGTTTTAGAATTTTAGTATGTTTATATACTTGTGTACAGAGCCATATCCAGAGTCGAACGTGGAGTTTTTAAACTTGAACGAGATTCATTTATTTCAGTCGGGATTGAAGGGAGTAATGTGTTTATTTATACATTCAAATTTCAATTAGTCCTCATTTTATGTTATTAAATGATTCTCATACTAATGGCTCTCGTAGAGAGTTTGATATCTAAAGTAGTTGGAGTAATTCTAGTTCTTTCTACTGACATACTTTCTATTTGATGTCAATTATCTCACGATCGAAATAATGTGATTCATTTAAGATAATGTGAGTGTTTTAATGAAGGGGGCATTAAACTCAGTATAAAATCATAAGTGAATTCCTATCAATTTTGCCTCGACCACTGATTCTAAAACTAGTATATTCCTTTATAAGATTCTTCAGTCCACTTTTTCATAAAACTCACATTTTTACTTATTTGGAGTTTTCTAACATGAAGATAATTAAAAATTTTTGAGAGAAAAAATGCGGTGATTTCCCATATCTCCCACATATCATTCACTGATAGAGTATATCTGATATTTTTTTTCCTTGAATGTTAAAGATACTGAGAGGTTAAGTCTCAATACATAGCCATTTTACCAATTGCCACTTATAAATGTTTGATCACTGAAATTTGACGGGGGTGGTAATGTTACAAGCTTTAAATTTCAATATAAGACTTTTAAAGTTCCATACCTAAGGATGGACGTATATGATGTTAAAGGATGTGTTCAAAGGTTTGGACATTTGTTAAAATAAAAATAGGGTTCGTCTGATTCAAAGTAATATGTGAGATATAACTAGTTTTATTCATTGGCAGTTATAACTTACTTGTGTTCTTGACTGTGCAATTATTACAGGTTCATCTAATTTCAGGTGGGGTTCATTGAGAAAGACTTCATTCTTTCCTCATTGCGGGCACCTTTTATCTTTTGTAGGTAACATCTTCTTATTCACTCATATATATATATATGGGCGGGGGGGGGGGGGGGGGGGTGTTAGGTAGGATATTTGTATTGAGATTTTCTTCCCATAAGAAGTATTGTTTATATTTAATATATTTCTGGAACAAAATTCAGATTTTTCAAAATATAATTTATGATTAGGCATAAATTCTTCCAATTTATCCCTTTAATTTAGAGGCTTTTATCACCTCGGGTGATGTAAAATGCGTTGACTTATCTCATATCTCTGATACTGACATCTTCTAACAAGTACCCCGAGTTTTGTGTATTTATCATAAATTTTGTAGGTATTTAATGCATGAGAGAAAGAAAGAAACTGGAAGAAAAGTAAAAAGGGAAACATAGTAATTTGTAATTGGAATCCGGACGAGGACCCAAAATGAAAGTTGAATATCTCGAGTTTACATGCACATAGGAAGAAACGACGTTCAACATCGAGTCCTAGAGAAAAAGTTATGAGCCTTGAAAGATGCGAGATAATCATGAGAAACTGATGAGAAAATGAAGAGAAATTGACCCAAGGACTCGGACTGATCCAGATTTCACCATAAACGAACTGATCCAGCCCCTTGAAGTCACTGAATAAGATTAGTGAAGCCGACCGATCCAGGTTATATAAAAAATGAAGCGGTCCGGACCCTTGAAATTGTTGTATAACCTGTGTGAAGTGGACTAATCCGTTATAAAGAATAAAGATTCGGTATACACTGGACCGAATCGAAATATCAGGCTAGATCGGTCTGGCGGTTAAATTTATAATTATCCTGTTTTCTAGCTAGAGTCTTGCATGGCTAAAACTCTTGTAATTTCGTAGGTTAATTATTCCAAGCGAATCTCGGAACGCGGGAGAGCTTCTTTTTAGATAGTTTTAGAGAGAGAAAGTAGAGAAGAACCCTAAAATCTCACAATTTCAGTTGTTAATTCTCAATTATAATTTATTCAGTAAAGTTGATTTCTTTCGCTTCTCTATTATTTGATTTCAATAATTCTTGCATAATTAGTTTATTCATAGTAGATATTACATATTTATTCTTCTTAGAAGTAATTTCATCATGATTTTAGTTGCATGCATCGTAGAAACCCTAGTTTTTGTTAATTCTACCATGTTAGGCTAGACTTTTAGGGGTTGGGAAGCATGAAACAACCCGATGTGGTTTGCATGTGTGTAAATTTAGTTCCCTGAATTAAATAAATGATCAAATCATGTTGTGTGGTGATCACAATCGTTGTAGGACTTTTGATCTCGTTTGCCCTAGGTAACCAGGATGCTTATGAGTGCAATGCGCGTGCAGCTACTACGACACCACTTTATTCTTACTTTTGATTATGTATGATGCGAGCTAGTACCCTCATATATGTAATGCTTGAGATTAATAAAGAGTAGATTTAATCAATTATTTAATTCATAATTAGTTTAATAGTAGGTAAACGTACTATCGGGGGATTGCATTCTAACCTATTTTTCCCATTCATACTTAGTAAATCATAATTAGCTTACTCTTGCATGTTTAGTTTCAGAATTAGTTTAATAAACTTTCATTTAGTTGACAGAAATTTTCCCACTTCGATCACCTCTTTTCATTTCTTTTTAGAGTTAGGTTAGGGTTGACCGTCTTACCGTTCGTCGTCACGAGTAATTTTCCTTTTTCCCTGTGGATTCGACCATGTCTTACTGGGTTTATTACTTACCGACAAGATTGCACTTAAGCCTATATAAACATGCACTTTAGACACATTTGTGGTCGCATCAAGTTTTTGGCTCCGTTGCCGGGGATTTAGGTTGACTGTAGGTTAGATCGAGTTAATTTAAAACTTTGACCAAAACTTCATTAAAATTCAGAAAATATAAAAAATCCGAAAAAGATACAACATTTCTCATAGACTTTTCATGCAAAATCCGTAACAAAATCCTCAATCAACTCCAAATCGCATTTATGAGAATCCGTTAGTTGTGTACGATCCTGATAGCCCACATACTCTTAATGTACCTCAGTTTTGGGTTTCACATCCTACATCGCCAAAGTCCATAGCAAGTTACACTTCCAGTGATCCTTCGAAGTACCCTTCGAGTTATTCATCAGGTTACACTCCGAGCACACCGAGTGAGGGTACTGAGTCTCTTAAACAGAGAGGCATGTATGATCAAGTTAGTTATGGTATGGGTGAGGGAGAGGCACCATATCACCCTTTGAGAGAATCCTTATATCCCGAGCGATCAGTCACTCTGGGTTGCATTCTACTCCCGTATAATGCAGGGAAATTTCACTTTAGGAATGGGATGGTTCAAATACTTCCCACTTATCATGGAATGGAGTCGGAGAAACCATATCTCCACCTTTGTGAGTTCAAGGAGGCGTGCGAAACTTTTAGCGATTAAACATGCACAAAATATGTGATTCTCCTCAAGCTTTTTTAGTTCTCTCTAAAGGATAAAGCTAAGACTTGGCTATGGTCTTTATCTCCAAACTCGATTACGTAATGGAATGAGTTGTAATCCAAATTTCTCAAAAAGTTCTTCCGTCTGCATCGAACAAACGCCATTAAGGCTCAAATTCAAAGTTTTTGACAATTAGAAAATGAGTCGTTCGATCGATGTTATGAGCATTTTAACGAGTTAGTCACTTCATTCCCTCAGCATGGTCTTGATAAACAACAACTTATCTCTTTCTTCCATAATGGGCTATGTATAAACTCCAAACAACTCGTTAAAATGATGTGTGATGGACCCTTTATCGATCTAGATGTTAATGATGTTGAGATCCACCTAAAGTATGTCGCTGAAACTACTCAAGTGCGGGGCACATTCGACCCTAGTTCCCAAAATTGACCTCGTCAAGCGTCCACCACTTCATTGGCATCAGGTCTATACCATTTACATAAAGATAACTTGATAGACCATCGAATCATCAAATTGAGAAGGGCATGAGAGAATTAATCAAAGCATAGCTAAGCGAGGCAACCGGCTCCATCCACACCCCCATTGAAGAGGTGTGTGCTATTTATGAGGCAGAACATTCAACAGAGGAATACCCAACGATACTCAGGTAAAAAGTCAAGATTCAAGAGGAAGTATAGGAGAGTTCAAGGGAAATTTTAACGCCCCTCACGGTAATGCATACAACCCTTCTTGGAGGAACCGTCCTAGTTTTAACTACATGCAACAACATGCTGCGATGAATCCTACTTAACATGTTGCCCTACCTCCACCCCCTCCTCAATTTCAACAAGCACTACGTCCAGGCCCATACATTACCCCACTATGAAGATCGCTTGAGGACAATTTAAACCATTTCATCCTATCTCAAAATGTAACCAATGTTAGGTTTGAGCACATTTTCACTGAGATGAATACGAGCATCTCTAGATTGCAAACATCCTTAAGTGTGCAAGAGAAGGGTAAATTTTTGGCCCAAGGCCAAAGACCTCCTCAAGGTCAACCTAGTGATAACTTTACATCTAATTCAAATCAAGAGAAATGTAGTGTAATTTCCACTCTACGTAGTGGAAGGGTTGTTGACTTGTCACCTCCTCCACACGATGAGAAAATTGAAAAGGAGATTTTTCCTGGCACAAAAGAGGCCGAAGATGTACCCTGGGAAAAGAGTGGTAATGAAAACATAGGCGGGCCGAAAGTGGTTGTGAAACCTCCCAGTGCAACCCCATATCCTCAAAGGTTGATCCCTCAATCTAAAGAGACTTCCTAGGACGATGTTCTCGATGTTCTTAAGAAAGTAAAGATAAATTTACCTTTTCTCGAGACCATGAAGGAAATTCCCGCGTATGCTAAGTTTCTTAAGGACTTACTCACGGTGAAACGAAGGCTGAAGGTAAAGAAAAATGTATTTCTAACACATAACGTCGGCTTAGTCCTGTTGAGTGATGATTCACTAAAATATAAAGATCCTGGTGCAACCACTATTTCGTGCATCATGGGGAAGAATAGGATCGAGAGAGAGCTAGTAGATTTAGGGGTGAGTGTTAGCATTATTCTTTATTCCATCCATTCTCCCGAGTAATCATGTTCCCCTCATATTTGGTAGCCCATTCTTATATATGGCTAATTCAATTATCAATACTCGAAATGGGAGAATGCAATTAACGTTTGGGAATATGACCCTCGGGACAAATATCTTTAATAACATTAAGAACGAGGGCGATGAAAGTGAACTGCTAGAAATGGATCTTATCGAGGAAGCACACGAGCATGAGAGGACTCACAAGAGAGAGTCGTTAGGGGTAGGCCTTATTGTACCAAGTGAGAGAGGTGATTCAAACATTAAGCATGAGGTGGGGGAGGTGTTCTTAGTGACCGCGAGTGAGTGCGAGAGCAAGGGAAAGCACGTAGGCATGAGCGGGACAGAGAGATTTGAGGATTTTAAGAGAGAGTTTGGTGATATGAGTCTAGAGGACTTTGAGAAAGAATTCGAACCGATGGGTGAGAACCTTAATATCAAAGTCCAACCATTATTGGACTCTTTTAGTCACTTAAGAGAGAGCAATTGAAAAGATAAAATAGATAAATTCCTTATTTGTGACCATCCACCCATACCACTTGAGTCCTCTAAGGAAATTGAGGAAAAGACTCAAGTATCGTCCGATTTAGAGGCCCACAAATGAACTCCTAAAACTAAAAGAAATTGATATGTCCCCTCCAAGTCAGTGCACGTAGGCAAAGATTTGATTAGGCGCCACAAGGATCCCTTCCCAGTGAGTCATCCCGAGACCCAGAGTCTCTCCCTTATCTATGGGACTGGGCCTAACTTGTTCTGACTATTTACTTATGATAGAAGACAAGGGAGACTAAGAGAGCAACAAACCCCTTACAAGGGGTCGGGTGAGTTTGTGGAGAGATGAGGGGTCGTCGCACCCGCGACGCTTATGGGATAATTTTTTATTGTATTTTTGAGTCATGTGTTGGTGTTATATAGTGTCTTATTGCATTTTAATATTTTTAATCCTTTTTATTTTTGCACTTATTATTTCTTTTTATTTAGATTTTAGTCTTTTTTCTTGAGGACAATGCAGAAGTATAAGTTGGGGGGGGGGGGGGGGGCGGGAAGTGACAAGTGCGTATTTCTAAAACTTCACAAATTTTTAAAAATGCCCAAAACTATTAGAAAATTTCAAAAATTCCCAGAAAATTTTAAAAATTTTGAAAAAGCCAAAAATAGTTTTCTTCAAAATAAATGAAAATTAGAATTTAAAAGCGTCAAAAATGTCACAAAGTTATTGTCTGAAATTGTAAAAAAAATCAAATGCACTAAGCCGAAATTAACCAAAGATGGAAATTGAGCGGAAATTGACAACATGACGAATAAGTGTGGAGATTAATCAACCCGGTGAGATTTAGAGCCTATCACTTTTTGCGAGTAATTAAATCAATCCGAGTTAATGGTTAACTCAAAGTTCTTTTCAGTGTTTTAAAAAAAAGTCGTTGAAGATCTCAATTCCTTTATTTTGATCGGTTATGGGAAACGTGTGAGATGTTATCTTGAAAAGCGCGCTAAAATATCTCTAAACTTAATTAATATCGAGACGCGTATGATAATGTAACTAGAAATTTGGACAATGAAATAGGCCCTCGTTTGTCACATAAAGATTGGCCAGAAAAAGTCGTAAAAAATTAACCTTTGTGCAACCCGATTTGAGCCGAATAAAATGTTTCTTTTTCGTTTGACAACCCGAAAACCCCAATTGGCACGGAATTGTGAAAATCGAATATTCATCAAATTTAGTCCAAAAAATGCATAAAAAGGGGCAAGAAAAAAAAGTATGCTCAGCAAAAATAGCAAGAAAAATGAGCAAAGGCCCAAAAAAGCGCTAACGGACATCATAAGGACATTTTCCAATTCCAAACTTCCTAACCATTCCCATTTTACCCAAATACACCTTAAACCAAAGTCCTAACCGAGTCTATATTACAAAATTAATTACCACGTGGAGAGTTAAAACATGAAAAGATAATAAAAGAGATTAAAATGGTGTGACTAAGAGATGATGTTTCTTATTTCCCAATGACCATAATCCGATGAAGAGATCTTTTCACCTCCAATATTCCGTCTTTCAATTTTTTGTGCATGAATTCATGTCCATTATATTTACTCTTATATATCATCCATATCGAGATAAAATAGCCACATTCTGAGTCATTCGTTTTTGAGTGTATTCGTGAGATTTTGAAACCAAAACAAATTTTTGAAAAAGTAATGTAATGATCAATCGGTGAAAATTTGCAGTTTGATTTTCGGCATTGCACACACACACACAATGATTTGAGACTTGTGAACATGATTTTACGGTGACTATTTTTTCGGGGTGTTTAAATTGTCCAATTTTTAAATATTTTCAATTTTCTTGAGTCAAAAAATGAATTTTGTGGATATATTCCCTGCAAACCCTTAGGAGACACAACTCGTCCTACTAGGGTAACCTAAGGATTTAACGGCTTATTGCATACGCTAAATGCAATCGTTTGCCCGCGAAAGAGGTATTCTATCCCTAGTTAGAGTTTGACCATGCTTTTGATTCTTTTACATTACTCAGGACAATCAAAGTTTTAAGTTAGGTGGTTTTGATTAGGTATAAATTCTTTCGGTTTATCCCTTTAATTTAGAGGCTTTTATCACCTCAGGTGATGTAAAATGCATTGATTTATCTCATATCTGTGATACAAACATCTTAAAAAAGTACCCCGAGTTTTGCATATTTCTCATAAATTTTGCAGGTATTTAATGCACGAGAGAAAGAAAGAAACCAAAAGAAAAGAAAAGAAGAAAAGTAAAACAGGAAAAGAGTAATTTACAGCTGGAATCTGGACGAGGACCCACAATGAAAGGTGAAGATCTCGAGTCTACAAGCACGTAGGACGAAACAACGTTTAAATCCAAGTCCCGATACAAATGTTATGAGCCTTGAAAGATGCGAGATAATCATGAGAAACTAATGAGAAAATGAAGAGAAATTGACCCAAGGACCTGGATCGGTCTGAATTTCACCATAAACAAACCGATTCGGCCCCTTGAAGTCATTAAAAAAGATTGGTGAAGCTAAATGATCCGGGTTCTATAAAAAATGAACCAGTCAGGACCCTTCAACTTGCTATATAACCTGCGTGAAGCAGACTGATCCGTTATAATGAATAAACGAACCGATCCGGTATACACCGGACCGAACCAAAATATCAGGTCAGACCGGTCCGATAGTTAAATTTTGCAATTATCCTATTTTCTAGCTAGAGTATTGCATAGCTAAAACTCTTGTAATTTCTTAGGTTATTTATTCAAAACGAATCCCAGAACATGGGATAACTTCTTTTTAGATAGTTTTATAGAGAGAAAATAGAGAAGAACCATATAAGTTCACAATTTCAGTTGTTAATTCTCAATTACAATTTATTCAGTAAAGTTGATTTCTTTATCTTGTCTATTATTTGATTTCAATCATTCTTGCATAATTAGTTTATTCCCAGCTGATATTACATCTTTATTCTTCTTTAGTTGTTATTTCATCATGAGTTTAGTTGCATGCATTGTAGAAACCCTAATTTTTATTAATTTTACCATGTTAGGCTAGACTTTTAGGGGTTGGGTTGCATGAACCCAACCCGATGTGGTTTGCATGTGTGTAAAATTAGTTCCCTAAATTAAGTAAATGATCAAATCGTGTTGTGTGGTGATCAATTGTTCTTGGTGGTTAAAATGGGCATTGGGGAAAAACTAAAAGCAACGAAGTGGACTAGAAATTGGTACACACAAATCAAACGATAGAAAACTAACTTTTATGAACAAATTGCATCGTCATCAGATGCTTAATTGGCCAAATTGACTAGTATACGCTTCTTTTGGGAGTTAAAAATAGGCATCAGGGCTCAAAAATTAAAAACAACCTAGCGGACTAAAAATACTTATAAACACATAAAGCGATATAAAAGTAGTTTATCTCTATAATCCCATCATCATCGTACTCTCGTCTGGCCAAATCGATTAGTATACGCTTCTTTGTGGGGTTAGAAATTGGCGTTGGCGAACAAAAATTGAATATGTACTAAAGTCCACATCAGACTATCGGTTGGCAAAATTAACTAGTATATCTTCTTTGGGGGGTTAGAGCGTTGGGGAACAAAAATTGAAAATGTACTAGCGTCCTAGAAATAGGTACAAACACATCAATCGATACTAAACCAAATTTTCTAAACTAACCGTTTCCTCGTCGAATTCTTAATTGGCTAAATTGACTTGTATTTGCTTTTTGGGTGGGATTACAAATGGTAATTGGAGGCGGAAACTGAAACCAAAAACCTAGCGGCCTAGAAATACGTACAAACACATTAAGTGATACCTAGGTAACTAGTGAAAACTAAGTGCGTCCTCATCGGGCTCGTGGTTTGCCAAATTGACTAGTATATGCTTCTTTGTGGGGATAAAAATAGGAATTGGGAGAGAAATTGAAAAGATTAATCTATTGGACTACAAATCGGTACAAACACATTAAGAGATACCATAGTAACTCGTCTAAACTAACCTCATCCTCATAAGACCTTTGGTTGGCCACATTAAATAGTCTAAGCTTCTTTTTGGGGTTAAAAATATGCGTCGGGGGGAAAAATTGAAACCAACACCCAAGTGGATTAAAAATACATACAAATACATCAAGTGATATAAAACTTATATGTCTAAACTAATCGTGTCCTCATCACACTTTCAGTTTGCCAAATTACCCAGTATATGCTTCTTTTGGGGTAAAAAATGGGTGTTGGGGGCGATAACTTAAAACAACAACTTAGTAGACTATGAATAGGTAAAAACACATCAAGGGATACTAAAGTAACTTGTCTAAACTTACCACGTCCTCATCATTGTAACACCTCATAGTTTTAGACCTTTTATTTAAACCGTCGTAATAAAAAATCGAAAAAAATATTTTTATTTTAATTTTGATTATTTTTGGCATTTAAAATGTTGTTTTTATTATTTGCAAAATGGGATTTAATAGGATATTAAATCGGGGAAAATTGGGTTTTAAACACTTATATTTATTTTAGGGTGACCTGTTTGTTGTTCAGGTCCGAATCGATTTGACCCTAGGGGCGAAACGATTCAGTCGGTGCAATGCGGGCGATTTTGTTAGTTTTAGAGTTTGTGTTATATTAAAACACTTCCACTTCTTAATATAAATATAATTCGGGGTTAGACTTTTTCAAACACACTCATACCAACCTTAAGTGTAGTATCCTCCCTTGTTTACATCTATTTTCATCAACAAACCCCTAACCCCATTTAAAAGAAAGATTCATTCCAAGTTTTGAAGATTCAAATAGAATTTTCTCAAGACCTTCCACGAACATGTTTTCATTGTTTTTTTGAGAGGAACGCAACCATCAAATTAGATTCTTCAAATAATTTTTACAGGCATGAATACTTCTATTGTTCTCCTTTGGTATTATGCATTTTAAATGTCGCCTAAATACTGATCATTATTGTTTTCTTAATAACAATTAGAAAGACTAAGCAGGGAAATTAAAACTGAAGTTTATTACTGATATTATTTAAATCTATAATAAGAATTAAGACTCAAAACCCTTCCAGGTTTAGAGTAGAGGTTGGGATTCAGTTAAAATTTATGCCGTTCGCATGTAGAATAAATCATAGGGATGTTATAGATTGATTTGTAGAGTAGAGAATTATTATTATATTCTCCCAAAAATATGCATGTTAATAGAAATTCTATAAATTGATGAGAAAACGAATTGTTTTAATTAATGTTATAATTGAATGGACATAATTTGGATAAATAGTGATCGTGTGATTAATTTAAACAAGTGTTGTGATAAGTTGAAAATATGCCATATGTGATTCGTTAATTGTATTTATAATCGACACCGCGGGGGCGATGAGTTTTTTAGGTAGTCGTGATTTCACCTTATTTTGAGGTTTCTTGCTAGGTATGAGACTAGTAGGTAGGTCTTTGTTGTTGTTAATACATTCTAGGTATGAGACTAATTAGTATAGATTTTTACGAATAGGATTTTTTTTTTTTTTTGGGGGGGGGGAGGCTGAATTGTACGTCGTTTCTGTGAATTGCAAGCCTAGGTGCAAGGCTAGGTAGTAGTTATTGGTAGGTATTCTTCCCAAATGACAAGTTAGGATATATTTGTGTTTTGGAGATCTCTAGGTATGGGACTAGGGGTAGATTGATAAATTTATACTTGTTAAGGGTCGGGCTAATAGAAAATAGTGAGAACTTTAGAAAGTCAAGAATTTATGCCTAAGATAATAGAAGAGTATTAAAATGAATTTTCGTCGCGTGTATGTGCAGATAGTTATCGGGTTGACTGGATATAGATACGTGGGTGTGTGTTGGCATCAGAATGTATATAGGGCTGATAGAATACGGGTTGACTAACTATAATGATGTGTCATGCGTGGAACCTCACGAGTATGTGCAGATCTGATAGAAATCGGGTTGAATGGATATAGTGAGGGGAATGAGAATGATGTGTAGAACCGTAAGTGAACCAAGAGTGTGCGCAGGATCGATAAGGGGTCAACTGGTCATAGTCCTGTCGCGTGAATAAGAATAATTGGATAATTAAATTTAGTTAGAATAAGAACTAATGTTTAAATTTTAGTTGACATGGAATAATTGAACTTAAACAATTGGGGTGGTGGGTAGATGGTAATAGTTTATTTTTACTCACATGTTAATATATATCTCATTTAATTTAAAATACTCTATTGTGATGTTTATCATTTTTAATGATATTGTATGGGTGTGCCGACCCTAATTGGGAGGATTATATAGTGGTCATGCAGTGGGCTCTGACCTATTGCGATGACTAACATTTTAGGTATAGTGCTGCCGTTACTGCACGTGAGTGATTGGAGATATTTTCGGGAGTGCAACTGGAGATTTATTTTATTTGGTATAGTATCTTAGATTGACTTTCCATTTACTCTATTTATTATAAAAGTTTCATTTATGGACTTGGTGGGAGAATCGGTTTCATGGTTGTTTGTGATTTCATTAAGATATTTATAGTTGGATTATTTCATTTGGGTTTTATATTTATTTAAGTTGGATTTATTTTAGAGATAGCATGGTGATGGATTTTAATTTGCGTGAATGGTTATATTTATTGAATAAATTTGATTATGTTGTGGAAAAAATTTAATGTCTCATATTTCTGTCACATGTTGAGAATAGTAACTTATTTAGTGACTTCGGTGACAGTTGGCCACCTCGCTTGCCAGAATGTGTAGGGTGTTATAAATGGTATCAGAGCATGGTTTTAGGTCTCATAGTTTATGAGTCCGTTTTAGCTTCCACATTGCTTATTTTAGATTCTTTTTGATGATTTTTAGTCTTAGTTATTCCAAGTATGATTTTTGTTTGTTCTTGTTGTTTTACATGACGAACACTAGAAGATCTGGAGATAGGCGAGAGGGTTATGTTTCCGGTCCCATAATTCTGGAGAAGCAGGGCCAACTTGTTTTAGGTGCTAAGGAGTTATCGGATATAATTCATAAGGCCACAACGATTGGTATTGAGATAGGGAGACAAAGGTGGGTGACTCTAGAGGCGCAACAACAGAATACACCCGCTTCAGTTTAGGACAAGGTGAGAGCCAATTTTCATAAGGGCAATCCTCCCACCTTCGCAGGCACAATAGCAGACTTTTTCAATACCAACCTTAAGAGTAGGAGAGTCCCTTATTTACATCTCCTTTCATCAATAAAACCCTAACCACATTTAAAAGCAAGATTTATCCTAATTTTTTAAGAATCAAACCGAGATTTCTGAAGATTGTCCAAGAACATGTTTTCATTGTTTTCTTGAGAGGGAGCAACCATCAAACCAGATTCTTCAAATAATTTTTACAGGCATGAATACTTCTATTATTCTCCTTTGGTATTATGCATTTTAAATGTCATCTAAACACTAATAATTATTTTTCTTAAAATCAATTAGAAAGACTAAGCAGGGAAATTAAAACTAAAGTTTGTTACTGATATTATTTCAATCTTTAATAAAAATTAAGAATCAAAACCCTTGTTTGCTTAGATTAGAGGTTGGGATTCAGTTAAAAATTTATGGCATTCGCATGTAGAATAAATCATACGGATGGGATAAATTGATTTGTAGAGTAGAGAATTATTGTTATATGCTCCCAAAAATATGTATGTGAATAGAAATTATATAAATTGATGAGAAAATGAATTGTTTTAATTAATGTTATAATTGAATGGACATAATCTGGATAAATAGTGATCGTGCGATTAATTTAAAGAAGTGTTGTGATAAGTTGAAAATATGCAATATGTGAATCATTAATTGTATTTATAATCGACACCGCGGGGGTGGTGAGTTTTTTAGGTAGTCATGATTTCACCCTATTTCTAGGTTTCTTGTTAGGTACGGGACGAGTAGGTAGGCCTTCGTTGTTGTTAATACATTCTAGGTATGGGACAAATTAGTGTAGATTTTTACGGATTGGAAATTTTGCTGCGGGGGATAAATTTGACATCATTTATGTGAATCGTGAGCCTAGGTGAAAGTCTAGGACCTGATGCTCTCATACCACCGGTGACACCTCGCCTAATTAAATACCAGGTGATAAGTCCTTTATTAAATTAATTCAAAGTGTCCGGTGTAACACCCCACCTAATTAAATACCGGGTTGCCAGTCCCATACCAAATTAAAACAGAATATACAGTTGGCTCATTCTTAGCATCACTGTCGAAAATATTTACAACTCACCCAATACCCAATTAAGATGGTGTTAAAAAATTTCCAAATTTTAATTCAACAAAATCATTTTTAGTTTAATAATAACACGACAAATTATTCTACCACAATAATAACTGAACCGATAATACAAAAGAATTTAAATTCAATTGGAATAAACATTCCCAAATAATTATCCAATATAGTAATCCCAACAATAGTAAATGTATTAAAATGACACGAGTACAAGAGTATTTGACTTCTGATAGAAAAGAGATAACTGAATTCCTTTGGGCGACATGCCCTAACTAAGAGAATACTGCGAATCAAATGAAGATAGGCATCTAAGCAATACTCCATAGCTCCATAGCTCGTCATAATCCTCTAAGGTTGGCGTCCCTGTTGCTGGACACCTGATATAGAAGGTACAATAGAAAAGAGAATATGCAAGGAAATGGGTCGGAGCCCGATGTGAAAATGATTTTGAAAACAGCAAGTGTTTAACAAGTGCAATAAAGCATTTATTATGTACATGTTAGTATCCAACTCTCACTTGATATTCTCACGTCTCAACTAGAGTGCATGCTTAACGTTTCCTATTAACCTCCTAGTTAATGATTCCTCTTCACAAATTTCCATAATTTGATTATATCCCATATCATAACCCCATATGTCCCATACCATACGTAGTACAATCATTCTTATACGTTTCCCATTAACATGAATCGTTTCTCATTAATATGAATTAAGCTTTTCAAATCTATAAGAATATGCATTCATTAACTTAGTTTAATTATTTCGTTCAATTCACCGTTATCTACAATTATCACACAGTAGATGATTTAACCACTATATACACATACATTTAATTCATTATATATATATATATATATATATATATATATATATACGGCACCCCGAGTCACAGCTGCGGTGCATGCATTACTCTGCTATCACGTCCCAATATCGCAGGTCGTCGAATATGGGACTAATGGTTGGGTAAGGATTCCTCGAACCACAAATAACAACACAACAATTGGAGGAAAACATAGTTCTCATACCCACGGTCCACTCACATACCTACATTTCCATAGTCAGCGGACTTATCAACTCCCTGATAAGTCTTTCATAGACCTATGTTCGTGAGCGACAAATCAAAGATCCCATGGATTCATCAGGATATGACTGCCATCACCTGCAAACGTCTCGTCGATAGCAAGTAAGCTAGGTATGTCATACACATAAATCATCAATCAATCAAATAGGAATTATCATCTACCTATAATATAATATCAGCAAGGTAATCGCACTACCCTCAGATAATTCCCATACGTAGCATTATATCTCTTTAAATCCTACGTATTAAAATATTATGACTTTACTCCTCTAATTTTATAATTCAGAGTCTCACTCATTACTTAAGGTTTAAATAGGTTTCTCCTATATATATTTAGTCAGTATGAAATCACTAATATCATATTGGTCCATCTCTTCTTATCTCCCGAATTACCACGGATTAAACTCTCCCTTAATTAGGGTTATAACCGATTGTTTCTAATCTCTTATAAACACATCTTTTATCAACTAGGATTGAATACCATCATCACATGTCCCATAGTATATAGTGTTTCATTCATACTATATGACTTATAAACAAAATCACCATCCTCGCATCCTATAACATCTCTCCACTCCCGACATCGTTAAGGTTCATGCGCGGAGCATCTCGCAAAGCGAAATCCAAATAAGGAACCCCTCTAATACACTACTACTTAACTTTGTCGGTCGTGGAGATCCATCAACTTCAAATATGAAACCGAGATAACCTCATCCCCTCTTTCAACCAAATGTTGTATGAACTCCCATCTTTATCCAGGAGTCACACCGTTAAGTGCTGATACTACACTCAGTCCTTGCGCAATCAATAATGAGCTTAAACTCACACCTCGATGTTCAAAGTGTAACCCAAAGGCTACCAGGTATTATATTGAATCTCACCTACTAGACCTATCCTCAATCCTCATGCATACAAATTAGAATCCAACACATGAATCTATCAACCGAAATTTCTTCCATATTAATTATCTTAATTCTAATCAATTAAATCCCAATCAAATTTATTGGAATCTTATCTAGGGCTTACTGAACTTCTCTAAGTCCCATAATATCCAATTAATACTCACCAAAGATTTAGAAAAGGTTTGGGATAAGAACAATCTTTAAAAAGAAACAACTTCAAGGATTCCGGGGACGTCCATCGATCAAAGGCAGGGGGTCGATCGATCGATCGCCCAGATAACTACCCAGTTTTCTGCATTTCTTCTACTACGGGTTTCATCACTTTAGATCATTCAAACCTTCATATTAACTTACCAAATTCCTTATAAACCTTACTACATGATATATCAACATATGTGAATGTTTTTTAATGCTATAAACATCCTAGAATCATCAAGAGTTTGAATTAAAAGCATATATTCATCCTATTTTTCCAGAAAATTTATATACATGATATCTTCAAGAACACACCAATGACTCTCAGAATTTCTTCAACAGATTTACGATTATTTCATGGATTGATATCTACCTACAACATGAGTTTGATTCCTAAAACTTCCATTTTAAGAAATCCATTAACAACTCTTCATTATCTTCCAAACATGTAAAAATCTCATCTTTTTTATAACTATCCTAACATGGACAATATACAAACTTAGATTGAAATTATCAAACACTTGCCTCTAATGAATATTTGATCCTTTGGGGTTGAATATCACATGTGGTTCTCCCATTCTCCGGCCACTTTCGGTGGTTGTTGGTGGTGATGACCTTTGGTTTTTAGTTCTCCTCCTCTCTTAGCAAGCTTCTCTCTTCCCACGCAACCTTTCACTCTCTCTAACAAGATGACCTTTTAATTTTGTGTAGAAGAGATGAATGAACCCACGTTCAACTAATCTCCAAATACTTATAATAAGACAAAATCCGAAATCACTATTCACCTCCTTGTAAAAATGACCAAAATGCCCTTTTGGGTTGTCTTTTCATTTCCAAATGATCCGAGACCCAAAACCAACATCCAAATACAGTTTTTGACTATTTCAACCCTTCTGAATGCAATGACGCAGTCAAAACGACTATAAGGTTGATGTAAAAATAAGTTTCCTTTTTAATTTAACAAATTTGTCCCGACACGTCCCATACCACGTCCGACTAAAAATTCAAATTACTGAATTAACAACTCATAGCAATATCAATAGCATCACATTCATATATTACCTAAATATCTTTAAGTAATAACCAGAAACGTTCATTTTAATATCCACAATTTGGATAAAAACCCAAATGAATTAATTTATAATAAAATCCAATTAATCCAAAAATTTAAAATATAACCCATTTTAAAAGTCATTAAAATCACGGGGTATTACATCCGGTTGGTTCATTCTTAGCAGCAATGTCTTAAAAAAGAAATCTTTATTAATCACCTAATAAATAATTAAGCTAAGTGTCAAAACATTTGATTTTATGAATTAAGTTCTATTGTTATGATTTAATATACGAAATTATTTTATAAACACGGATAATAACATTAAAAATCAAACCATCCAAATAAAGTAACCAAGCTAAATTAACCAAACCATAATAATATCCCAAATCACAGGACAAAGTAATAAGTAAAACAATCCTAACAATAGCTGAATACTGAAATCATAAAGAGTACAAATCTCTCTCTGCACTAAAAAAAATATGGAAGTGAGTGACACATGACCTAACTAAAAATGACTAAATAGGAGAATGGGAAGACAAGGATGAAGTCATCTACTGCAAGGACCTATAAATCCCACTCTAGCTGCAGCACGTCGATAGTCCAAAGATTTAAGCCTGACACCCCTATTGCTGGGCACCAGTAATACATATATTTAAAAGGGTAGGAAGAGATGACAGGAAAATAAATATGGAAATGGGCGACACATGCCCTAACTAAAAATGAATAAATAGGAGAATGGGAAGATAAGGATGAAGTTGTCTACTGCAAGGACCTATAACTCCCACTCTAGCTGCAACACGTCGATAGTCCAAATATCTAAGTCTGACTCCCCTATAGCGGGCACCTGTAATACATATATATAAAAGGGAAGGAAGAGATGACAGGAAATGGGTTAGAGCCCGAGTGTAAAACAATTTTAAAAATAGTTTAGCAAGTATTTAAAATGCTTACCAGTTGATATTACATGCATGTTATAATCTCGACACTCACTTGAGAATTATCACCTCTCAACTAGTGTGCACGCCTAACGTACTACCAAATTAATCTAGTTAAGTCTAACCCATTTAACTAGTCTATCCCAATTTTCATTCACCAAGACCATTCCAAGTGATCACATAACCATAGTTTCTATCTGATAAGCCTTTTATTAGGAATTTGCAAAGCTAGTTATATTTATCTCAATTTAGACTTAAGTTCTCAACCACTTATATCATTTAATATTAATTACTCAATTCTATCTAATTATAAGAACAATATATTAATCACAGGTACATATATTTATCACCCATAATATATATACTAGTAGGGCACCCCACATAAGTCTATGGTGATGCATTCTCTGCTATCAAGTCCCTGTATCACTCGTACAAAAGGGAAATACTAGTTCGGAATCACTCTCGAACTGTAATAACACAAAACACACACAATGGAGGCGAAGCATAGTTTTAAGTCTCTAAGAGGTCATCACGTACCCTCACGTCTCTTAGGAGCGTCTAACTGTCATTCTCGAATAGCCCATACCAAGGATGTTATGTTCTAGGGTACAAGTCAATATCCTCCATAAAGGTCTAATCGAGATAAGACTATCCCGACGCGGAACCTCCGTGATAGCAAGTAGCACGAGTATGATTACACACAAATATACAACATTATATATATATATATATATATATATATATATATATATATATATATATAATAATAATAATAATAATAATAATAATAATAATAATAATAATAATAATAATAATAATAATAATAATAATAATAATAATACCCATATATATATATTCACATTATTCAGCTAGGTATACCCATGACCAAATATACATGCGAACTATGCGTGGGACATAACGCCCGATTTCTACGTATGAATAAATCATTCTTTTTATTTTCTCAATTACCGCAAATCCTGAATTACTTCTCAACACTCGAAGTGTACCCTCTTGATAAATATAAAATCAGTAGATGTACACTCAATACACTACTGGTCTAAGTCTTTGTTAATTATCTCAAGATCTAATTTAACGTACGCACGATTTCCCATTCAATTTATACCCCAGAAATCCGACAGTTAAATCTCAAATAAAATCATCTTCCTCGGACCCTACTTATACCCTACTGGTCCTCCTCAAGTCCCATTATAATATTTAAATTATGCCCAAGGGTCATTACACATTGGGATTGGATTAACATTTAAAAAGGGGAAGAAGTTTCCATTTCCAGGGGGAGTCGATCGATCGATGAAAGGGGGTCGATCGATCGACCAAGCAGGTCTTGCCCAGAATTCTACATATTAAGCCTACGGATTTCTTCCAACTTAAATCATCAAAACTCCATTAACATGTCCCAAAATCCCAACCAAACATCATGAATGTTATATAAACCAATAAGGGTGATTTCTAACGTAAAATATTCATTAATTCCCCAAGATTAGGCATCAAATGCGTTAATTCAAGAAATTGTCATTTAACCCTAGTTCATCAAATTTTCTCAAGAATTCAATTAATTTCCAGATTTCTATCTCTACTGGGCATCAAATTTAGTGGATAGCATTCTACATATAACCAGGCATTCACCCTAACATGGGTTCTACTCCAAAATTTTAATAATAATCTCCCAACAACATTATTTTCATGAAGACATAAATTAATTAATTCCTACACTAGAATGGATGTGTTATCAACTAAAGAGCAATAAGTTAGATAATTGCCTGAAAATCAAAGTCTGAATCGTAGAGAATGATGGGTATGATCCCGCTCCTCGTTCATCGATCTATGCATTGATGGTGGTATTTGTGACAGTGGTCTAGGGTTAGTAGCTCTCCTCCTTGGAAGCCTTCTCCCTTCTCTCTTCCTTAGCCTCTCGAAAACTATAATGTTTTCTAACCCTCGAGGACTCTAACTCCAAACAAATATAACCCTTCAATTTTCGTCCATAACTAAGCTTAAAATTGGAAATTACCAAAATGCCCTCTCGGGTTACCGATTAGGCCTAAAAATGTCCCGAGACCCAAATTAAGCCCCCAAGTACTCTTTTCTGACTATCTTAACCCTTCCGGACACATTGGTGCACTCGAAATGACCTTATGGGTGCCCTATAATTAAATTATTTTTTTTCCATTAGTTTAGTCCCGACATGATACACGCACGTCCCGACTTAATTTTTATAATTATCATGTTATTCACTCGCTACAATTTTAATAAATTCGATCTCATATACTACTTTACTCATTTAGTAATATTCAACATAATTGTTACCAATAATTATTAACTCTCGTCACTCTAGTAAAAATTTATTTTAAAATCTGGATTAATATCAAATTAATTTATACCAATTTAATTTAATTAATCCCATAATTAAATACAATAAAAATACGAATAATGGAATTTCATCCCGAAATTCAAAAAATAAGGCATACCTGGTAAAAATAATTTCGAATACTTTTCATGCATATCTGCCTCGTGCTCCCAAGTGGACTCCTCTATATTATGGTACTCCCACTGGACCCGTACAAGTGGGGCTACCTTCTGTGACGCCCCGACTAATTAAATACCGGGTAGCTACTCCTTTATTAAATTAATACAAAATGCGAAGTTGGTTCAATTCATAACATCACTGTCGAAAACGTTTTAACAATCACTAACCACCTAATATTTAAAAAAAAGAGTTGGTCAATTTTAATCAAATCCAATTAACATACAATAAGTGAATTATGAAATGCTAATATAACCACCACAACATAGTCACAATAGAATAACCATCAAATAATAATGAGTCTGGAGGAATACTCCTCACAACAATCCAAATATTGAAATAAATAAATACCAAGTCTGCATCACTAAATTAATTACAACCCAAAGTCTGAAATAACTGAAAAGTAAGATGTCTCTAAAAGGAATGGGGTAACATGCCCAACAAATGAGAAAATATGATAATGGAGTCAAGATCGGAAATGGAGGCGTCTACTGTCAAGGTCCTGTAACTTCCACAGCAGCTACAGCACGTCACCTGAATAGAACTCCTATGCATGGTATCCTTGTGGCTGGGCACCTAAAAGGTTTTTACAAAAATAGATTTGAAAGCAAACGGGTCAGAGCCCGATTGTGAAAATAATTTAAAAATTTGCAAGTGTTTAATATCATTAAACAGTGAATATAAAGTACATGATAGTCTGTGCACTCACATGAGTTCCTCACCTCTCAACTAATTGTGCACTCCTATCGTACCCGTACCCATTCTAGTTGTTACCATATCTAACTAGTCCGATACCAAAATCTAACATTACTATACAATATCCAATTCAATTACCAACAACTTTTGTTTAACAAAGTGTTATAACTTGCTACACAGTTTCCCATGTTAGTACTACTAATTTCTAGAGATCTTTCATTTTCACTTTACAAACTGTTGTTATTAATTATCCGCACATTTATTCATGACAATTCATTTAAATTAACAGTATAATATTCTCATCATAAATATACAATACTAGCACCCCGAGACTAAGCTGCGGTGCACATATACTCTGCTATCCAATCCCGGTACATCACGTACATAAGGACCACGCATTCTGAATCTCTCAGGAATCGTTCTCAATTAACAACAATCACACATAATGGAGACGAACATAGTTCACATCACATGGGTCACGCACATACCTATGCTCCCATGATCAACAAACTTATTAACTTCTCTATAAGTCCTTCTCTGACCTATGTCCTCGAGGAACCAATCTAACTCCCCCCGTAGGCACACAAAGATTAGATGGCCCTGATCGAACGCCGACCTCCCATGATAGAAAGTATGGTAGGTATGTTATACATAGATAACTACATATACTAAGCATTCACACATCTTAGATATCACTTAATTTTATTAGTGGTATACTTCTCGTTCCTATACCAACATTTAGTGTTATACAACTCACAAGTCCCCGGTTTATATGTATTTAAGTTATCAACTCTGCTCACGTCGTAATTAGGTACTCACTTCCCAATCCACAAATGTCATTCGATTTACTACAAGATTCTAAGTTTTACTCTTCAATGTACCCCAATCTCCCAACTATACCCATTAGTTAATAAGGGAAGGTTATCTCACCATTTAAATAAGTCTACGGGATACTAGAAATAAATTCAGGCCAAAAAGGCCATTCTGTCAACTCGTTAGAAATCTCGTTCGAATGAGGTCGTTCGAACGAGTGTCCTTAGAACGAACTACCAACTCATTAGAAGGGATACTGTCATCTCGTTAGAAGTTCGTTCGAACGAGGTCGTTCAAACGACCTGGGCAGGTCTTCTAACGAGATGGCAGTTTCAGCCCAGAAATTCCCAAGTCAGTTTTTCTTCATTCTACACTGCTCTAAATCCACCCTAAGACCATCCAATTCATGTTATAACGTATATAAACCATTTCTAATCACCCTAGATCATCCCTTAACATATTTTAAGGGTCAAATCTGACAAATCATCATGGAATTAATATAAATCTCCAAATATTTTCCCCAAACCCTATGAACATGAACCAATAATTTTATTGTGCCTAATTTACTTATCATAAATATGTTTTTAAATCAACATATATAACTCTTAGAATACTAAATTAGTCCATCATCATTATACATGCAAATCCTAACCCAAATTTAAAGTTTCTCCAATAATTTCGTTGGTTTTCTTCAAAACTTTCAAGATAAGATAATTCCTACACTAAACATGGAAGAAATATTCAATGCACTAAAAATATCAAATCACTTGCCTTAGATTGTTCTTCAGAATTGATGTTGGTGAATGATGGTTGATCTCCCCTTTCTCTACAGATTTTCTCCCAAGGTTGAAGATGATGGTTGGAGGTTTCTTTTGGAACCTCTTCAAACTCTCCTATAACTCCCATAGCCCTCTAACTCACCTAATACTGATAATGGGCTTAGTGGGTTCCTAAATAATATATAATTAAATCCTAAAATTCGTAGGTTTTAATCCCCTAATTTTTAATATTACCAAAATGCCCCTCTAAGTTGCCGGTATGGCCCAAAAATGCCCCGGGACCCAAAGTAAACTGCCGGCTAGTATTTTCTGACTATTTTGACCCTTCCGGACTCGTTGGCGCACTCAAAATAATCATTCGGTTGATAAAAATAAAATTTACCTTTTTAATTCAAATAATTACATTCCTGATGCGATTGACACGCGCGTCCCAACTAAATTTCTCAAATTGTCGTATTGCTATCTCGTGACAATTTAAATATTCAATACTCATGAAGTTTTCAATTTGAATATCATAATCAAATACCAACTCACATCTCGCTAGTATTTATATCCGGATTAATTCTCAATTAATTTAATTAATACCTTAAATAAATATCAATAAAATTACGGGGTATTACATACTTCCCCCCTAATAACAGAATTTCGTCCCGAAATTCGGAACTAAAGAATACCTGGTAAAAAAAACTCTGGATAACGCTCGCGCATCTCATCCCCGCGCTCCCATGTGCACTCCTCGGCATTATGATGCCGCCACTGAACACGTACTGACGGTACTATTTTTGACCTCAGTTTTCGCTCGCTGTGGTTCAGAATAGCAATCGGCCCCTCCTCATAGGAACAATCGGGCTGAAGATAGATGTCCTCCAAAGCAATGTGAGTATGGGACAAATCATCCCTAAGATATTTCCTTAGCGAGGAAATATGGAACACATCATGAATCCTATGCAAGTGCTCCGGTAACCCAAGTCTATACGCAACTGGCCCAATCCGCTCGATGATAGGAAATGGCCCCACAATACTCGGTGCCAGTTTCCCCTTCTTCCCAAAGTGCATAATCCTCTTCATAGGAGATACTCCGAGTAAAACCTGGTCCCCCACTTTGAATTCTCTGAAGAACCTATTGGCATCAGCATAGCTTTTCTGTCGGTCCTGAACTACCCGAATGCGACTCCGTATCATATCTATCCTTGCCGAAGTATCCTGAATCACTTCCGACCCAAGAAGTTTGTTTTCCTCCACTCCTAACCAACATGCTGGGGAACGACAAGGTCTACCATAAAACGCCTCAAATGGATCCATACCAATGGTGAACTGATAAGAGTTATTATAAGCAAACTCCACCAGTGGAAGGTACTGATCCCAACCACCCCCAAAGTCTAGGATGCACATACGCAACATGTCCTCCAATATCTGATTTGTTCTCTCGGTCTGCCCGTCGATCTGCGGGTGATAAGCTGTACTCAACCGCAATTCAGTGCCCATGGCCTCCTGGAAACTCTCCAACAATCGTGAAACAAATATCTTGTCTCGGTCAGACACGATATTTAGAGGCACACCGTGAAGTCTCACTATTTCTGCAATGAAAATCTGGGCATACTGTCCCGTAGTGTAGTATGTCCTTACGGGTAGAAAATGAGCAACTTTGTTCAACCGGTCCATAATTACCCATATGGAGTCGTGACCTCTCTGTGACGTAGGTAACCCGTGATAAAGTCCATGGATATGCTCTCCCACATTCACGTTGGATCCTATAATGGCTATAGAAGTCCTGCTGATCTCTGATGATCCACCTTTACTAGCTGACAAGTGGCGCATTTAGAACCAAACACGGAAATATCTCTCTTCATCCCGCTCCACCAATACTGTCGTCTCATATCTTGGTACATCTTATCCCTACCAGGGTGTACCACGAACCGTGAGCCGTGCGACTCTGTCATCACCTCGTGTCGTAAGTCTTCCCCTTTCGGAATGACCAGTCTCCCATTGAAGCATAATCCCCCATCTGAGCTAACGGTATAGGACTCAGCTCCCTCTGCTAGTAATCGAACTATCTGCACCTGACAGAACGAGTCATTTTTTTGGGCATGTATCACTCTCGTAACAATCTGAGGTGTAATAGTCATCACAGATATGAACGATCGGGCCATTGCATCCTGGTGTCCCAACTCCTTCCACTTAGCTTTCCACACCTCGGCCACCTCATCTACTGGCCTACGACTCAATGCGTCTGCTACCACATTATCCTTTCTTGGGTGATATTGGATATCAAACTGATAATATTTCACGAACTCAAGCCACCGTTGTTGATGCATATTCAACTCCTTCTGTGTGAAGAGGTACTGTAACGACTTGTGGTCCGTGAACAACCGAAAATTCTCCCCCAGGAGATAATATCTCCAAATTCGAAGGGCAAATACAACTGCCACTAACTCCAAGTCATGGGTGGTTTAATTCTTCTCGTGAGGCTTAAGCTTACGGGAAGCATAAGCTATGGCCTGACTCTCCTGCTGCAATACTCCTCCAAGTCCTTATAAGGACGCATCGGTGTAGACTAGATACTCAACTCCCGGTCTCGGCAATGCTAACACAGGTGCTGAGGTCAACTTATCCTTCAACTTATCAAATGCCAACTGACAGGCATCGCTCCAGATTAATGGCACACCCTTACGAGTCAGACGTGTCAAAGGACCCGCTATCTTTGAGAAACCCCGAATAAACCTCCTGTAGTATCCTACTAGGCCTAAGAAACTATGAATTTTAGTCGGTGTCGTGGGTTGTCCCCACTCCCTCATCGTGGATACCTTCCCCGGATCAACAGATATCCCCCGGTCTGAAATGATATGCCCCAAAAACTGAACCTCCTTCAGCCAAAACCCACACTTCTCATACTTTGCATAAAGCTCGTTCTGACGTAGCGTCTGCAAAACCTGCCTCAAATGCTCGGCCTGCTCCTCTTCTATCTGGGAGTAAACCAAGATGTCATTAATAAAGACAATGACGAACTGGTCTAGGAACTCTCTGAACACACTATTCATCAAGTCCATAAACACGGCTGGAACGTTGGTCAAGCCAAAAGGCATAACCCAAAACTCGTAGGAACCATATCTCGTTAAGAAATCAGTCTTCGAGACGTCGTGCTCCCTGATACGCAACTGATGGTATCCCGATCACAAATCAATCTTTGAGAAGAAGGAAGCTCCGCTCAACTGGTCAAATAAGTCATCAATTCTGGGCAACGAATACTTATTCCGTATCATGACTTTATTCAACTCTCGGTAATCTACACATAAACTCAACGATCCATCCATCTTCTTTACGAACAACACAGGGGCACCCCATAACAAAGTACTCCTCCGGATAAACCCCTGACCCAATAACTGTTCTATCTGATCCCATAGCTCTCTTATCTTTGCTGGAGCCATACGGTAAGGTGCGCAGGCAATAGGCCAAGTGCCCAGCGTCAAATCGATCACAAAATCTATCTCTCTACTCGGAGGTAGTCCAGGTATATCCTAAAATACATCAGCGAACTCACTAACAACAGGTATCTCATCGAGTGGTATCACCACTTCCTTAGAGGTCTCCTCCTCTATATAGTATAAGTGAGTGGACGATCCTCCCTCAGGGCGAGGTATCGCCACTAAAAACATCTCCTGCCCGGGAATGGCAAAGATAATACTCCTACTAAAACAGTCAATCATGGCTCGGTACGCAACTAGCCAATCCATACCAACAATCGCATCATACTCAGTCATCTCTAATACTAACATATCAGCAGGTAAAGTAAACCTCCCGATCTCTATACCCACACCTCTACAAATAAGTGAAATTACGGAACCCCTACTCAATGGTGAATCTACACAAGTAACCGTGCTCTCAGTGGTGTCTAATAACCCAATAGTGCGTGAAAATATTATGGCAATAAAATAATGTGTGGCCCCCGTATCAAATAAAATACGCCCCATAGTCCTCTGAATAAAGAACATACCCTCAATGCCCGGTGGATCCTGTGGGGCTGTGGCATGCTGGAGCTGATACACTCTCTCATACTGAAGCTGTCCCGGCCGAACTGGGACCACTGGAATGGGTGGTAATACTGCCATCTGTGGTGGTGCTGGGAGGGAGGCGAGAAACATAGGCCTTTGTGGCTCATGTCGAGCATCCTGCTGCTGCTGCTGTGGGGCCCTGCCCCTATCGGGACAATCCTGGCGTTTGTGGCCAATCTTTCCAAAAGTGAAGAAATTCCTCGGGAAATTTCCTCCTCGTTGTCCCTGCTACCCACGACCCTGATGGCCATTACCATTTCTTCCCTGGTCATGTTGGCCCTGCTGAAACTGCTGTTCTGGCCCTGCTGACCCTGATGGCCATTACGAAAACCTCCCTGTCCATTTCTGAAACTCCATGATCTGAACCTCTTAAAATCCCCCTGCTGGGAACCCTGATCTCCCTGCCTATGCTAAACCTGAGTAGATTGTGCCCCGCTGGCACCATTACCCCCTATCCTGCCCTGATGATTGGACTCTCCTGATTTCCTACTCTCATTCACGTGAAAGCGATGATCCTGGCAATGAAGTAGTGCTGTGTTAACCACATCAGAATAAGTGGACAACGAGAGGTTTCCCAACAAGTGCTGACGAATTCTCCAAGTCAATCCATCCATAAACTTCTGAATCTTCTTCTCCTCAGTCGGAATGTCATCGAGAACAATGTTCAAGAGATTAGTAAATTCGGCCTCATACTCGGCCACGGTCTTCCCCTCCTGCTTGAGGTTCATTAACTTCCTCCTCATTTCAGTGTGAACAGCTGACGAAAAATATTTACGGTCGAACCGCACCCATAACTCCTGAATAGAAAGGGCGTCCCTCTTCTCCGCGGTGGTAATGGACTCCCACCAATGCAATGCAGATCCTACTAACTTGAAAGTAGCCAGTATCTTCTTCTGAACATCTGTGCACTCCTACATCCTTAAGTGCCTCTTAATATCCTTCCTCCACTGACTAGATACCACAACATCGAAGCTACCTGCAAACTCCAGAGGGTGTGCTTTCTGAAAAGCATCACGGACGCATTCCCAAGAAGATGGGAATGCATGATCCTGGACTGGCGCAACTACCAGCGCTTGGGGTGGTGCTTGCTGTATAACTGCTAGGGCGGCATTCACCGCTCGGGCTACAATAGCTGTAACCTCTGCGACATTCATAGTGCCCTAAACTGGTGCAGGTTGTGGCTCTGGTTGTGCATCCCTAGGAACTCGCTGCGCACGTCGTGGAGCCAGCTGAAATGAGAGTAAATTCTTATAAATTCGCAGTTATCATCTTAAAATAGCTGAAGAGCGAACCATACACAAAAGAATACAACAGTCCTAAAATATAGGGCTCTATATCAAAGAAAGCTCAGCGGAAACATAACAAGCCGTACAAATCCTAATGACACTAGAACCTGATGCTCTGATACCACCTGTGACACCCCGACTAATTAAATACCGGGTAGCTATTCCTTTATTAAATTAATAAAAAATGCCAAGTTGGTTCAGTTCATAGCATCACTGTCGAAAACGTTTTAACAATTACTAACCACCTAATATTTAAAAAAAAGAGTTATCAATTTTAATCAAATCCGATTAACATACAATAAGTGAATTATGAAATGCTAATATAACCACCACAACATAGTCACAATAGAATGACCATCAAATAATAATGAGTCTGGAGGAATACTCCTCACAACAATCCAAATATTGAAATAAATAAATACTAAGTCTGCATCAGTAAATTAATTACAACCCAAAGTCTGAAATAACTGGAAAGTAAGATGTCTCTAAAAGGAATGGGGCGATATGCCCAACAAATGAGAAAATCTGATAATGGAGTCAAGATCGGAAATGGAGGCATCTACTATCAAGGTCCTGTAACTTCCACAGCAGCTACAGTACGTCACCTGAATAGAACTCCTATGCATGGTGTCCTTGTGGCTGGGCACCTAAAAGGTTTTTACAAAATAGATTTGAAAGAAAATGGGTCAGAGCCCAATTGTGAAAATAATTTAAAAATTTGCAAGTGATTAATATCACTAAACAGTGAATATAAAGTACATGATCGTGTGTGCACTCACATGAGTTCCTCACCTCTCAACTAATTGTGCACTCCTATCGTACCCGTACCCATTCTAGTTGTTCCCATATCTAACTAGTTCGATACCAAAATCTAACATTACTATACGATATCCAATTCAATTCCCAACAACTTTTGTTTAATAGAGTGTTATAACTTGCTACACAGTTTCCCATGTTAGTATTACTAATTTCTAAAGATCTTCCATTTTCACTTTACAAACTGTTGCTATTAATTATCCGCGCATTTATTCATGACAATTCATTTCAATTAACAGTATATTATTCTCATCATAAATATACAATACTAGCACCCCGAGACTAAGCTGCAGTGCACATATACTCTGCGATCCAATCCCGGTACATCACATACATAAGGTCCACGTATTCCGAATCTCTCAGGATTCGTTTAATTAATCAGCAATCACAAATAATGGAGGCGAACATAGTTCACATCACATGGGTCACGCACATACCTACGCTCAAATAATTAACAGACTTATTAAATTCTCAATAAGTCCTTCTCTGACCTATGTCCTCGAGGTACCAATCTAAATCCCCCCGTAGGCACACAAAGATTAGATTGCCCTGAACGAACGCCGACCTCCCATGATAGCAAGTACGGTAGGTATGTTATAAATAGATAATTACATATACTAAGCATTCACATATCTTAGATATCACAATATTTTATTAGTGGTATACTTCTCGTTCTTATACCAACATTTAGTGTTATACAACTCACAAGTGCCCGGTTTATATGTATTTAAGTTATCAACTCTGCTCACGTCGTAATTAGGTACTCACTTCCCAATACATAAATGTCATCCGGTTTACTACAAGATTCTAAGTTTTACTCTTCAATGTACCCCAATCTCCCAACTATACCCATTAGTTAATAAGGGAAGGTTATCTCACCATTTAAATAAGTCTACGGGATACTAGAAATAAATTCAGGCCAAAAAGGCCATTCTATCAACTCGTTAGAAATCTCGTTCGAACGAGGTCGTTTGAACGAGTGTCGTTCGAACGAAAGGTTGCGAAGGAACTACCAACTCGTTAGAAGGGATACTGTCATCTCGTTAGAAGTTCGTTCGAACGACCTGGGCAGGTCTTCTAACGAAATGACAGTTTCAGCCCAGAAATTCCCAAGTCCGTTATTCTTTATTCTACACTTCTCTAAATCCACCCTAAGACCATCCAATTTATGTTTTAACGTATATAAACCATTTCCAATCACCCTAGATCATCCCTTAACATATTTTAGGGGTCAAATCTCACAAATCATCATGGAATTAATATAAATCTCCAAATATTTTCCCCAAACCCTATGAACATGAACCTATAATTTTATTACGCCCAATTACTCATCATAAATCCGCTTTTAAATCAACATATATAACTCTTCGAATACTAAATTAGTCCATCATCATTCTACATGCAAATCCTAACTCAAATTTAAAGTTTCTCCAATAATTTCATTGGTTTTCTTCAGAATTTTCAAGATAAGATAATTCCTACACTAAACTTGGAATAAATATTCAATGCACTAAAAATATCAAATCACATGCCTTAGATTGTTCTTCAGAATTGATGTTGGTGAATGAAGGTTGATCTCCCCTTTCTCTACAGATTTTCTCCCAAGGTTGAAGATAATGGTTGGAGGTTTCTTTTAGGTACTCTTCAAACTCTCCTATAACTCCCGTAGCCCTCTAACTCACCTAATGCTGATAATGGGATTAGTGGGTTCCTAAATAACATATAATTAAATCCTAAAATTCGTAGGTTTTAATCCTCTAATTTTTAAAATTATCAAAATACCCCTCTAGGTTGCCAGTATGGCCCAAAAATGCCCCGAGACCCAAACTAAATCCCCGACTAGTGTTTTCTGACTATTTTGACCCTTCCGGACTCGTTGGCGCACTCAAAATGATCATTCGGTTGATAAAAATAAAATTCACCTTTTTAATTCAAATAATTACATTCCTGACATGACTGGCACGCGCGTCCCAACTAAATTTCTCAAATTGTCGTATTGTTATCTCGTGACAATTTAAATATTCAATACTCATGAAGTTTTTAATTTCAATATCATAATCACATACCAACTCACATCTCGCTAGTATTTATATCCGGATTAATTTCCAATTAATTCTCATTTAATTTAATTAATCCCTTAAATAAATATCAATAAAATTATGGGGTATTACACCTTCGACCTCAATTTTCTCTCACTATGGTCTAGGATGGACATTGGTCGCTCCTCATAAGAACTATCGGGGTTCAAATCAATCTCCTCTATCACAATATGAGTATGGTCCAAATCATCTCGAAGATACCGCCTCAATGACAAAATGTGGAACACATCATGAATACGGCGCAAGTGTTTCGAAAACCCAAGCATATATGCCATCGGTTCAACCCTCTCGATAATTGGAAATGGACCTACGTACCTCGGAGCCAATTTCCCTTTCTTCTTGAACCTCATCACTCCTTTCGTAAGAGACACCCGCATTAATACTTGGTCTCCCAAGCTAAACTCCCTGAAAGACCGCTTTGCATCGGTGTAGCTTTTCTGCCTGTCCCGCGCTACCCGAATGCGACTCCTAATCAACTCAATCATGGCTGACGTCTCCTGAATCACCTCTGGACCAAGTAGCTTACTATCCCCCACCTGTATCCAACGAGTGGGAGAATGACAAGGTCTTCCATACAACGCCTCGAAAGGGTACATGACAATCATAAACTGGTAGGAGTTATTATAAGCGAACTCCACCAGTGGAAGGTGCTACACCCAACCCCCTCCAAAATCAAGGATAAACATGCGTAGAATATCCTCCAGCATTCGATTAGTATGCTCAGTTTGTCCATTTGTCTGTGGGTGATATGCCGTACTCAACTGCATCTCGGTACCCATATCCTCCTGAAATCTCTTTCAGAAGCGTGACACAAAAATCTTCTCTCTGTCGGACGCGATATCCAGGGTCACCCCATACAACCTCAATATCTCAGTAATAAATAACTGGGCATATTGTCCCGTAGTATAGTCTGTCCGCACCGGTAGAAAATCATCTACCTTTGTCAACCGATCCACTACTACCCATATATAATTATGACCCCGCTGCAATGTAGGCAACCTAGTGATGAAATCCATGAAAATTCTCTCCATTTCCACGTAGGGATCTCTAACGGATGAAGTAACCCTAGCGGTATCTGATGGTCCACCTTTACCAGCTGACAGGTGGCACACTTGGACACGAACTCCGTAATGTCCTTCTTCATCCCACTCCACCAGTACTGTCGCCTCATATCCTGGTACATCTTATCCCCTTCGGGTTGTACCAAAAATTAAGATCAATGCGACGCTGTCATCACTGCATGACGTAAGTCTTAACCTTTTGGGACCACTAACCTCCCATTAAATTGCAATCCTCCATCTAAACTCACTGAGTAGGACTCTGCGCCCTGGGCTAGAAGTCGTACAATCTGATCCTGGCAAAATGAATCATCTCCTTGGGCCTGGATCACCCTCGTAATTATTTATGGTGTGATTATCCTGACGGATATAAAAGATCGGCCACTGCCTCCTGATGTCCCAATTCTTTCCACTTTGCCTTCCACACATCCGCCACCTCACCTACTGGCCTACGGCTCAACACATAAGTAACTACGTTAGGCTTCCTCGGGTGGTACTATATCGCGAACTGGTAATCTTTCACAAACTCTAGCCACCTGCGATGACGCAAGTTCTACTCCCGCTGAGTGAACAAGTATTGCAGTGACTTGTGGTCTGTGAACATGCAAAGTTTCTCCCCCAGTAAGTAGTGTCTCCAAATCTGTAAGGCAAACACAACCGCATCTAGATCCAAGTCATGGGTGGGGTAATTTATCTCGTGAGGCTTGATCTTGCGGGAGGCATAAGCTATAGATTTCTCCTCCTGCTCAATTACTCCACCAGGTCCCTATATAGAAGCGTCAGTATACACCAGATACTCTACTCCTGTCCTGGGTAAGGCAAAAACTGACACCAAAGTCAATTTATCCGTTAGCTAATCGAAATCCAACTAACAAGCGTTGGTACCCCCTTGCGAGTCAGATTTGTCAATCGACCCGCTATTTTCGAGAATCCTCAAATGAACCGCCTATAGCACCCCACCAATTCCAAGAAACTACGGATATATATTGGTGTCATGGGCTGTCCCCACTCCCTCACTACGGACACCCTTCCTGGATCCACGGATATCCCTTTGGAAAAAATAATGTGCCCCAAGAACTGGACCTCGCGTAACCAAAACCCGCACTTCTTATACTTAGCATACAACTCACACTCTCATAAAGTCTTAAGAACCCATATCAAATGTTCATCATGCTCCTCCTCAGTCTGAGAGTAAATCAAAATGTTATATATGAAGACAATTATAAACTGATCCAGGAACTCTCTTAACACCGTGTTCATTACGTTCATGAAAATGGCTGGAGCATTTGTCAGCCCAAACGGCATAACTCGAAACTCGTAAGATCCATATCGCATCAAGAAAGCAATATTCGACACATCTCGTTCCCTAATTAGTAACCGATGGTATACCGACCTCAAGTCTATCTTTGAGAAGAAGGAAGCTCCTCTCAATTGGTCAAATAAGTCATCGATTCGGGGCAATGAATACCTATTCTGTATCGTGAATTTGTTCAACTCTCTGTAGTCCACACACAACCTCATTGACCCATATCTCTTCTTCACAAACAAGGGAGCACCCCAGGGTGATGTACTCCTAGGGATTAAGCCTTGTCCCAACAGCTGCTCAATCTGATCACGTAACTCGCTCATCTCAGCTGGAGCCATACGGTATGGTGCACGGGCTATCGGTCGAGTGCCCGACATCAAATCTATAACGAAATCTATCTCTCGTCTAGGAGGTAGTCCTGGTATCTCCTGGAACACAACAGAAAACTCGCGAACTATGGGAATCGAATCATTGGAAATCACTACCTCCTTATAATTCTCCTCCTTTACGTAATATAAATGAGTGGACGATCCTCCCTCAGGATAAGGCATCGCCACCAGAAACATCTCCTGGCTCGGAATAGCAAAAATATTACTCCTATCGAAACAGTATATCATGGCTCTATATGCAGTAAGCCAATCCATGACAATAATTGCGTCATGCTCATGCATATGTAAGACTAACATGTCTGCAAGCAAAATCAGACTCCCAATCTCTATACCTACTGATCGAGTGGAAAAACCGAGCGTCCGTGTAATACGTTGGTCGTTGTTATCGGCTTCCAACCTCATTACAAAAAAAAATAAACTTGTAACTACACTTCTTAAGGATTATAGTGGCGAGTCTGGGTATCGAATCCACAGGGAATTAGGACGTGTGAACGTGACGACAAAGGTAAGGTAGTTTAATCCTAAATTTGATATTAAAATAAAAGAAAAGAAAAGAAAAATGTGATTGATGGGTTTAAATTTCTAATTGGTGACGAAATAAAATGTGCACAAAAATACTAAGAATTGTAAAGAAATTAGAGTTGAAAATGAGAGAAAATAGGGTGGGGTACAATCCTTCAAACCTTAACAAATTATCATATAGAATATTAGCATTGTAAATTAAAAGATTTGACTAAATCCAATCTTTATAGATCCTAAGCATTACATATATGAAGGATCTTTCCCGCATCATATGAAATCAAAGGTAAATATAAAGCGGTGAATGGACAATTTCACTTACATAACGTTCTTAAACATCCCAAGTACCTAGGGAAAGAGAGATTAAAAGGTCGGCTATGTTCGTAGAATTTCCATACACGATTTGGTCAATATTTAATTTACCCTCTATTTTCTACACAGGTAATTTATACCGAAATGAGTTCATGTACCCCAGCCCTTGAAAATTTAGCTAGACATGATTTTATGGGAAAACAATTTCATAACAATGCATATAATTGTGGATCTAAGAAACATGGTAAAACCAAAAATTACAAAACAAGAAAAGATGATTAAATGAAAATAAAAATTGAGATTAACTAAGAGAATGGAATTTGATACTTGAATTGAATTGAAGAATTGGTACTTGAAATCTGCACTAGATGAACTTGAATCCAGAATACTACTTGTTCTTCAAACATACAAACTGGGGTTTTTCTAAGAATATGAAAAAATAAAAAGGATTTATAAAAAATGACTTTCTCTCCCTAATTTTTTAGTCCCCCCTTGAATGAATTAGGGCTTGGTCTTTTATAGCACCAAGTTGCATGAATTTTACATCTAGAATCGCTTGTTGCACAAGTTTTCACCAGCTAATCACCTAAAAATCTGCATAATTAATGATAGCAATTCGCACAGCCGGACCGGTCCCCACCGGATCATTTCTTTTTTTTTTCTGACCGGACCGGTCCGGTACCCACCGGATCGGTTTGGTTCCATCCGGATCGGTCCTGTTCCATTTCTCTTTATTATCGCGCAACTTCAAAACATCGTAACTTCTTCACCGTAGCTCGGATTGAGGTACCGTTTTTTCCAGTGTTCTTGTAATTTAGATCTCTTCAACTTTCTAGTTGGCCCCACCTCCGGACTAAGCTGAAAAATTACGAAAATGCCCTTCAACTCTCCATTTCTTGGTTTCTTTCACTATTTTGAGTTCTCCTTCGCACTAACTTGCATGAAATACCTATAAAACACATGAGAAATACACAAAAAACGAAATACTTGCCAAAAGAGGTTAGTAGAATAAATACGAGACAAATCCAAGCTATTTAAACTGCACAGGATCATAAAAATACCGAAATTAAGGGAATAAATGTGAAGAATATGTGCCTAATCACACCCCCTAACTTAGAACTTTGCGCGTCCCGAGCAATGTAAATGAAATTAGTTTAAAGTTTAACTCTTGAAAATTCTTTTATTGGGATAGAATACCTTTTTCACGGGCAAGCGATTGCATTTAGCGTATGCAACAAGCCTTTAAACCCCTAGGTTACCCTAGTAGGACGAGTTTTGTCTCGTGAGGGTTTGCAGTGAATACACCCACAAAATTCTTTATTGACTCAAATAAATATCAAAATATTTAAAAATTGTACAATTCAAAACTTTTCAAAAAATAATCACCATAAATTCATATTCAAATGTCTCAAGCCATAGTGTGTGTGTGTGTGTGTGTGTGCAAAGCCAGAAATTAAACCTCAAATTTCCACCGATTGAGCATTACGTTACTTTCCAAAAATTCATTTTGATTCAAATTCTTACGGATGCACTCACAAACGAATCACTCGGATTGTTGTTATTTTCTCTCGGTATGCATGATATAAAGAGTAAATATAATGGACACAAATTCATGCATACAAAATTGAAAAGAAGGAAATATATGGTGCAAAGATCTCATCATCGGAATACAGTTATTAGGAAATGGTAAACATCATCTCTTAATCACACCATTTTAATCTCTCATATTATCCTTTTGTATCTTAGCTCTCCACGCAGTAATTAATTTCGCCATTCGGACTCGGTTAGGACTTTTCTTGGGGTTAATGTGTAAAAGGGAAAAAATGAAAATGGTAGGGAATGTTGGAATTGGAAAATGTCCTTATGATGTCCATTAGTGCTTTTTCGGGCATTTGCTCATTTTTCTCTTTCTTTTTTCTTTTCTTGCTATTTTTGTTGAGCATATCTATTTTTTTTCTTGCCCCTTTTTGTTGCACAATTTGGACTTACTTGATGAATTTTCTCAATTTTCACAATTTCGGGCTATTTGGGTTTTTTCGGGTTATCAAATGAAAGGAAAATATTTTATAGGCTCAAATTGGGTTATCAAAGGGATAATTTTGTTTTTCACAACTTTTTATGGCTAATATTTTTGGGTTAAACAAAAGAGGGCCTACTTCATTGTCCAAATTGCTAATCACATTACCATATGCATCTCGAGATTAATTAAGTTTGGAGATATATTTAGCACGAATTTCGAGACAACATTTCACACATTTCTCATAACCGATCAAAACAAAGGATTGAGATCATCGACGACTTAATGAAACTCTAAAAATAACTTTGAGTTAATCATAAACTCGGATTGATTTAAAAACTTATAAAAAATTGAAAGGCTCAAAATCTCACCGGGTTGGACTAATCTCCACACTTATTCGTAAAGTCGTCAATTTTCATCTTCGGTCAATTTTGGCTTAGTGAATTTTGATTGTTAACAATTTGAGACTTTAAATAGAATAACGGTGATATTTTTATAAAATTTAAATTCCAATTTTTATTTATTTTGGACAAAAATATTTTTGGTTTGTTCAACATTTTTCATTTTTTTTTTGAAAAAAACACACTTGGAAAGAACATGTGATTGAATCAATCAATCTAAACATTAAATGGGAAGAATATCCCACACCGCCTAACTTAAATGTTGCATTGTCCTCCATGCGAATCAAGAACACAACATAACGAGAGGAAAAGAAAGATATTACCCAAATGGAGCGATCCCCGATGATTGCGAGTCCATTGAATCTATAAATAATGTTAGAACCAAGCATAACAAAAAAGAATAACAAAAATTTTAACTAATTACTCTAAATGCAACAAGACACTATATAACACTTATACATGAATAAAAAATACAACAAAAATCACCCCATACGCGTCGGGGGTGTGACGACCTCTCATCTCTCTCCACAAATCACCCGACCCCTTTCACTAGGTACGATGTTCTCCTCGTCTCTCCCGTCTTACCATCATAAGTGAATAGCCGGAACAAATTGGGCCCCTGCCCATAGATAAAGGAAAGACCGGGAGATGCATTATGATAAACCGGAAAATGATCCTCTTGTTGCGTAGCACGTGAGTTGGTCTCTAAGTCGGACGAGATTCGAGTCGTATCGTCAAGTACCTCCGAAGACTCAAATGGTATGGGTGGATGTTTGGTAAGGATAAATGCATCAATTCTATTGTCCCACTCGCTTTCATCTAAATGATGAAATGAGGCCTAGAAAGACTGTACTTCATCATTGAGGCGTGCATCCACCTTTCCGAACTCGCTCTCAAACTCTGCTAGGCTCAACTCCTCTAGATCTCTCTCTTGCTTGGTGTCCTAAATATGCCTTTCGTGCTCACTCGCCGAATGATAGGGTGGTGTGGGTGGGTGGTAATCGAGGAGAAATGTATCGATAGTGTCCTGCCATTCTCTTTCCTCTAAGTATTTCGACGAGCCTCTCCTGACACACTCTAAATCTCCTCTTTCACTCTTGTTCATGGGCTCACTCATGCTCTCGAATGCATTAACAAACATACATCCCCTACCTTGCTCTCGATGTTGCAACCACTCTTCTCACTGTGCGTAAAACAACCTTCCCCTAATGGCTCTTCCTTGTAAGTTCTTTCTTGCTCATGTGCTTCCCCCAAAAGATCCAACCCTCGCGGTTCCCCTTCATCACCCTCTTTCTTGGAATTATTAAAAATATTTGTTTCGAGGGTCATGTTCTTGAAAGTTAATTGCATATGCCCACTTCGGGTATTGATAAGAGCATTAGCTGTAGCTAAAAATGGGCGGCCAAGGATAACGGGAACATGATTACTAGGGAGAACGGAGGGTTCTTCGTCCCAAATGACAAAATCCACCGGGAAGTAGAAAGTGTTTATTTGTACAATCACATCCTCAATAATTCCCCGTGGAAGCTTCACAGAACGATTCGCGAGCTAGAGAGTCATATTTGTGGGCTTAAGGGCCCCCAGTTCTAGTTGCCTATAGATGGAATAGGGCATAATGTTAACACTAGAACCTAGATCTATTAGTACTCTCTCGATTCGGTTCTTCCCCATGATACACGAAATAGTGGGTGCACCCGGATCTTTATATTTTAATGGAAAGTCACTCGACAAGACTGCGCTGACATTTTGGGCCAAAGAGACGTTCTGGTTTACCTTTAGCTTGTGTTTCAGCGTGAGTAAGTCCTTAATAAACTTAGCATACACGAGAATTCTCTATATAGTCTCGAGAAAAGGTAAATTAATGTTTACTTGCTTAAGGACTTCCAGAACTTCATCACGGGAGGTCGTTTTGGAGTGAGAAAGCAACCGTTGAGGGTATGGGGCAGCAGTGGGGGTGATGGCCTTGGGTCCACTAGTGTTTTCCTCCTCCTAACTCTCAATTAAAGGGGCATCTTCAGCCTCTCTTGTGCTGGGTGAAACCTCTTTATCTTTAGATGCATTGCGTGGGGGAGGTGACAAATCAACTACTTTCCCACTACGTAGAGTGGTAATAGCGCTACATTGCTCTTGATGGTCGTGGGATGTAGTGCCAACACTGGTTTGTCCTTGGGGAGGTCGTTGTCTTTGAGAAGGAAATTTGCCATTCTCTTGGACATTCGATGCAGTTTGCAACCTTGAGATGCTAGTATGTATTTCATTGAACATTCGATCATACTTAGCACTGTTCTCCTTTTGAGATTGGATGAGGTGATTTAAGTTGTCCTCAAGAGATCACCTTGTTGGGGTAACATATGAACTAGGAGATGGTGATTGCATGGGGGGCTCTATATGTGTTAAACCAGGATGATTCCTCCAAGATGAATTGTACGTGTTTCCCTGGGGTGTACTAAAATGTCCGCTAACCCCTCCTATAGCTTCCACTTGCTCAATGTACATTGCCTTGTAAGTGGGTATTGCCGAACATCCTTTGGTAGAATGACTCGCAGCACAAATGGCACACACCTCTTCTTTTTCAGCTGAGATATGTCCAGTAGCTTCTCTAAACTGAACCTCAAGGATGCCTCCTATCTTCTTTTCAAACTGATCAAGTCGACGGTCTAACAAAGTGTCCTTGTCCAATTGATAAATACCGGAAGCAGCAGGAGTGTTGGACACTTGTGGATGTCTGTTTTGGCTGTTTGGGTCAGAAACATCCCATGATTGCGTAGTCTCTGCTATGTATTTCAAATGACCCTCAGCATCGCTCGAGTCTAATTCCCAAAATGATCTTTCGCACATTGTCTGCATGAGTTGTTTAGACGCCAAAGTAAGACCTTGATGAAAGAAAGAAATGAGATGATGTTTCTCAAACCCATGATGTGGGCAAGCGCTAACTAACTCCTGAAAACGTTCCCAACACTTATCAAAGGCTTCATTGTCATTTTGGCAAAAACCTTGGATTTGAGCCTTGATAGAATTGGTTTTGTGTTGCGAAAAGAACTTGGAGAGAAACTTGGTCTGCATATCTCTCCAGGACATAACAGAATTCGGGGGTAGAGACCATAGTCAGGTCTTAGCTTTATCCTCTAAGGAAAAAGGGAAAATCTTTAATCGAATAACATCTTGTGGGCAGGCTTGATCACCAAACGTCTCACATGTATCTTCGAATTCTCGTAATATGGAGATATGGCTTTTCAGAATCCATACCATGAAATGTAGGAAGAATTTGAATCATCCCATTACGAAAGTGGAAATGACCGGCATTATACGGGAGTAAAATGCAACCAGGGGTAACAGTTCACTACGGAAATAAAAGATCTTTCATGGGAAGATATGGTATCTCTTCCTCTCCAACACCAACACCAACACTACCGTGCACAGACATAGTGCTACCCAACGATTCAGAACCCTCACTCAGTGTTTGACTCAAAAGTGTGGAACGTCGGTAGTATGAGAATTGTCAGAGTTAGCTTCAGCAAGGGGATTTTCGTGAAATTAGGTTGGAGACAACAGAGGAGTTTGCATGAACAACTTATGAAAGATGAGATGATTTTTTTTTAGATCAAATTCGGGATTAACCAACCTAACCTAAAGTCTACCTAATTCCCCGGCAACATCGCCATTTTGATCGAGTGGAAAAACCGAGCGTCCGTGTAATACGCTAGTCGTTGTTATCAGCTTCCAACCTCAATACAAAAAAAAACTAAACTTGTAACTACACTTCTTAAGGAGTATAGTGGCGAGTCTGGGTATCGAATCCACAGGGAATTAGGACGTGTGAACGTGATGACAAAGGTAAGGTAGTTTAATCCTAAATTTGATATTAAAATAAAAGAAAAGAAAAGAAAAATGTGATTGATGGGTTTAAATTTCTAATTGGTGGCGAAATAAAATGTGCACAAAAATACTAAGAATTGTAAAGAAATTAGAGTTGAAAATGAGAGAAAATAGGGTGGGGTACAATCCTTCAAACCTTAAAAAATTATCGTATAGAATACTAGCATTGTAAATTAAAAGATTTGACTAAATCCAATCTTTATAGATCCTAAGCATTACATATATGAAGGATCTTTCCCGCATCATATGAAATCAAAGGTAAATATAAAGCGGTGAATGGACAATTTCACTTACATAACGTTCTTAAACATCCCAAGTACCTAGGGAAAGAGATATTAAAAGGTCGGCTATGTTCGTAGAATTTCCATACACGATTTGGTCAATATTTAATTTACCCTCTATTTTCTACACAGGTAATTTATACCGGAATGAGTTCATGTACCCCAGCCCTTGAAAATTTAGCTAGACATGATTTTATGGGAAAACAATTTCATAACAATGCATATAATTGTGGATCTAAGAAACATGGTAAAAACAAAAATTACAAAACAAGAAAAGATGATTAAATGAAAATAAAATTGAGATTAACTAAGAGAATGGAATTTGATACTTGAATTGAATTGAAGAATTGGTACTTGAAATCTACACTAGATGAACTTGAATCCAGAATACTACTGGTTCTTCAAACATACAAACTAGGGTTTTTCTAAGAATATGAAAAACTAAAAAGGATTTCTAAAAAATGACTTTCTCTCCCTAATTTTTTAGTCCCCCCTTGAATGAATTAGGGCTTGGTCTTTTATAGCACCAAGCTGGATGAATTTTACATCTAGAATCGCTTGTCGCACAAGTTTTCACCAGCTAATCACCTAAAAATTTGCATAATTAATGACAGCAATTCGCATAGCCGGACCGGTCCCCACCGGATTGGTTCTTTTTTTTCCTGACCGGACCGGTCCGGTACCCACCGGATCGGTTTGGTTCCATCCGGATCGGTCCTGTTCCATTTCTCTTTATTATCGCGCAACTTCAAAACATCGTAACTTCTTCACCGTAGCTCGGATTGAGGTACCGTTTTTTCCAGTGTTCTTGTAATTTAGAGATCTTCAACTTTCTAGTTGGCCCCACCTCCGTACTAAGGCTGAAAAATTACGAAAATGCCCTTCAACTCTCCATTTCTTGGTTTCTTTCACTGTTTTGAGTTCTCCTTCGCACTAACTTGCATGAAATACCTGTAAAACACATGAGAAATACACAAAGCACGAAATAATTGTCAAAAGAGGTTAGTAGAATAAATACGAGACAAATCCAAGCTATTTACACTGCACAGGATCATAAAAATACCGAAATCAAGGGGATAAATGTGAAGAATATGTGCCTAATCACCTACTCCCCGGCATATAAAGAAAATCAACTACCCATCAACCAACGGTGAGTCTACACACATCACTGTAGTCTTTGCCGAGTCTAACAACCTCGTAGACCATGCAAAACTAGTGTCTATGAAGAACTGTGATGCCTTAGTGTCAAATAAAATGCACCCTATAGTACCATGGATAGGAAACTTACCCTCAACTGCGAGTAGCGCTTACGGTGCTGCTACCTGGTGGACGTTATAAGCACATCCATACTGTAATTATCCCTACTGAACTGGGACGACTGGGATAACTGGTAAGTCTAAAATCTGAGGTGGTGCGGGGAGGGCGGCTGGGAAGATCGATCTCTGTGGCTCCCGATGGAGGGCCCTGCTTCTGTGGGTCCCTATCCCACTCGGGACAATCCTGACACCTATGGACATTCTTGCCACAAACAAAGAATTCACCCCTGAAGTTTCCTCCCCTCTTTCCCTAGCCCTAGTGGATGTTACCACCCCTCCACTGGCCCTACTGATACCATTGTTGGCCTTGATGATAGAGATGTTGGCCCTGCTGACTGGACTGGCCCTACTGGCCTTTCTATAGCCTTCGTGTCCCTACCTAGAGTCTCCAGATCGAAATCTCTTAGTAGGGTCCCCCTGATGGGAACTCTGCTCACCCTAACGGACCTGCCCCTAAGTTTTTGGTGCCCCAATGACACTTCTACCTCTTGTCCGAACCTATTGGCTGGACTCCCGGGCTCGTTAGCTCCCCTGCTGGTGGAAGCGATGGTCCTAGAAATACAATAGGGAGGCGTTGAGTACATCAATATAAGTACCTAATGACAAATTACCCAAGACGTGATGGCGAAGCCTCCAGGTCAAACAATACATAAACATCCGAATCTTCTTCTCTTCGGGAGGTGCCTCATCTGGTACAATAGTAATCAGTCTCATGAACTCTTCCTCATACTCCGCGACAGTCATACTCTTTTACTTGGGATTTAATAGTTTTCATTTCATCTCAGTCTGCACGGAGAAAGAAAATTATTGCAGTCAAACGTCACCCAAAAGCTCTGAATCGTCATATTATCCATCTCCTCCAAGGTGGTAGTGAACTCCCACCATTGTAAGGCGGCACCCACTAGCTTATAGGAAGCCAGTAACTGTCTCTAAATATATGTGCACTCATACATTCTAAGATGCCTCTGGATGCCTTTCTTCCATCAGCTCACGATGACATTATCAGAACTTCTCGAGAACTCTGGGGGATATTCCCTCTGAAAGGCATCCCTGACCTTCTCCCATGCAGTGGGAAACTGAGCTAGAACTAACACCACAGCCTGAACCTGGGGTGGGGCCTTTTCCACCATCGCTAAAGAAGCATTCAACATCTGAGAAACTATGGCGGCGACCTCGGCTACGTTCATTGTTCCTTGTGCCCGAACTACTAAATGCTCCAGTCGGGCCTGTCTGTCTCGTGGTGCACGTCGAGGAGGCATCTGATATGAGAAAGAATTTTATTAGTCCACAGTTATTATTTAATCTCAAATAGCTGAAGACATATTCGCATAAATAAGAGTACAACAATCCTAAAGCTAGGGATCTATATCAAAGGATGTTAAGCTGAAAGCATAATAAACCGTACAGATCCTAAAGGACTCTAGAACCTGATGCTCTGATACCATCTATAACACCCCGCCTAATTAAATACTACGTGATAAGTCCTTTATTAAATTAAATTAAAGTGTTCGATTGGTTCATTCTTGGCATCAATGCCGTAAAATAATTTTCTTTATTAATCACCTAATAAATAACTAAGCTAAGTGTCAAAACATTTGATTTTATGAATTAAGTTCTTTTGTTATGATTTAAAATATGAAATCATTTTATAAACACAAATAATAATATTAAAAACCAAACCATCCAAATGAAGTAACCAAGATAGATTAACCAAACCATAATAATTTCGCAAATCGCAGGACAAAGTAATAAGTAAAACAATCCTAATAATAGCTGAATACTGAAATAATAAAGAGTACAAATCTCTATCTAAACTAAAAGAAATATGGAAATGGGCGACACATGCCCTAACTAAAAATGACTAAATAGTAGAATGGGAAGACAAGGATGAAGTTATCCACTCCATGGACCTGCAACTCCCACTCTAGCTGCAGCACGTCGATAGTCCAAAGATCTAAGCCTGATGCCCATGTGGATGGGCACCTGTAATACATATATATAAAAGGGAAGGAAGAGATGACAGGAAACGGGTCAGACCCTGAGTGTAAAACAACTTTAAAAATAGTTTAGCAAGTATTCAAAATGGTTACCAATGCATCTTACTTGCATGTTAGAACCTCGACACTCACTTCATAATTCTCACCTCTCAACTAGTGTGCACGCCTAACGTACTACCGAATTAATCTAGTTAAGTCTAACCCAGTTAAATAGTCTAACCCAATTTTCATTCACCAATCTCAATCCAAGTGATTGCATAACCATAATTTATATTTGATAACCCTTTTATTAAGAATTTTCCAAGCCAGTTATATTTATCTCAATTTAGACTTAAGTTATCAACCACTTATCTCATTTAATATTAATTACTCAATTCTATCTACTTACAAGCACAATATATTAATTATAGGTACATATATTTATCACCTATAATATATATACTTGTAGGTCACCCCACATAAGTCTATGGTGCTGTATACTCTGCTATCAAGTCCCTGTATCACTCGTACAAAAGGGAAATACTAGTTCAGAATCACTCTCGAATTGTAATAACACAAAACACACATAATGGAGGCGAAGCATAATTCCAAGTCACTAAGAGGTCAGCACATACCCTCACATCTCTTAGGACCGTCTGACTATCATTCTCGAATAGCCTGTACCAAGGATGCTATGTTCCAGGGTACAAGTCAATATCCCCCATAAAGGCCCAATCGAGATAAGACTTTCCCAGTGTGGAACCTCTGTGATAGCAGGTAGCGCGGGTATGATTACACACAAATATACAACATTATATATATATATATATATATATATATATATATATATATATATATATATATATATATATATATATATATATATTCACATTATTCAGTTGGGTATTCCCACGACCCAATATACATGCAAACTATGCGTGGCACATAACGCCCGATTTCTACGTATGAATAAATCATTCATTTTATTTTCTCAATTACCGCAAATCCTGAATTACTTCTGGACTCTCGAAGTGTACCCTCTTGATAAATTTAAAATCAGTAGATGTACACTCAATACCCTACTGGTTTAAGTCCTTCTTAATTCTTGTAAGAACTAATTTAATGTACGCACGATTTCCCATTCAATTTATACCCCCAAAATCCCACGGTTAAATCTGAAATAATATCATCTTCCCTAGACCCTACCGGTCCTCCTCAAGTCCCATTATAATATTTGAATTGTTCCCAAGGTTCCTTACATATTGGGATTGGATTAAAATTTAATAAGGGGAAGAAGTTTCCATTTCCAAGAGGAGTTGATCGATCGATGAAAGGGGGTCGATCAATCAATCCAGTCGATCGATCGACCAAGCAGGTCTTGCCCAGAATTCTGCATATTAAGCCTACGGGTTTCTTCCAACTTAAATCATCAAAACTCCATTAAATTGTCCCGAACTCCTAACCAAACATCATGAACATTATATAAACCAATAAGGATGATCTCTAACATAAAATATTCATTAATTCCTCAAGATTAGTCATCAAATGGGTTAATTCAAGAAATTATCATTTAACCCTAGTTCATCAAATTTTCTCAAGAATTCATTTAATTTCTAGATTTCTATCTCTATTGGGCATCAAATTTCGTTGATAACATTCCGCATATAACCAAGTATTCATCCTAACATGGTTTCTACTCCAAAATTTCAATAATAATCTCCCAATAACATTTTTTTCATGAAGACATAAATTAATTAATTCCTACACTAGCATGGATGTGTTATCAACTAAAGAACAGTAAGTTAGATACTTTCCTGGAAATCAAAGTTTGAATCATAGAGAATGATGGGTATGATCCCGCTCCTCGTTCCCCAATCTACGCGTTGGTGGTGAATTTGTGAGAGTGCTGTAGGGTTGGTGGCTCTCCTCCTTAGAAGCCTTCTCTCTTCTCTCTTACTTAGCCTCTCTGAAACTCTCATGTTTTCTAACCCTAGAGAAATCTAACTCCCAAAATATATAAATCTTCAATTTTCGTCCATAATTAAGGCCTAAAATTAGAATTTACCAAAACGCCCTCCCGGGTTACCGGTTAGGCCTAAAAACATCTCAAGACCCAAATTAAACCACGAGTACACTTTTCAGACTATCTTAACCCTTTAGGACACATTGGTGCACTTGAAATGACCATACGGGTGACTTATAGTTAAATTACTATTTGTTCCATTAGTTTAGTCCCGACACGACGCACGTGCATCCCCACTTAATTTCTATAATTGTCATGTTATTCACTCGAGAAAATTTTAATAAATTCGATCTCATATATTACTTTACTCATATAGTAATATTCAACATAATTGTTACCAATAATTACTAACTCTCGTCATGCTAGTAAATATTTATTTTAAAATTCGAATTAACGTCAAATTAATTTATCCCAGTTTAATTTAATTAATCCCATAATTATACACCATAAAAATACGGGGTATTACAATTGGATATAGTGATGTGTCATGTGTGGCACCTCACGAGTATGTGCAGAGCTGTTAAAAATCGGGTTGACTAGATATAGTGAGGGGAATTGGAGTGATGTGTAGAACCGTAAGTGCGCCAAGAGTGTGTGCATGACCGATAAAGGGTCGACTGGTCATAGTCGTGTCTCGTGAATAAGAATAATTGGATAATTAAATTTAGTAAGAATAAGAACAAATGTTTAAATTATAGTTGACATGGAATAATCGAACTCATACAATTAGGGTGGCTTAGTTATGTGGGTAAATGGTAATAGTTTATTTTTACTCACATGTTAATATATATCTCGTTTAATTTAAAATACTCTATTGTGACGTTTGTCATGAATAATGCCATTTTCTTTGTGTGCGTACCCTAATTGGGAGGATTAGCTAGTGTTTATGTAGTGGGCTCTGACCCATTGCGTTGACTAATATTTTAGGTATAGTGGTGCAGTTGATGCACATGAGTGATTGGAGATATTTTTGGGAGTGAAACTGGAGATTTATTTTACTTGCTTTAGTAGATTAGATTTACTTTCCATTTCATCGCTTTATTACCAGAGTTTCATTTATGGACTTGGTAGGCCAATCGGTTCCATTGTTGTTTGTGGTTTCATTCAGATATTTATAGTTGGATTATTTCTTTCGAGTTTTATATTTATTTAAGTTGGATTTATTTTGGTGATAGCATGGTGATGGATTTTAATTTGCGTGAATGGTTATATTTATTGGATAAATTTGCTTATATATTGTGGAAAAAAATTTAATGTCTCATATTTCTGTCTCATGTTTAGAATGGTAACTTATTTAGTGATGCCCGATGTAGTTTGGTGGTAGTGACAGTTGGCCACCTCGCTTGCCATAATGCGTGGGGTGTTATAAATGGTATCAGAGCATGGTCTTAGGTCTCGTAGTTTATGAGTTCGTTTTAGCTTCCACATTGCTTATTTTAGATTATTTGTGATGATTTTTACTCTTAGTTATTCCAAGTCTGATTTTTGTTTGTTCTTGTTGTTTTACATGGCGAACACTAGGAGATCTGGAGATAGGCAAGAGGGTTATGTTTCTGGTCCCGTAATTCAGGAGTGGCAGGGCCAATTTATTTTGGGTGCTAAGGAGTTATCAGATATAATTCGCGAGGTCATAGTGGTCGGTATTAAGATAGGGAGACAGAGGTGGGCGACTCTAAAGGCGCAATAGTAGGGTACACCGCTTCAGTTTGGGATAGGGTGAGAGCCATTTTTCATAAGAGCAATCCTCCCACCTTCACAGGGGGATCCGACCAAATGGTTACTCACCAATGGAGAAGAGACACGGATAGACACTTGAGGATGATGGACTGTACAGATGTGCTGAAACAGATGTTGGATACATTTATGCTGATTAGAGATGCATTACAGTGGTGGGAGAGTGTCACCACATTTGAGGATAGGGATCGGGTGAACCGTGGAGACTTTTAATTGAAGTTTAATGATAAATTTCTATATTAGAATAGGAATGTGAAGAAGAGGGAGTTTTTGTATTTAAAGTAGCGTTCCAAATTTGTTGTTGTGTATGAGCAGGAGTTCACCAATTTGTCGATGTTTGTACTAGAGGAGGTGAATACTGAGGCTAAGAAAATGGAGTGTTTAATCAAGGGCTTGCCATGGTCTATTAAGCAAATAGTGTTGGGGAATCCGGTGTACACTACTTACACCCAGTTGGTGGACGTCGCACTTTTATTGTGGCAAGAGAAAGTGAACTACCAAAAGAAATTGGGTAAAAGACAGGATTCGAATGGCCAAGGAGGGGAGAACAAGGGCCCCAATGACCATTAGTGGAAGAAACATCGAGTAGGACAGGATAAGAAGGACTTTTAGGAAGGAAATGGTGTGCTACAAGGCCTTCAGGAGAAGGGGCAGGGATAGCAAGGTGAGAGTGGGCCAACTACATAGTATGGAAATTTTAGAGGCACATTTTTTATGTGGGAAAGTAGGGCATCAAGCTTCTAGGTGTTCGAAAGTACAGGTCCAGTAAAGATAAGGAGCACATGGTAAATATGGCTAAAGGCCTCCATAATCGGCAACACTAGGTGCGTAGGGAGTGCCAGTAGTGCCGTAGTGGGTAGGTGTTATCTACTCCAGACTCGGGAACCTTAGGCAGGACAGGCTTAACAGGAGCCAAAGCGTGGCTAGTGGGGTTATCATGGTACGTATTGTTTTCATAGATATGTTTATATATATAGTTGATAAATATGTTGTATTTTGTTCGCGGGGTATGTGTGGGAAGTATTGGGTGTATGGGCGCCTAATTATGGCATTCCATGGGTAGGCATTTGTAAGCCTTATATTATTGATCGATTGTTTTTGCATTTATGCTTCGCCAAATTTCAAGGACGAAATTCCTATCCTAGTGGGGCAGTATGTAACACCCAATAGTTTTAGACCATTTATTTAAACTGTCATAATAAAAAATCGGGAAAAAATATTTGCATTCTAATTTGGACTATTTTTGGCATTTAAAATGTTGTTCAATTATTGGAAAAATGGGATTTTAGTCGGATTTGAAATCGGGGCAAAAATTGCGGTTTTAAACACTTATATTTCTTTTGGGGAGACCTAGCAATTATTTAGGTCCGAATCGATTCATCACTGGGGGCGAATCGATTCGTCCCTGGGAAGTGCTAGCGATTTGGTTAGTTTTTAGAGTTTGTGTTATATTAAAACACTTCCACTTCTTAATATAAATATAATTCGGGGTTAGAATTTTTCAAACACATTCATATCAACCCCAAGAGAAGTAACCTCACTTTTTTATTTCTCCTTTCATCTACAAAACCCTAATTCCATTTAAAAGCATCCCAAGTTTTGAAAGTTCAAACCGAGTTTTCTCAAGATCATCCAAGAACGTGCTTTCATTATTTTCTCGAGAGGAACAAAACCATCAAATCAAATTCTTCAAACAATTTTTACAGGCAAGAATACTTCTATTTTCCCCCTTTGATATTATGCATTTTTAATGTCTCCTAAACACTAATCATTATTATTTTCTTAAAATCATTTAGAATGACTAAGCACAGAAAATGAAATTAAAGTTTGATACTAATTTTATTTAAATCTTTAATACGAATTAAGACTCAAAACCCTTGTATGCTTTGATTAGAGGTTGGAATTCCGTTATAAATTATGATGTTCTCATGTAGAATAAATCGTAGAGATGTTATTAATTAATTTCGGCATGTAAAACCACGTTAATTATGTTCATCTTATAGAGTAGTGAATTATTATTGTATGCACTAAAAAATATGCATGTTAATAGAAATTCTATAAATTGATGAAAATGAATTGTTTTAATTAATGTTATAATTAAATGGACTTAACTTGGATAAATGGTGATCTTGTGATTAATTTAAAGAAGTGTATGATAAGTTGAAGATATGTCATATGTGATTCGTTAATTGTATTAATAATTGACACCACGGGGATGACGAGTGTTGATACCAAATTTAGTCTGCTGACATGGCTCAATTGAGTGAAGACACGTGACAATCTACGTGGAAACAACAAACACTTCCGAGGAACTCACACGCTCCGAGGAACCATACTACAACGAGGAACACTGCTTCCCCGAGGAACTCATACGCTCCGAGGAACAAGAACTCTCCGAGGAACTCTTGAGTACCGAGAAGCTTAGGCGGTCCGAGCTACACCTCGAACAAAGCATTAATAACAGGATAACCAACAGTTTGACTGTTCATTAAATGCTTATCATTCAGACGCATATGCTTAAGGGGCATTGAATGTATTACCCTTTCATATGTACATCATTTAATGTATTACCCTTTCACATTACAGCCTCAGGGCTATAAATACATTGTACAATCCTCATTGTAATGGGACCGAAATTTCTTGATAGAGCTTGTAATCAAGAATTCCCAAACACTCAGCAATAACATAACAGTTGACGTAGGTCGTTCTTATAAGGCTGAACCACTTTAAAATTTCTTTGTCTCATTTATTTATCTGTGATTGAATAATTAGATACGATCTAATTTTTTACATCAATAGATTGGCGCCGTCTGTGGAAAACGACTGGTAATATCATTTTTCATCAAAAATAATTCATCACAAATGGCTGATATTACAGAATCCAGCAATCGAAACGCTGGAAGCCCTCCAAATCCATCTGCTCCGCCAAATATTCTAGGTCTGGCTGGAATAATGACAAATCTGGCTCAGGGCCAGACTGTCATGCAAGAAACTATGCGACAACTCATACTAACCCTCCATGGCGGTGCACCAACCCATTCAGGACCACGAAGTATTCAAAGAAATACCCGTGCACCTTCTTCGCGTACTAGGTGTACCGATTCATATCGTAATGAGGAGTCTGGAGATTTTTCTTATCAACCTGGACGAACTTCATCAGTGCGGGCCACAGATACTGAACAACATATCACTCTCTCTCCAGAAAGGACTAGTGCGCTAGAGAGGTTGAGCAGGGTATCACCTTTTGATCGATTCGGACCTAGAAGGAGTAGAAGTCGTCCTAAAGTCGCATTGAGAAGTTTTCGATGACCATCAGATTTAAGGGAAGGATCTGCCCAGTCGCGACCAGCTGCTCATCAAGATAGATCCCAGGAAGCCACATCAACGCGATCAGTTGCTCGAACCAACAGGCCCGAGAAAGGAAATTATGCATGGAAAGGATCTATTCAGAGGCTGGAGGATAGATTAGGGGAAATGGCTAAAGCCAAGAACCCTCTACAACGAACCTTTGTTCGAGGAACACCTTTTGTCCAGGCCATTGTAGATTTTCCAACACCATCAAAGTTGTTGTGACCCCCAAATATGATGGAAAGAGACACCCTGTCCTCCATATAGAACAAGACCAAGCTACTGCCGACATCTATGCTGTTCCAGGTGAGATGAGATGCAGAGAATTCTCGGGAACTCTTACCGGATCTGCTCAAATGTGGTATAATAATCTTCCTCGGGGTAAGATTTCAAATTTTCTTCAACTGGCCGAATTATTCATTGGGAATTTCTGTTTTGGGGCAAAGCCAGTTAAACGAGTAGCACATTTGTTAAGTGTTAGACAAAAAACTAGTGAGAGTACCAGAGATTATATAACTCGTTTTAATAACGAGAAGCTCGAAGTCATTGATTATGAGGAAAAGACAGCGATTACCGCCTTGATGAGTGGACTACTGCCCAACAAGTTGTACTACACTTTGGCCAAAGATCCACCTAGAACCATGTCAGATCTGATGGGAAAAGCGGCTAAGATTATGAATACCGAGGAGGCTATAGCTGCGAAGAAGAATATGGATGCCAAAGAAACTGAGGTGGAAGGTGATAAAGCTAAAAAGAAAGAGCATAAGAACAATGGTAATGACAAACATTCAAGAACTAGGTCGGTATATAACGCAATGAAGAAATTCGATAATTATACTCCTTTGAAGAAGGATATCAACCATGTTCTAGAAGAAATCAAGAACAATGAGGAATTAAACTGGCCAGATAAAATGAAGGCAGACCCTGATCGAAGGAATAAAGAAAAGTATTGCGAGTTTCATAAAGATCATGGCCATATGACCAAAAATTGCATAGCTCTTCAGAATGAGATTGAAACACTCATCAGACGAGGAAAGATGGCAAAGTATGTTGATGGTGGAAGAGAAAGAAGGAACAATGACCGAACAAGAGAGAGGTCTAGATTTCCTCATCGAGCAGAGGAGTACAAGAAAAGAAACCATGAAGTTGATCCAGAAGACGAACCCGATCTTCCCAAGAGACCAAGGCATCCAGAACGAGAGGTATTTTCAATACGCTTTGGGTCATTTGATTGTAATGTTATTACAGGTGGAGATGCAGGAGGAGGAGACCTAACTGTAGAGAGAAAAGCTTACCTTTGTGAGGCTCAAGCTTGTTCATACATTCAGCGAATAAATTTAGCTGAGGAGGATCGCCCGAGAAAGGTGAACAAAGAGACATTGGTCATCAGTTTCTCAAAGAACGACCTCGCAGGAGTTTTGTATCCTCATGATGACCCATTGGTGATCAAAATGAGGATGAAAGAGGTAATGATTTCAAGAGTATTGGTAGATAATGGTAGCTCGACAGACATCATGTTCTACTCATGCTTCGACAGTTTAAATCTAAAGTTATCTCAACTGGAGCCTTATCATAGACCCCTCCTCGATTTTGCTGGCGAGAAAGTATTTCCACTTGGGACGATCAAGTTGGATATATTCGTTGGTACGTGGCCTGCTTATCGGACAGAAAGAATACGCTTCTTCATGATGGATAAGAATGTTCAATCATCATACAATATCATCATGGGAAGAGTAGGATTGAAGAAATTTGAGGTTGTACCATCTACAGTGCATCAGTGCCTAAAATTTCCAATAAATTTTGGAGTATGAGTTGTTAAAGGTGATCAGAAAGTAGCTCGAGAATTCTATTATTCATCTGCCGAGCAAGAGGAACTGGAGGAATCAAGGAAAAAGACTACTACTTATCAAGTGGATGAAGGGGCAAAAATTCAAACATTGGATCCTAGAGATGAGTCACAACTCGTGAAGGGTCAAGTGGTGAAAGCTACTGAAAACATCATTCTGGACGACGAGCACCCTGAATGAACTACTCAAGTAGGTTCGTCGTTGCAAGCCTCACTAAAATAGGAATTGATAAATTTCTTAAGAAGCAGAAAATAAACTTTTGCGTGGAGCCATGAGGATATGCCCAGGATAGACCCAAATTTCTTATGTCACGAACTCAATGTGAATAAGGAGATCAAGCTTGTAAAGAAGAGAAGAAGAGTATTCAGTCCCGAGAAGAATCAAGCTATACATGAGGAAGTCGAGAAGCTCCAGAAAGCTTGTTTTATTGAAGATGTTAAATATCCAGACTAGTTAGCAAATGTGGTGATGGTGAAAAAGAAGAACAACAAATGGAGGATGTGTGTAGACTTCACTAACCTCAACAACGCATATCCAAAGGATCACTTCCCACTACCCCGAATTGATCAACTAGTCGATGCTACCTCGGGACACGGGCTGCTGAGCTTTATGGATGCTTATTCAGGTTACAATCAGATTAAAAGGAAACCTGAAGACATGGAGAGTACTTATTTCATTACCCCTAGGGGAACTTATTGTTATAATGTTATGCGTTTTGGTTTGAAAAATACAGGTGCGACATATTAGCGGCTGATGAACAAGGTATTCGCTGAACAAATCAGTTGCAATATGGAAGTCTATGTTGACGATATGCTGACAAAGAGCAAGAAAGATGCCGATCATCTAGTTGACTTAAGTCAGACTTTTGATCAACTGGATAAATATCAAATGAAGCTGAACCCGATGAAGTGCATATTTGGAGTACGAGAAGGCATGTTTCTCGGGTACATTGTCAATCAACGAGGCATTGAGGCGAACCCTGAAAAGATCAAAGCTCTATTAGGGATACGATCTCCAACGACGAAGAAAGAGGTGAAAAGTCTTACACGACGAGTAGCAGCACTCAACATATTTGTATCGCGAGCAACTGATCGATGTCTCCCATTCTTTAAGACACTCCGAAAGACTTTTCAGTGGAATGATGAATGTGAGAAGGCTTTCAAGACTTGAAGAAATACTTGGGAGCACCTATATTGTTATCCAGGCCAGTGATGGGAGAAAAATTATACTTGTATCTGTCAGTGTCCGAGAATGCAGTCAGTTCAGCATTGATAAGAGTGGATAATGGAGTACAAAAACCAATTTACTATACAAGTAAGGCCTTCCGAGGAGCAGAGATAAGATATCCAAGGCTGGAAAAGTTAGCACTGGCGCTGATTGAGGCGAGTAGGAGAATGAGGCCATACTTCCAGGCTCATACTATAGTCGTATATACTGATATGCCGTTGAGGCAAGCCCTTTATAAACCAGAAAAATCAGGGAGATTGATGTATTGGGCAATAGATCTCGGTGAATACGATATAGTTTATGAACCCAGATCATCGCTTAAAGGGCAAGCTGTAGGGAATTTTATTGCATAGTTCACCTATCTTGATACCCCCGAGGACCAAAAGTTGCTCGCTGATCAACCTGTGGATGTTATAGGATCATCAAACACAAGCTCAGACCAACTTAAGTTGGTAAAATGGCAAGTGGATGTTATAGGATTATGAAATTCGAGCTCAGACCAACTCCGGTTGGTAAAAGGGCAAGAAAAGACGATCGACGAAGAAGAAGAAATATCAGGGGAGGATGAAAGGAAGCAATAAATATTTCACCTAGGAACTCTGTCAGATCAGAAATTTGATGACGAGTTACCCATATGGAGGCTATATGTAGATGGCTCATCTTGCACAACAGGCTGTAGGGCAGGGATAGTTTTGAATAGCTCGGACGAGGTCGACATGGAATACGCCCTATGTTTCCAATTCAAAGCTTCTAATAATGAGGCTGAGTATGAGGCCATGATTGCAGGTCTTAATTTGTCAAAAATTATGGAGGCGCGGCAGGTTACTGTTTTCAGTGATTCTCAATTAATCGTAAATCAAATGTTGGGAATATATGCAGCCAAAGGAGAATTAATGATCAAGTACCATGCAAAGGTGATAAAGTTGGTATCAGAATTTGCTGCTATTCAGCTGGTCAGAATACCAAGAATGGAGAATGCAAGAGCAGATGCCCTAGCTCGATTAGCATCAGCTACTTGTACCGAGCTACGAAGGACAATCCCAATTGAAGTTTTAGCTGGTCGGAGTATAGATGGAGATTTGACGATGAACTTTATCACCCTTGATTCATGACCATCTTGGATGGATCCCATCAGGGCATATATTGAGGAGGGAGAATTACCAATTGACAAACTCGCAGCCAATAAATTAAAGTTTAAAGTTGATCGGTATGTATTAACTAATGGTATTCTATATAGACGAGGAATTATGGCAGGTTTGCAAAGATGTGTACATCCCTCCGAGGTGAAAGAATTGATTGAAGAGATCCATGAAGGGTCCTGTGGAGCCCATGTAGCAGGTTGGACGCTTTTGCAAAGGGTGATGACGCAGGGATATTACTGGCCGACGATGAGGGCTGATTATATAGCCTATGCCAAGAAATGTGACAAGTGTTAACGTTTTTCCTCCATCCGAAGAACTCCACAAGCATTGTTGACACCCATCACTTCCCCCTGGCCATTTGCCATGTGGGGAATAGATTTGGTTGGGCCACTGCCGACGACCAGGGGAAGGTTTAAGTACCTCGTCGTCGCAGTGGATTATTTTACTAAATGGGTTGAAGCTGAGCCTTTCATTGATATGACGTACGACAAGGTATACCAATTTATTTGGAAGAACATCATTTGTCGATATGGTCTTCCTCATACCTTAATCACAGACCATGGAACACAATTTGACAACGAGGAGTTCGCTGCCTATTGTCATCAATCAAATTCTTTGAAGATCCACTCAGCACCAGGCCATCCTCAAATCAATGGACAAACTGAAGTGATAAACAGAACATTGCTGAATGGTTTGAAGAAAAGACTATGTGACGCAAAAGCAAACTAGATCAATGAGTTACAGTCAGTACTGTGGGCTTATCGAACTACTCCCCAAGTAGCAACTGGAGAATCACCATATATGCTGGCATTTGGAAGTGCAGCTGTTATACCTGCCGATTTGGGCCTCCCAACATACAGAGTACTAAATTTTAATTCCCCCTGTCAGCGACTTAATGAGAAGATTGGATTTAGACATACTCGAGGAAGTTAGAGAAGAAGCATCCATTAGAAATGCGGCTTATCAGCAGCGAACAGCTTTGTTCTACAACATGAGAGTGAAGAAGTGCGACCTGAAAGAAGGAGACTACGTGCTGAAGAAAGTAATTCAAAAGCACAACAAATTGGAGGCAAACTGGCATGGACCGTACCGAGTTACAGAATTTGTTCGACCAGGAACTTACCGAATAGCAACTTTAGAGGGGGAGGAGTTTAAGAATGCATGGAACGCAGAGCACCTGCGCAAGTATTATCAATGATGTATATTCTCTCCTTTTATTGAAAGTTTTTCGGGGAATACTAGTGCTACACACTACTCGGCGAAACTCGGCACTCAAAATTTTTCTCTTGGTCGAGAAACAAATGTATTCCTACAGGAAGTAAAACTTGTATTCCTCCGGGAAGTAAAGCTTGTATTCCTCCGGGAAGTAAAACTTGTATTCCTCCGGGAAGTAAAACTTATATTCCTCCGGGAAGTAAAACTTGTATTCCTCCGAGAAGTAAAACTTATATTCCTCCGGGACGTAAAACTTGTATTCCTCCGGGAAGTAAAACTTGTATTCCTCCGAGAAGTAAAACTTATATTCCTTCGGGAAGTAAAACTTGTATTTCTCCGGGAAGTACAACTTGTATTCCTCCGGGAAGTAAAACTTATATTCCTCCAGGAAGTAAAGCTAATTTTATTCCTCCGGGAAGTAAAACTTGTATTTCTCCGGGAAGTACAACTTGTATTCCTCCGGGAAGTAAAACTTATATTCCTCCGGGAAGTAAAGCTACTTTTATTCCTCCGGGAAGTAAAACTTGTATTCCTCCGGGAAGTAAAACTTGTATTCCTACGGGAAGTAAAACTATATGTTCCTCGGGAAGTAAAAGTATTCCTAAAAATGACAACTTATGTTGGTTAGGAAGTAAATATATTCTCGAAAATGCCAACTAAGGTTGGTCGGGAGCTAAAATTATTCCAAAAAGTACCAAAGCTCCTCGTAGAGGAAAAATCCACTAACTATGGATGGTCGGGGATAAAAAACCACTAACTGTAGTTAGTCGAAAAGGAAAATTTACCAACCGTGGTTGGTCGGAAACATTTTATGAATACGAGAAAATGATCAAGCAAAATTATTGATACTCGTGACTTTTTAAAACAACTTAGTAAGTTGGTCGAGAAATAACTTAGTAAGTTAGTCGAGGAACAACTTAGTAACTTTTTATAATGACTACCACAAATTCAAGCTAGTCGACAATAAGTTGATCGACAAACAACACAATATTGTTATCTTTTCAACAGATACACATGCACAGATGTAAAGTGTTTTACAAGACAATAGCAATTAAGATTGCGAACAAAAACAGATTACATTGATAATGAAATGTATACTAACTATTACATCAAAATTCCTACTCTATTTGTTTCTTCCCCTCTGCTTTTGAAACAGGCTCCTCGCCAACATGCGAATCATATAAAGAAAAAGGAGAATTTATGAAGTTAAGATCTTTTAACATCCTAATATTCATCACGGATGGTCGATCTAGGAGGTGATCGGGATGAGATATCTCGACATTTGAATGGAGATTGTAGACACCGATATACTTGGAAATTAAGCACTAAGGGATGGCCCGAGCAGGGATCCAACTCATGTCGAGCTTGAATGGTGGCACTGGAAGGTCGAGCAGCCCAGGATTATGGTAATCCCACAGGTAATGACCCTATTCTAGTTGCAGCACACCTAAGGCATTCAACCAGCCCTGTTTGTAGCCCTCATTATTGGCATTCTGGATACGATCGTCCAAGTGGTAGAGAGCCTCGTTGTAACCAGCCATCAAGAACTCCCTGGGCTGTTTGTGGAATTGATATGTAAATCTTTCCATCTGTTCTTGGAGATTTTTGATGAAGAGTTCGTTATTCTCCAAGATAGACTTTTGCGTAGAATTCTGTTCTTCAAGGTCCCTGATCATTTTTGACATTTCATCCAACGCCTGGTTCTTCGCCATTAATTGGAAGGCCTGGTTCTCTAAGGCAGATTGAGTTCTCTGTTCCTAGACAGGAATTCGAGCATCTCTTGCTCGTCCACGGGCAGAAGAAGAAGGCCCAGACCTTTTCAAGGTTTCCAACTTATCCCTCAGGTTGGCGTTCTCGACCTCCAAGAACGAGAATCCCCCATCAGTCACTGGGATCAAGGCTTTTGAAGTGGAAGCTGCAGACTTCAACTGCGACATCTCTCTTTGCAGGTTGTTATTCTCTTGCTCTAATAATTTAGCTATTTGTCTGCACTCTTCGACCTCTGCCCTCAGAGTTCTTTCTCGTACGTCGTAAGCAGCAAAACGCTTCTCGTATCCTTTGTCAATAATGATTTACTGGTACTTCTTCTCGTACACCTCGTGCAAGAGGGCAGTGGATTCCTTATATTGTTGTTGAAGGTCTTCAAGAGTGCCTTGGAGATCCTCAATCATGTCATAGTAAGCTACATTGTTGGCCACCTCACGATCAAGCAGACACTTCAAGTATTGGTAGGCTTCAATTGTCTGTTCAGAAGCATTTTAGCCGAGGATGTCAACGATTTGTGCTGCACTCAAATCTGTGTGACCAGCCTAAAAATAATCATTGCATTTCCTCAACAGCTTCGTATCGTGAGCAGATAATAATTCCATCCTGGCCAGAAACTAGCAGAAGAAGAAAAAGAAATAATCAATAAGAATCCCAACAGAGTATGAAGAGGAGAAATAACAGTATGCATAAACAAAAGTTAAAGTTTTATTAGATCACAAAGTTCAGTGTTACATAGTTCATGATTATATTTGTCAAAGAAAAATAAAATAGATAGAAGTCCAAACAACTCTACACCTTTTCCTTTTCTCCCAAAACTTTCTCGGGAGGTTAGGATGAGGAAGTAGGTTGCTCGGATGGAGCAGATAGTAGCTGGGGAAGTGCTAGAGGTTGCTCGGAGGAAGTAGCGAGTTCCTCATTTGTATGCTGGATGGATGGGGGATGAGAAACTTGATCTCCCATCACCATGGAAGACTCTTCGGAGGCAGCTTCGTCCTCTTCTTCATCTTGAGGAGTTGGAGGGGGACCAGGGATGTGTCGCTGAAAGAGTTTGGAATTTTCATCCACCTTCACCTACTGTAGAGCAGCGACCCACCCATATCTAAAGTATTTAAGGCTGCCATATTCTACTTGAGACATCATGGCAGCCAAGCCTTTGTTCCAACCCTTGTCCCAGCCGGCGCTGAAAGACTTCTTCACATCTATTTTCCTCTTTAACTTCTCCGAGGAAAGCTTCTCGGACAGAATATTTTCAGCAGTCTTCAGTTTATTCTCAACTTCTTCTTTCTGGCGACTTACTTCACGAAGTTGGATTAATTCTTCCTCGGCAACCTTGAGTTTATTCTCAAACTCTCCAGCATCTTTGAGCTTCTTGTCGAGCTCTTTATTTTTCTCTTCCAAGTCCTTTAAATTTTTCTCCAACCGCTTGGAGACTTCAATAACTCGAGCCTTCTCCTGCTTGGTGGAGGCAATCTTCTTCTCCCAAGTTGCCTTATCATCAACATATTTCTGGCGAGATTCTTTCAGAGACTTCCCCAAGCCTATCAAAGCTTCCTCTACACCAGACGAGGAGCTTGAAGCTTTAATAGCATCATCCTTCTTCAAAATTGTGTTAAAGCAGCTCACCAACTAAGAAAAGAAAATGAAAGCAAGTCAGCGACAGATATAACAAGGTAAAGACGAAAATGTCAAAATAAAAGGACTTACAGAAGCAATATGGCGAGCTGCCAAAGAGGTAACCATGTCCCGAGAAAGGTTTTCTTCGATACCCTGGATCTCGGGAATGGTCCAAGTCTTCACCGAGATCATGGCAGAGCTTGGGGGAACAAAAGTGGGAACTCCACTAGTCGGGGGCTGAGAGACGGTGTCAGCCAAATTGACCGAGGAGCTCTTCTTCAGCTTCCTCGGGGGAACTGGAATAGTTTTGACCAAGGAAGAACTCTTGGTCGGTGATATTAAAATCACTTCTCCTGGAGCAGCAGACTTGCTCGGGACCACTGGGATCTTCTCGACAACCTTCAGAGGAGAAGCCGAGGAAGGTGCATCAATTTTCTTCGTCCCCTCTCTTGGGATGTCAATCTTACTTCTTTTTGCCTCTCTAGCACCAGAGACATTTCTCTCAAAAAGGGTGGGAGGTCTTCTTTTCTTCATCCTTTCACTTAAAGGAACGTGTGACTCAGGCAAAGAACTGGTGGAAGCTGGTACTGGCTCTGCGTCACTTATCACCGGACGAGCAGTAAAAGAAGTTGTGTAACTCTTGTACTGCAGCAAATATGAAGATGATCTAATGTGCTCGTCGGCAACAGTCTGATGCAGAATCCAGATAAGTTTTAAGTGTCTTATATTAATGTCTGCCTCCTTTGGACACTTTCTTTTGCTGTCAACTGCAAATAAATCAAAATTGCAATATCAATGGCACATTTTGTCAAACACAAAAGAAGCATGATTTCAAAATAAGTAAAATGAAATAAAAATAACCTATCCCATTGCCATAGGGAGGGCATCTGGGACCCTGATAAACTTCATCTCTAGATAAAGGAGCATCTTGACAATTTTTTATAACAACCTCGTGTTCAAAATAGTCCCTATTGGCATCCGGGAGATTGACCACTAAAGCCCTATTTAAAAATCTAGTTTTTAAATAAAAAGTGTTATCACCAACTGCCCATCTATAACAAAACATGATTTTCTGGAATTCCTATGCGAGTTCCATGGATTTGATTTAATCTATGAACCCCATTAACTATTCTCCATGTATTGGGGGCTATTCTTGCAGGAACAACATCAAAATATTGAAAAAATTCCAGATATAGAGGATTAGGCGGAAAAGAAAATCCACACTCAGCAACAAAAAGACTGGGGAACCAATGTCCCTCAGCCAAACGAAAATAGTTAGAAGGCTCAGAAAGCTCTTCCAGAACAACCCAGGAGGGAATAGAAAAATCAGAGCGAAACTTATCAAGAGATTCAACAGGGTAAACCATGATGAATAAAGGAATTGAAGAAGGAGGAAGAAGATCTTACAGAAAAAGAGTGGATCTGTTGACAACGAACGATGAAAAGGATGAACGTAAAAGAAAGTAAGACAATGGAAAATTCGAAGATACAAATTTGAAAAAGTAGAAGACGATGGGATTGTCTGTGACGCTTAAATACTCTGCCTTGGGAAACGGTAAAGTTAATGATTACAAAAAGAAATGATTACGCTACCGGCGGCTAGAAGGATAAAAAGTACGCGGAGATCGAGGCGGTTATAAAAAATTCAAAAAAGCCTGATTCTAAGAATTTGGAAAGAGAAATAAATACAAAGGAAACACTCCTAAAAGTCAGGAGGACCATTTAAAACTGCCATATTCCGAGAAAGAATGTTCCACACTCCTCAAATTTCAAACTATGAAACATTGGGGGCTTCTGTTGATACCAAATTTAGTTTGCTGGCATGGCTCAATTGAGTGAAGACACATGGCAATCTACGTGGCAACACCAAACACTTTCGAGGAACTCACACGCTCCGAGGAACCATACTACAACGAGGAACACTTCTTCCCCGAGGAACTTATACACTCCGAGGAACTCTTGAGAACCGAGAAGCTCAGGCGGTCCGAGCTGCACCTCGAACAAAGCATTAATAGCAGGATAACCAACAGTTTGACTGTTCATTTAATGCTTATCATTTAGACGCATACGCTTAAGGGGCATTGAATGTATTATCCTTTCATATGTACATCATTTAATGTATTACCCTTTCACATGACAGCCTCAGGGCTATAAATACATTGTACAATCCTCATTGTAAGGGGACCGAAATTTCTCGATAGAACTTGTAATCAAGAATTCCCAAACACTCAACAATAACATAACAGTGGACGTAGGCCATTATTATAAGGATGAACCACTTTAAAATTTCTTTGTCTCATTTATTTATCTATGATTGAATAATTAGATACGATCTAATTTTTTACATCAACAACGAGTTTTTGGGGTAGTCATGCTCTCAACTTATTTTTAGGTTGCTGGCTAGGTGTGGGACTAGTAGGTAGGCCATTGTTGTTTTTAATACTTTTTAAATATGGGACTAGTTAATGTAGATTTTTACGGATGGGAAATTCTGGGGTGGGGTCTGAATTATAAATCTTTTTGTGGATCGTGAGCCTAGGTGTGAGGCTAGGTGGTAGTTATTGGTAGGTATTCTTCCTGATTGATAAGTAAGGATATACTTATGTTTTGGAAAACCTTTAGGTATGGGACTAAGGGTAGCTTGAGAAATTTATACTTGTCATGGGTGGGGCTAATAGAAAATAGTAAGAACTTGAGAACATTGAGAATTTATGCCTAAGATAATAAACGATTATCAAAATGAATTCACATTGTGAGTATGTGTAGGGCTGACAGATATCGAGTCGACTGACTATAACGACGTGGGTGTGTGTTGACGTCACAAAAATGTGCAGGGCTGATAGAATACTGGCTTACTGTATATAGTGACGTGTCATACGTGGAACCTCGAGAGTATGTGCAGAGCTGACAGAAATCAGATTGACTGGATATAGTGAGGGGAATGGGAGTGATGTGTAGAACCTTAAGTGCGCCAAGAGTGTGTGCGTCGACTAGCCATAGTCATGTTGCGTGAATAAGAATAATTAGACAATTAAATTTTGTAAGAATAAGAACTAATGTTTAAATTATAGTTGACATGGTATAATTGAGCTTAAACATTTGAGGTGGCTTAGTTATGTGGGTAGATGGTAGTAGTTTATTTTACTCGCATGTTAATATATATCTCATTTAATTTAAAACACTTTATTATGATGTTTATCATGAATAATGTTATTATCTAGGTTTACAGACCCCAATTGGAAGGAGTAGCTAGTGTTGATGCAGTGGGCTCTGACCGATTACGTTGACTAACATTTCAGGTATAGTTTTGGAGTTGTTGAACATGAGTGATTATAGATAGTTTTGGGAGTGAAGTTGGAGATTTATTTACTTACTTTAGTAGTTTAGATTTACTTTGCATTCCATCGCTTTAATATGAGACTTTCATGTAATACCCCGTATTCTTGCGTATTTGAAATTTAATGAATTGAGCATTTAATTAATTTAAAATTTGAAAAAAATACGAGTTAAATTAGATTAAACGAGTGTCATAATTTAATAGGGTTTAATATTATATATTAATCGAGAAATAGATACTGATTAATATTCTAAAATAATAATAATATCTACTAAGTGTGAATTGTAAATAATTCATAGTTATAAATTTACGACACAGCGAGTGATATGGGCATAATTTATTTTATCTCAACCGCGAGTCGCGAGTAGACTAATTTGAGGTCGAGATAGGAAATATATTTTTTGAGTGACTCAAATGATAATTTAGAAGTCACGGATGATTTCGAAAGGGCTAAAAATAGTCGAAAAAGTGTACCCGGGGGTATTTTTTGGGTCCCGGGTTAATTTTAGGCAAAATCGGCACTTATCGAGGGCATTTTGGTCATTTGGCAAATAGGGGTTAAGGGACATACGAAATTCTAAGTGTTAAATCAGATTTTTAAGACTTGCGCCTAGGGTTAGAAACAGTTAAACCTAAGAAAGACCATTAGAGAGAAGATATAAACAATTCCCAAAGCTTAAAGAGGATTTGGTGAGGGATTTGACGGACTCTTGCACCTCAACAGAGTTGAGAGGCAAGATTGGAGGAGAAAACAACCCAACACCTTTATCAAATTCGAAATCAGATCATCCTCATTAAGGCAAGTGTTTATTTGCAAATATATTTGAAGTTGTAATACCCATGTGTAGGGTTTCATGAATAGTTTACTTATCTTAATATTCTTGGAAGAAAATAGTAAATTAAATACATGTTTGGGTAGGATGGCATATAGTTTGTATTGACATCTGTAGAGGAATTGAAATCTATAGAATTATAATTGTTCGTACGGATTTAAACCTGGGTCTGTGAAGATAAAATATGGATAACACAAATATCTAGGGTTTTCTATAATATTTTGATTTTGATGGTTCTTGGATGAATTTTGTAAAGAATTGGTGAGATATTTACGTTAGGAATAGTCTCTCTGTATATTTTGGATGTTTGGTTATGTGAAGAGATATTTCTAGGATGTTTAATGAGAAATTTAAGGGTTAAAAGTGAAGAAAACCAAAGCTAGGTGAATCCATATCTGATCGATCGATTTATTGATGTATGAATGTCGATGGATCGATGGATGGATCGATCGATCAAAATCATCGATCGATCGACCTAAGCTGAATTTAGGTTCTTTTTTTGGTTGAGTTATCTTCGATTACCAACAATTGGGGGAAACCTTACTAATGATATTATACCTATGTAGGGACTTCAGGAGGAACAGTAGGTGTGTAGTTAAAGTCCGGTAAGGTCATTGAGTGAAAGAATTGGGGTTTGGACCGACAACGATAACCCGATTGAGTCATGTATTGAAAAAGTAGGAATTGAGTTACGAGGAGAGTAAATGCTAATCCAAGGTGTAGATCAGTTGGTTAGAGATGAATTAACCACTGGATAGATGAAAGGGGTAACTAGGGCCCTTAGAGTTGTGTGAATACTCCAAATGAATACGATAGTGAGATAAATCGTAAAGTAATAAATACGAGAAATATGCAACAAAAATACCTTACGTATGAGTATGAATATTTAGGTGGTGTGAATACCTACTAATTTCCTATAGGTGGGGTGAATACCTACACAATATATATATGAAATCATTATTGAGGTCGAGGCGACATTCCGAACCAATATATGATTTAAACATTGGGGTGGAAGGACATTCCGGACCAAAATATGGATTTATTTATTGGAGTCAAGGTAGCATTCCAAACCATTTAATAAATCCTAGGGTTAAGGTAATATTTCGAACAAAGAATCCTTGTAATGTGTTACGAGGATGTATGCACTTAGTATATATTACGTGTGAAGTATATACCGTATAAATAATCTTCTTATGTGTAATAGTAGACCGTCGAGGTAACATTTCGAACCAAGAGTCCTTATAATGTGTTACGAGGATGTATGCACTTCGTATATATTGCGTGTGAAGTATATACCGTATAAATAATCTACTTATGTGTGATAGTAGACCGTCAGAATATATATATATATATATATATATATATATATATATAGAGAGAGAGAGAGAGAGAGAGAGAGAGAGACACACACACACACACACACATATATCTGAAGGGTAAGTTAAGTAGAGAGACTTAATTTATATAGGTTTAATGATAGATTGTGAATATCTAATGAATTGATTAAGTAGTGAAACTTAATTAAAAATTTAAAGGATAACAATGTTCAGAAAGTTATCAACGAAGATAATAACATACAAGAGGTTAATTCTGTTGGCGTACTGTGTGGGCGGTACTGTGAACTTAAACATGTAACTAAGTTCAGTTAGATACTTTATTCTAGTCATCTTGGGAAGTACAACTAGGTGGACTAAGTAGAAAGCATTAGGCGTGCACAACAGATAAGAGGTGAGGAAACTCAAGAGAGTGTACATTAACCTAACATGTGTAATAAATAACTGATTTTTATTTGCGATAAACGCTTGCTAAATCTTTTCAAAATTTTTTGAGTACTAACTCTTGCTACAAAATATTTTCAAAACCTTTTAGGTGTCCAACCATAGGGACGCCAGGCGTGAATTCATTCTAGGGTCTCCGAGTTGTAGCATTATGGATTCTGATAGGATTTGTATAGACGATTGTCTCTTTCCGATCTAGTGTAAGGTCCCAGTTCAGTATTTTTGTATTTGGACGTGTTGTCCGATGACTTTATTTGAGTTATAGAGTCTTCAGATTTATGATGGTTTCTTATGGAGATTTAGATTTTGTCGATGGTTTATTCGGTTTTACTTTATTTATTTATACAATGTGTGATGTTGGACTCTACCGTATTGTGATTGTTGTATTTTAGTTCTGCATAAATTATTTATCTTTTTAAATTATAAGAACAAAATTTGGCACCGGTTTAATTAACTATTAGGTGGTTAATAATTAAAATGTTTTTGAAAGTGATGCGAAGAATGAACCAGATCAAAAACCTATTTTAATTTAATAAAGGCCTGATCACCTGATATTTAATTAGATGGGGTGTCACACATGGTATCAAAGCATCAGGTTCTAGTGTCCATAGAATCTGTGCGGCTTATTACGTTTCAATGTATCGTTCTTTTGATATAGAGCCATATTGTTAGGATTGTTTTTTTTATCCTTATGTGCTTTAGATATCGTTCATCTTCTATTAGATTTTTGTATAAAATGTGTACTTATACAATCTAATTCTTTTTTACAATGCCACTGAGGAAAGAGCAAGCCAAGAGGGAAGCCGCCAGGGAGGACGCTAGGGAGGACCCTCAGGAGTAGCAAGTACCACCACCACCACCACCACCACCAGAGATGATTTCTACTACTCAAGTGGCAGTGATAGTGTCTCAGGAAGTAGAGACAGCAATGAGGGCCATGGGAACCCACTTCCCTCATCCTCAGGCACAGCATCCCGTATCACCAGCTATTCAGGCCCAACAAGGGCAACCCACTTGGCAGAGCATCAGGGAGACCTTCCAAAAGGGACACCCGCCCAAGTTTTATGGCGGTACGGATATTGTGGCGGCATGCCCAAGTTTTATGACTTATAGTGACGTTGTCAATGCCTCACCTGTACACTATCAGTATTATCACTTTCATGCGAATGGAAGCAAGAGGGGGGCATAGATTAGCCATCAGGGAAATACAGGGGGAGTAGTGTTAGTGGGGCACCACCCCTGCAGTAGCAGGCAGCGAGTCAGCATGGGTAGAACTTTCGACAGGGGAACTCTGCCAAGAGATTTTTATTTGGTGGGCACATACCGGACAAGGAGGGCCATTAGGTTCCCTAGTAACAATAGGTTATTCAGGGTTGTCAGCTATCAGGGTCAACGTCAGGGCCAGTAGGGCTAAGGGCAGAGGCAGTTTTAGGGGAAGTGCTTCACATGTGGCCAACAAGTCAGAGTATGGCTTATCTACAACGAGATAGGCCATAGTGGAAGGGATCCCAATAAGGGCAGTAGGCTCCGTTATCTCTAACTTCAGCACCAGCACCGAGCTTATAGCAGTAATAGGGCTAGATGCATTATGGACGTGTGTACGACGTTCGAGATATAGCCATGCCTCCAGCACCTCTACTGCCGTCGACAGTAGAGGGTAAATTTCTTATTCACGGGCTTGAGGGTAGGATTTCATTTGATACTGGGGAATCTCACCCATTTATTAAGACTAGATTTGTGCGAGCCGCTGGATTATTAGAGACAACTCTCAGTCTCCTTATATGTGTTGAGTCGCCGATGGGTAGTGGTTCATTAATACATTTGATTTGTAGAGGAGTCAATATTCTGATGGGGAGGCTGAGTCTAGCTACAGACCTTCCAGCATTAGACATGGAGGGGTATGACGTGATTCTAGGCATGTATCGGCTAGCAGGATACAACGCGATGGTGGATTGCAATGAGAGTATTATTGTGATTTCTATTCTAGGATATGAGATGTTCCTCGTGGCGATTCCTCATCTCTACGGAGGATTGCAAACTCATTTATATTATATCGAGGAGGAGACCTCTCAGAAGGTGGTTGTTCCCTTGGACTCGATTCTCGCGGTGAGGGATTTTGAGGATGTAATCCAGGAGATACCCGGGTTGCCACCAAGATTGGAAATAGATTTTGTCATCGACTTAGCACCAGGGATGAGACCTATTGCTAAAGAATTGTGTTGCATGGCTCCTTTAGATATGGGGGAGTTAAGAGAACAGATTCAACAGCTCTTGTGATAGGGTTTCATTCGGCAGAGTACATCGCTTAGAGGTGCACCGGTGTTGTTTGTGAAAAAGAGAGATGGTTTTATTTGCTTGTGTGTTGACTACAGGGAGATGAACAAGGTGACGATACAAAATAAGTATCCATTACCTAGGATTGATGACTTGTTTGATAAGTTAAGAGGGGTTGAGTACTTCTCCAAGAATCAGGCTATCTCCACTTGCATATTCGGGAGGAGGATGTTAGTAAGACTACTTTCCTATCGCGATATAGATCCCACGAGTTCATAGTTATGCCATTTAGGCTCACCAATGCGCTTGAAGTGTTCATGGACCTCGTGAATAGGGTATTCTGGGAGTTTTTGGATCAATTTGTGATAGTATTCATCGATGACATTCTTATTTACTCATGTACGGAGGAGGAGCACGCCAAGCACTTACGTACAGTCCTATAGACACTACGGGACCATCAGCTATACATCAAATTTGAGAAGTGTGGAATTTCGCTTAAAGAAGTACATTTTCTTTGCCACATTATGTTCGACAAGGTCATCGTTGTTGATCCGAGTAAGGTATCGACGGTGAGGGAGTGGGGATAACCCTCGACACCGAACGAGATTCACATCTTCATGGTATTGTCCGATTATTATCGTCAATTCATCGAGGGGTTCTCAAAGATTATTAGTCCCTTGACGTACCTGACTCGTAAAGGGGTACCGTTTGTATGTAGTGATCATTGTATTCTAGACTTTGATGAGCTGAAGGATAACTTGACATCAACGTCTATATTTGCATTGCCTAGGGGTGGGGTGGAGTATCGGGCCTACATGGATGCATCCTTGCAGGGACTTGGGGGTTTTACGACAACAAGAGGAGGGGACTATAGCTTATGCGTCTCGAAAGCTTAATCCCCATGAGAAGAATTACCCTACCCACGACTTGTAGTTGGAAGTGGTCCTTTTTTCTTTGAGGATATGGAGACACTACTTGCTGGGAGAGTAGTTCACATTATTCACGGACCATAAGTCACTTTAGTATCTCTTCATATAGAAGGATCTGAACTTCAGGCAGAGGTGGTGGATAATATTCGTGAAGGATTACCAGTTTGATATATAGTATCATCCTGGTAAGGCTAACGTGGTAGCAGACGTGTTGAGCCGACGACTTACTGGAGGGTTAGCGGAGGTCTGGAAAATGAAGTGGAAAGATCTTCGATATGAGGATGAGGTGGCCAGAGTGTGCATGTTAGTTTTATTTATCACTCCCAAGATTGTTATGTATGTAGTGAAAGCTCAAGTGGAGGATCGATTTTTCCAAGACAGGGTACATCAGTTATTAACCGAGGGTAAGGAGTCATATTCAATTAGCTTGAAGGGTGGCTTACACTTTAATGGGAGGATTGTAGTTCCAAAGGATGAGGATATGACATAGGCATTTATGATAGAGTCCCATGGTTTGAGATTTATGGTACATCCTGGGGGATAAGATGTACCAGGATATGAGGAGACAATACTGGTGGTCAGGGATGGAGAAAGAGATATAAGAGTTTTTCTTAAGGTCTGTTACTTGTCAACTTGTGAAAGTTAACCACCAGAGGTCTTCAGGGATGCTACAGCCATTAGAGATTCCCGTTTGGAAGTAGGAGAGAATTTCGATGGACTTTATTACTGGGTTACTGACATCATAGTGAGGTCACGATTCCATTTGGGTGATTGTGGATCGATTGACTAAGGTGGCCCAGTTCGTTCTAGTCCGCAAAGACTATGAGATGAGTCAGTAGGCGCAGTTATTCATTGCTGAGATTATTAAGCTGCATGGGGTTCTGATTAATATTGTGTCTGGTAGAGATAAGACCTTCGTATCTCACTTCTGGAAAAACTTTCAGGAGGCCATGGGTACAGATTTGAGGTTAAGTACGACATATCATCCACAAACCGACGGGCAGACTGAGAGGCTGAATCAGATGTTAGAAGATATGTTGAGGATGTGTATCCTGGATTTTGGGGGAAGGTAGGAGCAATATCTCCCATTGGTAGAGTTTGCATACAATAACTCTAACCAACTCACCATCGGTATGGCACCATTTGAGGAGCTTTATGGGAGGCTTTGTTGTTCACCCGCTTACTGTTTAGAGGTGGGGGACAACAAGTTATTGGGGCCAGAGATGATACAGGAGTTGACTACCAAGATTGAGTTGATTCGGGGGCGTATACGGATAGCTCAGGACCGGCAGAAAAGTTATGTCGATGCAGACCGAAGGCATGTGGAGTTAGAGGTCGACGACTAGGTCTTGGTTCGAGTGTCTCCTATAAAGGGTATCATGAGGTTCGACAAAAAGGTCAAACTAGTGTTGAGATACATGGGGCCATTTCCTATTATTGAGAGGGTGGAATCAGTGGCCTGCAGATTGGGATTACTAGAGCATCTTCAGTGGATACCCGACGTGTTCTATATAACGTCGCTGAAGAAATACAAGAGGAGTGAGAGGGCTTACTGGCACGTTCCACTTGAGGAAATTTATTTGTAGCCATACTTCTCCCACGAGGAGAGACCCATGGCTATTCTGGATCGTAGTGAGCGCAAGTTGCGGTCCAAAGTGGTGCCATTGGTGAGAGTTCAGTGGGGACACCACAATGTAGAAAAGTCGACACGGTAGCGGGAGGATGACATGCGAGAATAGTATCCAGAGTTATTCACCATAGGTATTTCCTAATTTCGGGGACGAAATTGCTTTGTAAGGGAGAAAGTATGTAACACCCCGTATTCTTGCGTATTTGAAATTTATTGTATTGAGAATTTAATTAATTCAAAATTCGAAAAGAATATGTGTTAAATTAAATTACCCGAGTGCCGTAATTTAATAGGATTTAATATTATATATTAATCGAGAGATAGATAATTATTAATATTGTTAAATAATATTAATATTTACTAAGTGTGAATAGTAAATAATTAATAGTTATACATTTACGATATTATAACACCCTTTCATTTTTTAACCTTAAATAACGCGATTTAAATTAAAAGTCGAGAAGGTATATTTTTTTAGATTTAAATTTTTTGACAATTAAGAGGTGGACTATTTTTATTAAAAGATTTTTAGTCGAAATTTGATACTATGTAAAATAATTTTTGGGAATTCGAAAATATTAATGAATTCTTAATTTTATAAATTTTGTAAAACCGAGCATTTTTTTCATATTCAAGAGATGGAGTCTTTGTAAATTTTAGTATCATGTTAATTTTTATTATTTTTAAACCATGATGGTAGTAAGAAAAAGAGTCAGGTTGGGAATTTTTTTAAGCGCATAGTTCCACAATGTGTGAATGGTGATTTTTTTTATTCTATATAATTGTTCCTTTGTTCCTCCATTCTGGACATTTTTTCCTTTCTTTGGGCGCATGGCACCTAATTGGAAGCTGAGTTTTGGGTATCCATGTTATCTTGGGACATGCATGGGTTGGATAGGAAGTTAGCATTTCTTTTATTTAAGAAATTTTTCGAGTGTTGGAATTATGTGGGATTCTTTGGTGTCATCTTACAAAAAGAGACTGGACTCACTATTTAAAAGTCACGTCCCTTTCTTCTTAGCCCTTTTTTCTCTACACAAAACACAAGTACTCAGACCCTTATATTTCAACTCCAAACCCCCATTAAACAAAACTTCAATCATATTTTGGGTGGTCTAAACTTCATATTTTCAAGAAGGCCCAAGAACGAAACTTGTTTATTTTCACGAAACGAACGCAACTGACTATTCAGAATTTTCAACCAACGATTTTTCAGGCATGAATACTCTATTCCTTTCCTTTAGTATTATGTGTTTCAAGTGTCGCCTAAACCCTTAATTGTATGATTTTCTTAAAAGAAATTAGCAACTTAATTAGAGAAAGTGGACACTAAATTTTGGGACTATTTTTATGAAACTTTTAAATATGAACAAATCCTTGAAACCCTGGGGTGCGTAGGTGAGATTATTGGGTTTTTATGATTTTGGGTATAGGTTCTCATGTAGAATTTTTATGGGATTATTTATATGGTTATTGGGATGCGTTAACACTTATAAAAATTAGATGACTTATAAAAGAGGACGATTATGAAGTAGTAGAGTATTATTGTTTGTTAATTAATTTAACATTATTTTGTGGAATTAATTGTGTTGAAATCTAAGACGGTATTATTAATTGATTTAAATTATATTGGGACCTTTATGATTAAATTTCTATGTTGTGCATATTGAATTGTGTATTGTGTGATTTGTTTTAATCATTTTTTCCATCGTGGGGACGAGAGGCTCTTGGGTAGTATGTTGCTCAACTCTATTTTTTGGATTCTTACTAGGTAGAGGACTAGTGGGTAGGCCTTGGTTAAAATTTATGCTTGCTAGGTACGAGACTAGTTAGTGTAAACGAGTGAGAATTTGATATTTTGGGGTGGGGCAGATTTTTACGTTTTATCGTCATTTCTTTAGCCTGGGCATGAGACTAGGATGTGTTTTATGTTGGTGATTCATCCTATATGTAGGATAGGACATATGTGTACTTGGCGACCCTTAATTATGTGACTAAGGAGTAATTTGAGGATCTCACATCGATTAAAAGGGTGGGGTAATATGAAAATTGTGAAATTGAGAATTGAGAATTAATATCTAAGATAATAAGATGTGTATTAAAACATATTGGTGACATAATCAGCGAGGGCTGACAGTTTAACATGTCAGCCGGCATTTTATGCCGTGTCGTGTGTGGAACCTTGTCAATCAGCAGGGGTCGACAATTTAAACGGACCAGCTGGCGTTTTGACGAGGGAATGCGTATTTTGGTGGAGAAATCACTCGTGGAAGGACGACCGCTATACTTAATTAAAGTAAGAATTGAGAAATGAGATAATTTAGGTTAATTAAATTAAATTAGCACTTTGGGACTGTGGGATTTTTAAAATGATATTGGTGTGAACTTTATAAAAAATCTTTGGGGGTGTTTAGTGATTTATATTTCTTTCGTTTAATTATCTTGTATTAATTAAAATACTTTATTAGGATATTTATTGCGTATAATGCTATTTTCTGGATTCACGAACCCTATTTGAGGGGGGTATTGTGTATTTATGCTCGAGAGTTTGATCTCATGCGTTGACTAATATTTTTAGGGTAAGTCTTGGAGAAGCTGCATAGGACGATTTGGAGATATTCATTTGGAGGTGCAACTAGAGTTGATTTACTTTACTGTTTTATTTAGTTTAATTTTCCTTTCCGTCGTATTTCATTTTGAGACTTCACTTGGGTTTTATTGGGTCATTCGGTTCAAAAGTTGTTTGAGGATTTCAGTTGGAGTATTTACAATTGGTTTATTATTCAAATTTTAAATTAATTCATATTTTGGAGATTGGATTTAATTGGAGTTTAGCATGTGATTGTTTTTATCGTACTATTATTCTTTGGGATTAATTATTATTCATCTTGTGGATTGATTTTATATGTCTCATATATGTCACATGTTGAGAATGGTATTTATTTAGTAACACCTGGGGTAGCTCAGTGGCACTGGCTGGCCACCCCGTTGTCCGGATTACGCGGGGGTGTTATAGACATAGCGAGTGATATGGGCATAATTTATTTTATCTCAACCATGAGTCGCGTGTAGAATAATTTGAGGTCGCGATAGGAAATATATTTTTTGAGTGACTTGAATGATAATTTACAAGTCACGGATGATTCCGAAAGGGTCGAAATAGTTAAAAAAGTGATCTCGGGGGTATTATTTGGGTCCCGGATCAATTTTAGGCCAAACCGGCACCTATCGAGGAGATTTTGGTCATTTGGCAAATAGAGGTGAGGGGACCTACGAAATTCTAAGTGTTAAATCAGATGTTTAAGACTTGAGGCTAGGGTTAGAAACAATTAGACCTAAGAGAGGCCATTAGAGAGAAGACATAAACAATTACCAAAGCTTAAGGACGATTTGGTGAGGGATTTGAAGGACTCTTGCACCTCAATCAACTAGGGAGGGAAGATTGGAGGAGAAAACAACCCAACACCTTGATCAAATTCGAAATCAGATCATCCTCATTAAGGCAAGTGTTTATTTGCAAATCAATTTGAAGTGACAATACCCATGTGTAGGGTATCATGAATAGTTTACTTATGTTAATATTATTGGAAGAAAATAGTAAATTGAATACATGCGTAGGATTGAATGTAGTTTGTATTGACATCTGTAGAGGAATTGAAATCAGAATAACTATAATTATTCCTACGAATTTAAATCTAGGTTTGTGATGATAAAATATGAAGAACACAAATATCTAGGGTTTTCGATAATATTTTGATTTTTACGGTTCTTGGATGAATTTTGTAAAGAATTGGTGATATATTTATTTTGGGAATAGTCTATATACATATTGTGTATGTTTGTTTATGTTGAGAGAGGTTTCCAGGATTCTTAATGAGAAATTGAAGGGTTAAAGTGATGAAAACCAAAGCTCGGTGAAGCCATATTTGATAGATCGATTGATCGATGTATGAATGTCGATCGATCGATAGATAGAATGATCGATCAAATTCATCGATCCGAATTTAGGTTCTTTTATTGGTTGAGTTTTCTTCGATTACGAACGATTGGGGGAAACCTTAGTAATGATATTATACCGATGTAGGGACTTAAGGAAGATCCGTAGGCGTGTAGTTAAGGTTTGGTAAGGTCATTGAGTGAAAGACTTGGGGAATGGACCGACGATGATAACCCGATTGAGTTGTGTACCAAAAAAGTAGAAATTGAGTTACGAGGAGAGTAAACGTCAATCCAAGGTGTAGATCAGTAGCTTAGAGATGAATTAACCATTGAATAGATGAAAGGGGTAACTAGGACCTTAGAGTTGTGTGAATACTCCTAATGAATACGATAGTGAGATAAATCGTAAAGTAATGAATATGGGAAATATGAAAGAGAAATACCCTACGTATAAGCATGAATATTTAGGTTGTGTGTATACCTACTATATATATATATATATATATATATATATATATATATATATATATATATATATATATATATATATATATATATATATATGAAATCTTTATTAGGGTCGAGGCGACCTTCCGAACCAATATATGATTCCAAGATTGGGGTCGAAGAACATTCCCGACCAAGCTATGAATTTATTTATTGGGGTCTAGGTAACATTCCAAACCATTAAAACAATCTTAGGGTCAAGCTAACATTTCGAACCAAGAGTCCTTATAATTTGTTACGGGGATGTATGCACTTAGTATATATTGCGTGTCAAGTATATACCATATAAATAATCTACTTATGTGTGATAGTACACCGTTAGAATATATATATATATATATATATATATATATATATATATATATATATATATATATATATATATATATATATATATATATATATATATATATATATATAGAGAGAGAGAGAGAGAGAGAGAGAGAGAGAGAGAGAGAGCACACCTAGGGTTTGCTTTTGGTGCTTTAGCTATATAGGACTTCATCTGGTTGGACTTGAATTTTGACAAAATATATTTGTAATTTAGGATTGCGTGTCCCCATTTCGACTTCAAGTTCTCTGTCCATCTACAACAAATGATCACTTGATTCAGTCCGCCCTCTCACAAAAGGTAATTCTCATTTTCTATGGCTCATAGGAATTTTAGTCACGTAGGACATGACACCACGTTACATTTGCATTTTTTTTATCATATCTTATGATTATGTTTTGCTTCGCCATAACAAAATTCTTTTTGAGTTCAAAAATTTTAATTTGAAATTTTTATAAGAAAAATATTTATTGAAAAATACGTTTTGACACTAAATATCTTTTTTATTAAAAGTTGTAGAATATTTTTTTTGAATTTAAAAATAAGTTTTAAAAATATGCGTATGCGTGGTTATATTTGTTTTAGCCTATGCGTTTTTATATGTATATATATATATATATATATATATATATAAGCCTTAGCTTTAGCACATAATTTGCGTTGACCGCATATATGTTTTTACATGATAGTTGTTGGCTTGAACCCCTAGATATTAATATATATATATTATGTTATTTAGTATATTTGTGTCCCTCTATTTCGGATGTGACCCGCCGACATCAGCAGGTGGAGTGTTACCTTAGTTGATCCATTTCCCAAGCCATTGCTGTTACCTACAGCTCTGACAATAGGCGGTGTAATCTAGTGGCTGTTATAACCTTTGGTGCTTTACCGATTTGACCACACCTTGTGTTATTTTACCGCCCACGGTTTTTTCTCTTAAAACGAAAACAGTTTTTTTTTAAAAAAAACGTTGTCGTATAATTCTTTATAACGATAATATTTTCTTTAAGCGTTTTGATTACGCTACAGTTTTTACAGCTGGCTTCGGGTATTTTAAAAACGACGTCGCATTTTTTAAAATCGACTTTTGTCTTTCTCACAAAAACGACGACGTGTGTTTATCTACTCAACGGTAATATTTTGTAGCGTTTTTGTTACGCAATGTTTGTTACAACTGGCTTTTGCAATCTGATTAAAACGACTGTGTTTTATAAAACTATTTGATTCTTGATCTGTTAGTGTGTTACAGCTTGCACTACACGTGTCACAATTTTAACACATTACTTTGTGTTTCTTTGTGAGCCCTCAGATTATATTTTATCTACGGTTGTGTGTAATTCTTTAGTGATCCATGTGAACCTATTTTACACCAATCTGCACACACTTGTGCACTCTATAAATAGAACCCTTTATGTATCTTTTTTATAGAGCTGAGAAAATAATTTTTGTAGTTAAACTCTGTCAAAAATTTTTAGAGAGAGAGAGATTAAAACCAGATTATTTTTGTGTCATCTTCAAGTATTGATTTCTGTCAAAACTAAAATGAAGATTGGACTTCTCTCATTTTGAATCTGCACTTACGATTTTTCTAGAGTACATTATTTTTGTAAGTGATTTCTCTCATCTGTGTCTATTATTTAGATCAGTCTTTAGATCTAATATTTGTACACAACACACACTATTCACGAAATTATTTGTATGTGAATACTCTTCTTGTGATTTGATTGTGAGATCTTGAATGTTTTTAAAAAGTTTTGTTTTAAAACATATTTTTCAGAAAATATTTTGGTAATATTCAGATTTGCATTGTTTGAGGTTTAGAAAGTTAAACCTAAGATTTTTGAGATCTGATTTGTGGAAGATTTAATATCTTGACTGAATATTATTTACTTGTGGGCTTAAGACTGTTTTGATTTAATCTGAAATATTTGTGAAAATAGTCTTGATAAGATTTTAGATTAAAATCTGATTTAATCTAATATTTGTTTTCTGAAAGACAAGATTGGGAATATTTGACTGTCTCTGGATTTATTGAATATATTTGAAGTCATTATTCTGTGAACATGATTACTTGATTGTTTAAGTGATATTCAGAAATTGTTTCATATCATATCACTTACATATAATCACTCACGTTGTATTCACGTAGACACATGTTTGTGTAATATCTGAACAAGTCTAGTGTTCGAGATTTAAAGAAAGAGAAAAGAAAGCTTTTCAAAAGTGTATTCAAAGTCAAGATGACTTGATTTGAATAACATAAGACTTGCAAAGATATAGGTGATATAGTCTGTTGCATCACACACTGTCACTTCACTAGAAAATAAATAATAGGCACTGAGCCAACCTGCGCTTAAAAAAGTTAGAGGGGAGGCTGAGAAGTGAAGAACACAAAAACAAGCAAGAACAGTTTAAAGAGAGAACAAGATAAGAAACCAGGCTAGAGACTTGGTCGAGTGGGGTAATAGCTAGATCTTTCTTCTTTATTTGTTAAGTTTGTTGTTTGTAAATCGTTCCTGTTGATTTATTATTTTAGTGGAAGTAGATTAGGTAACTCCTAGAGGAGTTCGTCGTTTTTCCCGGGGAAGGGTTTTTGCGACGTATAATAAATATTGTGTGTTGTACATTTTTCGCATTTCACCTCACACGAAAAGGTAGGGCTAAATAAATAGAAACTCGCCTAAAATTGAATCTGTTTTGGACTAATAATTAACTTTGAAAATTAAAATTATTTTCATAAAAGTTAATCAAATTAAGTAAAAGTTTAATTTGGTCCCCTTTGCATCATTCATATAAACTCGTAGGTTTAAGGTGTTTACTCAACAATAAGTTTACTTTTGCATATAAAGTCTTTGCGCATCGCCCTATTTGCCTGGGGTTCCTACAAGTGGTATCAGATCTAGACTTTTAAAGATCGTTTTCAAAACTTTTGTTAAACACTTTTTACCTTGTTTTAATGGATGATTCAAGTCAATTTCTTAGGCTTGGTAATTTTAGTAGACCTCCTATTTTTGATGGCTCAAACTTTTCATACTGAAAAATCAGAATGGTTGCATTTATTCATGGCACTTTAGGAGATGAAGTGTGGGACTTGATTGAAAATGGTTATAGGCACCCCCTACTCCTATTGCAGAAGGTAGAACTATTTTTAGAAAGCTGAAAATTAATGAATTAAGTGCTGATCAGAAAAAGATAAGCAATTTCAATAATAAGGGCAGACATGCGATTTTCATGAGTGTGAGTGAAAATGAATTAAAACGTATATGTCACTGTACTACTAGTAAGGATGCTTGGGATACTTTAGTTATTGCACACGAGGGTGACGATAGAGTAAAGCAATGTAAAACAAAAATGTTGGTTCAACAATATAATATGCTAGTCATGAACGATAATAAACCATTTGATGATTTTTATATGCGTTTGACTGATATCATTACCCAATTGCATGCGAATGGTATTGTATATTCTGATAATGATGTGTGTGCTAAAATTTTGAGATCTCTTGCTCCTAGGTTTGATCATAAACGTTATATCATTGAAGAAATGAATGACCCTTCTCTCACACCTGAATTGCTAAGCTCTAAATTGAGAACCATGGAACTTGAATCAGCCTTTAGGAAAACTCTCACATCTTATGCTAAGCAAGAGTTGACCAATACTTCTAGAGTTGCTTTTAAAACTGCCTATCCTAATAAAAATAAGTATAAGGTATTTAAACAACAATCCTCGTCTGATGATGATTCTGATGTGGAATCGGATGATCTTGATAAGATTGACAATCAACTTATTGTTATGTCCTCTCAATTTAAGAAACTTTTAGAGCAAAGAAATGCTATTGCTAAGAGACATACGCAAGTGAATAATCAATCTAGTCCGATCACCCGACACCATAAAAGAACATCAAAGGGAATTTCTGATTATGATAGTAGAAGTAGTAAGGTTGATAAATCTAAATTGGCTTGTAATAATTGCGGGAAACTTGGTCACTTTATTGCTGAGTGTTGGTCTAAGCCACAGTCCAAACATTCTAAGCAACACAAGGCACACATTACTAAAACTTGGGATGACTCTTCTGATTCTGAATCAGAAGATAACCAAGGAAATTCTAAAACAAATTGCCTTGCGTTTTTAGGAGAAGTTTATGACTGTTGCGGTGACGTGTACTTAGCAGGAATGACTGATTCCGAAGATGATACTCATTCTGTTTCTGATTCTAATTCTAATGATGTGCTTGATTTAATTGCTGCTGCTAAATCTTTATTAGCTACTTTGCCTTCTATGCTTGAAATAACTGCTCCGTTTGATGCTAAACGTGCCTTATGTGATACTAAATCTGATGATAGAAACAATTCACACACGGACACAAATGAGGATGAAAATTTTGTTGGCTATGATGATTATGCTGAATTGTATGTGAGGACTTTACAGAATAGACAAGAATTATCGAATTTGGTTAAAATGCTTAGTGAGACCTTAGAGAATCAATATAAGATTGTTCAACAAAATTCCATTGAAATGAACAATGTCCAAACTGATTTTGAAAAACAATCATTGATTTTAAAATTCAGATTACGACTTTAAAAGAAAATTTTTCTTCTTTTGAAGAAAAATATAATGAAGCGCTTTTGCAAGTTGAAAAATCCAAACAAGTTTGTGAAACAGCTTTCAAAATGTGTCGTAGTCGTGATATAACATTTTTTGACCTTGACAAATTTCTTGCTGAACAACGATATAAGGGTGATACTAGAGGGTTTGGTTATGATGGTCCTATTTCAAAAACTGATGATTTTACTAAACCTGGCCCCTTTGTAAAAGCCCAAGAAGAAATGGCTCTTCCGTTGGAAAGTAAGTTGTCTGAAAAGGATAAAGGAAAATAAGTCTTAATTGGAAGTGATTTTGAAAATGACATTGATACTTTCATTGAAAATTTTGTTGAGGCATCTACATCAAAATATTGTCCTCCGGCCAAGAGACTCTATAGACCTCCTAAAACATTTATTTGCAATGAATCTGTTAAACATGTAGAAGAAAAACACCACAAATCTATCCTACCTACTTCTAGTAAATTTTGTACGAGGTGTGATGTTTTTGGTCACCAAATCTGGGAATGCCTTGGTAATCGCAAGAAAGGTACTCATTTTAAAAGTCATAACCCTAATTTCAAGCGATTTACAAATTTTCCTAGGCAGCGCACTAATATTAATTGGAATCATTCCTTCAATAAGTCTAGGCCTCATGTTAACAAGAACAAATTTTCAAAAAATAAATTTTATCCTAAATTCCAAAACGCACAAAAACCTTTGAAAACTTTGCCTATTTGGATTAGGACTTGTGACTTGAGACCTCAAATGGATTTTTTATATTCGAAGAAATGCCCAACTAACGTATGTGACGCTTGCGAGAGTAAGAAAATCATCAAGTCTCCTCACGTGAAGGTTAAGGACTTAAACAGTACCATACCCTTAGATTTATTCAATGATGGGGGAGGTAAGTTTAATATAAATGGAGGTTACAAGTATTGTGACACTAATGGTTATTCGTATCAGTTTGATACTCCAAAATCTCATAAACAAATTATGATTATTTCTTTTATTGCTTGTGATTTTCAGCTTGTTGATATGCTGTCTATGCCTTATGATAAGTCTTGTTTACATGTAACTTCAACATTTGATTGGAAAGATTGTACTTGAATGTTTTATTTGTGTTTATACTGCATACTTTGATTACTAGATCTCTGAGATTTTCGGATAAAGGTATCTACTAATAATGGTATCTCTTAAAGCCGTGTTTAATGTAGGAGACGCTTATTTTGCAGATTATGAACACTTCTTTTTTTCTTCTTACCATTTTCTAATTTAGTCAAAATGGGGGAGAATTGAGTACATATACTAGTCTTGTGTTGTTGATATTTTTCATACATATCCTGTCTTATAATTTCCTACACATTTAATTCTGTCATATTAATATTTTGGTAGAGCAAATGCTACTAACTTGATTTCTCGGCAGAAAGTGTATTTATGTTTTGCAGGTTTTCTTAACTGGCATCAGAGTTGTGTCTTTTCTTTTCTAGGCTGGGTGGGTAGATATATATTTTTTGTATAGGATATATTAGGTATAATTTTTCCTTAGTATATCATTTGATGTACTCAAGGGTTTTGTCAAAATTAGTCAAATGGGGGAGATTGATGTCCCTATATAGAGCACACCTAGGGTTTGCTTTTGGTGCTTTAGCTATATAGGACTTCATCTGGTTGGACTTGAATTTGGACAAAATATATTTGTAATTTAGGATTGCGTGTCCCCATTTCGACTTCAAGTTCTTTGTCCATCTACAACAAATGATCACTCGATTCAGTTCGCCCTCTCAGAAAAGGTAATTCTCATTTTCTATGGCTCATAGGAATTTTAGTCACGTAGGACATGACACCACGTTATATTTGCATTTTTTTTATCATATCTTATAATTATGTTTTGTTTCGTCAGAATAAAATTCTTTTTGAGTTCAAAAATTTTAATTTGAAATTTTTATAAGAAAAATATTTATTGAAAAATACGTTTTGACACTAAATATCTTTTTTATTAAAAGTTGCAGAATATTTTTTTGAATTTAAAAATAAGTTTTAAAAATATACATATGCGTGGTTATATTTGTTTTAGCCTATGCGTTTATATATATATATATATATATATATATTTATATATATATATATATAAGCCTTAGCTTTAGCACATAATTTGTGTTGACCGCATGTATGTTTTTACATGATAGTTGTTGGCTTGAACCCCTAGATATTAATATATATATTATGTTATTTAGTATATTTGTGTCCCTCTATTTCGGATGTGACCCGCCGACATCAGCAGGTGGAGTGTTACCTTAGTTGATCCATTTCCCAAGCCATTGTTGTTACCTGTAGCTCTGACATTAGGCGGTGTAATTTAGTGGTTGTTATAGCCTTTGGTGCTTTACCGATTTGACCACACCTTGTGTTATTTTATCGCCCACGGTTTTTTCTCTTAAAACGAAAACAGTTTTTTTTTTAAAAACGTTGTCGTATAATTCTTTATAACGATAATATTTTGTTTAAGCATTTTGATTACGCTACAGTTTTTACAGCTGGCTTCGGGTATTTTAAAAACGACGTCGCATTTTTTAAAATCAACTTTTGTCTTTCCAACAAAAACGACGACGTGTGTTTATCTACTCAACGGTAATATTTTGTAGCGTTTTTGCTACGTAGTGTTTGTTACATCTGGCTTTTGCAATCTGATTAAAACGACTGTGTTTTATAAAACTATCTGATTCTTGATCTGTTAGTGTGTTACAGCTTGCACTACACGTGTCACAATTTTAACACATTACTTTGTGTTTCTTTGTGAGCCCTCAGATTATATTTTATCTACGGTTGTGTGTAATTCTTTAGTGATCCATGTGAACCTATTTTACACCAATCTGCACACACTTGTGCACTCTATAAATTGAACCCTTTGTGTCTCTTTTTTATAGAGCTGAGAAAATAATTTTTGTAGTTAAAATCTGTCAAAAATTTTTAGAGAGAGAGAGATTAAAACCATATTATTTTTGTGTCATCTTCAAGTATTGATTTCTGTCAAAACAAAAATGAAGATTGGACTTCTCTCATTCTGAATCTGCACTTACGATTTTTCTAGAGTACATTATTTTTGTAAGTGAGTTCTCTCATCTGTGTGTATTATTTAGATCAGTCTTTAGATCTAATATTTGTACACAACACACACTATTCACGAAATTATTTGTATGTGAATATTCTGGTTGTGACTTGATTGTGAGATCTTGAATGTTTTTAAAATGTTTTGTTTTAAAACATATTTTTCAGAAAATATTTTGGTAATATTCAGATTTGCATTATTTGAGGTTTAGAAAGTTAAACCTAAGATTTTTGAGATCTGATTTGTGAAAGATTTAATATCTTGACTGAATATTATTTACTTGTGTGCTTAAGACTGTTTTGATTTAATCTGAAATATTTGTGAAAATAGTCTTGATAAGATTTTAGATTAAAATCTGATTTAATCTAATATTTGTTTTCTGAAAGACAAGATTGGGAATATTTGACTGTCTCTCGATTTATTGAATATATTTGAAGTCATTATTCTGTGAACATGATTACTTGATTGTTTAAGTGATATTCAGAAATTGTTTCATATCATATCACTTACATATAATCACTCACGTTGTATTCACGTAGACACATGTTTGTGTAATATCTGAACAAGTCTAGTGTTCGAGATTTAAAGAAAGATAAAAGAAAGCTTTTCAAAAGTGTATTCAAAGTCAAGATGACTTGATTTGAATAACATAAGACTTGCAAAGATATAGGTGATATAGTATGTTGTATCACACACTGTCACTTCACTAGAAAATAAATAATAGGCACTGAGCCAACCTGCGCTTAAAGAAGTTAGAGGGGAGGCTGAGAAGTGAAGAACACAAAAACAAGCAAGAACAGTTTAAAGAGAGAACAGAATAAGCAACCAGAATAGAGACTTGGTCGAGTGGGGTAATACCTAGATCTTTCTTCTTTATTTGTTAAGTTTGTTGTTTGTAAATCGTTCCTGTTAATTTATTGTTTTAGTGGAAGTAGATTAGGTAACTCCTAGAGGAGTTCGTCGTTTTTCCCGGGGAAGGATTTTTGCGACGTATAATAAATATTGTGTGTTGTACATTTTTTCGCATTTCACCTCACACGAAAAGGTAGGGCTAAATAAATAGAAACTCGCCTAAAATTGAATCTGTTTTGGGATAATAATTAACTTTGAAAATTAAAATTATTTTCATAAAAGTTAATCAAATTAAGTAAAAGTTTAATTTGGTCCCCTTTGCATCATTCATATAAACTAGTAGGTTTAAGGTGTTTACTCAATAATAAGTTTGCTTCCGCATATAAAGTCTTTACGCATCGCCCTAGTTGCCTGGGGTTCCTACAATATATATATATATATATATATATATATATATATATATGATGGGTAAGTTAAGTAGAATGACTTAATTTATAAAGGTTTGATGATAGATTGTGAATATCTAATGAATGAATTAAGTAGTGAAAATTAATTACAAATTTAAAGGATAGCAATGTGCATAAAGTTATCTACGAAGATAATAACATACTAGAGGTGTTAGTTCTAGTAGCGTACTGCGTGGGCGATACTGGGAACTTAGACGTGTAAATAGGTTCAGTTAGATACTTTAGTCTAGTTAGCGTGGTCAGTACAACTAGATGGACTAAGTATAAAGCGTTAGGCGTGCACAATAGATGAGAGGTGAGAAAACTGAAGAGAGTGTACGTTAACCTAACATGTGTAATAAATAACTGATTTTTATTTGCAATAAACACTTGCTAAATCTTTTCAAAATGTTCTGAGTACTAACTATTGCTATAAAATATTTTCAAAACCTGTTAGGAGTCCAATCACAGGGATGCCATGCATGACTTCATTCTAGGGACTCAGAGCTATAGCACTGTGGATGCTGACAGGATTTGCATAGACGATTCTCTCTTTCTGATCTATTCTAGGGTCCCAGATAAGTATTTTTGTATTTGGACGTGTTTTCCGATGACTTTATTTAAGTTATGTAGTCTTAATATTTATGACGGCTTCTTATTGAGATTTAGATTTTGTGGATGGTTTATTCAGTTTTACTTTACTCATTTATAGAATGTGTGATGTCGGACTCTAGCGTATTGTGATTGTTGTATTTTAGTTCTGCATAAATTGTTTATCTGTTGAAATTACAAGAAAAAATTTGGCACCAGTTTAATTAACTATTAGGTGGTTAGTAATTAAATTGTTTTCGATAGTGATGCTAAGAATGAACCAGATGAGAATCCTGTTTTAATTTAATAAAGTTCTGATCATCCGATATTTAATTAGATGAGGTGTCACATTTCATTTATGGACTTGGTGGGTCAATCGGTTCCATGGGTGTTTATGGTTTCAGTTAGATATTTATAGTTGGATTATTTCATTTGATTTTTATATTTATTTAGAGTTTAATTTATTTTGGAGATAGGATGGTGATGGATTTTAATTTGCATGAATGGTTATATTTTTTGGATAAATTTGATTATATCTTGTGGAAAACTTTTTAATGTCTCATATTTCTGTCACATGTTGAGAATGATAACTTATTTAGTGACGCCCGACATATTTTGGCGGCGGAGGTTGGTCACATTGCTTGCCAGAATGTGCGAGGTGTTACAATTGTACTCTCGATTGGACTTATTGACTTGTATACACTTATTTATGGGGTTAAAATTGGACATTAGGGGCGAATATTGAATACAATAAACTAGAAATCTAGATTTGATATAAACAAATCAAATGATAGAAAAATAAATTGTTTAAACTAACAACATCCTCTTCGGATTCTCAAGTGGCCAAACTTACTAGTATATGCTTTTTTCTAGGGAAAAAATTGGTTTTTGGGGGAAAAACAGAAAATGAAAACCTATCGGCGAGGATTTAGGTGCAAACACATCAAGAAATACATAAGTAACTTGTCTAAACTAAAAACATCACCATCGGACTATTGTTTTTCTATTTGACTTATTTTCTTTTTTTTGGGTCTTAAAAAGGGGCTTTGGTAAGGAGAAAATTAAAAGCAAAACCATCCCAGCCTAAATATAGTTACAAACGCATCATGCGATACCAAAATAGATTATGTAAACTAATCGCGTCCACATCAGACTCTCGATTGAAGAAATTGACTAGTATACAAGTCTTCTAGGGCTTGAAATGGGCATCGGGGAGAAATTGAAAACAACCAAGTGGTCTAGAAATAGGTACACACAAATCAAGAGATTCCAGACGAAATTGTCTAGACTAACCATGTCCTCCTTGGATTCTTAATTGGCCAAATGAACTGGTATACAATTATTTTGGGGGATAAAAAAGGCGTTGGCACGCAAAAACTAAAAACGACAAACTAGCGGCCTCAAAATAGTTACAAACACATTAAGCGATACAAAAGTAGCTTGTGAGATTTATTCACATCTATATAAGACTATCGGTTTGACAAATTTACTAGTATATCTTCTTTAGGGAGATAAGCATGGGCATTGGGTAGCAAGAAATTAAAATGACCTAGCATCCCAGAAATAGGTACAAACACATCACGCTATACTACAATAACTTGTCTAACCTTATTGTGTCCTCATCAGACTATCTGTTGGCCAAATTGACTAGTATATGCTTCTTTTGGGGTTAAAAAAGGGCATTTGTTACAAAAACTTAAAACAACAACCCTCTAGACTAGAAATAAGTACAAATACATCAAGGGATACCAAAGTAACTAATCTAAACTAGCCACGTTCTCATCGAACTGTCGGCTGGCCTAATTGACTAGTGTACACTTCTTTGTGGGGTTAAAAATGGGCGTTGAGGGAGAAAATTGAAAAAAACAACCTTGCGGCCTTAAAATAGTTGCAAACACAACAAGTAATACCAAAGTAGATTGTCTAAAGTAATGGAATTTACATAATGCTATTAGTTAGCCAAATTGACTAATATATCTTCTTTCGGGTGGTTAAATATGGGCGTTAGGGAGCAAAAATAAAAATAACCTAACGTCCCAAAAATAGGTACAAACACTCAAAAGGATACAAAATTAACTTTTTTAAACTAATAGCGTCCTCATCGAACTCTCAGTTGTCAAAATTGACAAGTATATGCTTCTTTTGGGGATAAAAAGTTAAAACAACCCTGCAACCTAGAAATCGGTACAAACACATTAAGCGTTAAAACAACAACCCTGCAACCTAGAAATCGGTACAAACACATTAAGCGATACCAAAGTAAGTTATTTAAACTATCTGTGTCATCATCGGACTCTCAATTGGTCAAATTGACTAGTATACGATTCTTTGTGAAGGTTAAAAATAAGCATTTGTTTCGAAAACTAAAATCGAAAAATAGTGGCCTAAAATTTTTCACGAACACATCTATCAATACCAAAGAAATTTGTCTAAACTAATCACTTCAACATCAGACTATTGCTTGGTGGAATTGACTAGTATATCTTCTTTTGGGGGTTAAAAATGGGCATGGGGAGTAAAAATTAAAAATGTACTAGTGTCCGAGAAAAAGGTATAAACACATCTAGAGATACCGAACTAACTTGTCTAAACTAATCACGTTCTCATCGATCTCTTGGTTGGTAAAATTGACTCATTTACGCTTCTTTCAGGGGTTAAAAATAGGATTTGGGGGTGAAAACTAGAAAACACAATCTAGCATCCGAGAAGTAGGTACATACACATCAAGCGAAACCAAACTAACTATTCTAAACTAACCACTTCCTTATCAAACTCTCAGTTGGCCAAATTGACTTGTATACGCTTTTAGGGGGTTACAAATGGTAATTGGTAATGAAAATTGAAAAAAATAACCTAGCAGACTGGAATTAGGTACAATCACATCAAGTGATACCAAAATAACTTGTTAAAACTAAATGCATCCTCACCGGACTCTTGGTCTGCCAAATTGACTAGTATATGCTTCTTTTTGGGGTTTAAAATTGACGTTGGGGGAAAAACTGAAAAGATCTATATAGATGCCTACAAATAGGTAGAAACACATCAAGAGATACCAAAGTAAACTATCCGCAACCTCATCGGACCTTCGAATGGACACATTGGCTAGTCTACGCTTCATTTGGAGGTTAAAAATGGGCGTTGGGGGCAAAAACTGAAAACAACAATTTATCGGCCTAAGAATAAATACTAACACGTCAAGTGATAACAAAGTAACTTGTCTAAACTAATTGCATCCTCATCACACTTTCGGTATTTAAAATTGACTAGTTTAATCTTCTTTTGGGGTTAAAAATGGGTGTTGGCGGTGAAAACTTTAAACAACAACCTAGTGGCCTAGAAATAGGTACAAACACATTAAGGGATACCAAAATAACTTGTCTACACTTACCACATCCTCATTGGACTCTTGGTTGACCTAATTGACAAGTAGAAGCTTCTTTTGGGGGTTAAAAATGGGCATTAGGTGCAAAAATTGAATACAATAAACTTGCAGCATATATTTTGGTACAAACACATTTAGCGACACCAAAGTAACTTGTCTAAATTAATCACATCCTCATTAGACTCTCAGTTGGAAAAATTGATCAGTATACGCTTTTTTTTTACTAGTATACATGTTTTCTTGGGGTTAAAATGGGCATTGGGGAAAATAACTAAGAACATCCCAGTGGCCTAGAAATAGGTACACACAAATTAAACGATATGATACTAACTTATGGAAACTAATCGCGTTCTAATTGGATTCTCAGTTGTCCAAATTGACTAGTATACACTTCTTTTGGGGGTTAAAAATATGCGTTAGGGTGCAAAAAAAAACTAACAGCTTAAAAGTATTTATAAACACTTCAAGTGATACAAAAGTAGCTTGTCTAATCTAATCATGCCCGCGTCAGACTATCGATTTGACATATTGACTTGTATATCTTCTTTTTTGAGTTAAACACGGGCATTGGGGAGAAAAAATTAAAAATGATCTAGCGTCGTGGAAATAGGTACAAACACATCAAGCGATACCAAACTAACATATCGAAACTAACCGCATTCTCATCGAACTCTCGGTTCTCCAAATTTACTACTTTACGATTATCTTTTAGATTAGAAAAAGGACGTTGGGGGAGAAAAAATTAAAATAACAATACTACATCCTAAAAATAATTACAAACACATCAAGGGATACCAAAGAAACTTATCTAAACTAACCACGTCATCGTCGAACTCTCGATTGGCCGAATTGGCTAGTATACATTTCTTTTGGGGGTTAAAAATTGGCGTTGGGGGTGAAAACTGAAAAAAAAGACTAGCGGTCTAAAAATAGTTACAAACACATCAAGTAATATCAAAGTAGCTTGTTTAAATTAACCGCATCCGCGTCATACCATCTCTTGGCCAAATTTTACTAATATATCTTCTTTTGGGGGTTAATTATGGGCGTTGGGAAGCAAAAATTGAAAAGAATCAAGCGTCCCAGAAATAGGTACAAACACATCAAGAGATACAAAACTTACTTGTATAAAATAACTACATCCTTATTGGACTTTTGGCTAGCCGAATTGACTAGTATAAGCTTCTCTTTTGGGTTAAAAAGGGCATTGAGGGGCAAAAATTAAAAACAATAACCTTACGGACTAGAATTCGATACAAACACTTCAGGTGGTACTAAAGTGTCTTATCTAAACTAATGGTATCTCATTAGACTTTCGGTTGGCCAAATTGACCAGTATACACTTCTTTGCGGGGTCAGAAATAGGCATTGGGAATGAAAATTGAAAACAACCATTTAGCGGCCTAAAAAGAGTTACAAACCCATCTCATAATACCAAAGTAACTTGTTTAAACTAATCGTGTCCCGATCAGACTATCGATTGGATAAATTGACTAGTATATCTTCTTTTGGGGGCTAAAATGGGCATTGGGGAGCAAAGATTAAAAATTTACTAGTGTCCTAGAAATAGGTACAAACACATCAAGCGATACCTAACAAACTTATCTAAACTAATCGCATACTCATCAGTCTCTCGATTGACCAAATTGAATCTTATACACTTCTTTTTGGGGTTAAAATGAAATTTCGGGGTGAAAACTTAAAACAACAATCTAACATCATAGAAATAGGTTCATACCCATCAAGCGATACCAAACTAACATTTCTAAACAAATTGCGTCCTCATCGGTCTCTTAGATGAACAAATTGAATTGTATATGCTTTTATTTGGGTTACAAATAGGAATTAGGGGTGAAAACGGAAAACAACAACCTAGTGGCCTATAAATAGGTACAAATGCATCATGTGACACCAAAGTACCTTGTCAAAACTAACTGCGTCCTCATCGGACTCGTGGTTGGCCAAATTGACTATTATACGCTTATTTTGGTGTAAAAAATGGCGTTGGGGCGCAATTGAAAAGATCAACCTAATGGCCTACAAATAGGTAAAAGCACATCAAGCGATACCAAAGTAACTAGTCTAAACTAACTACATCATTGTTTGACCTTTGCTTGGCCACATTGACTTGTCTACGCTTATTTTAGGGGTTAAAAATGGGCGTTGGGGGGAGAAAACTGAAAATAATAACCTAGTGGCCTAAAACTATGTATAAACACATCAAATGACACAAAAGTAAGATGTCTAAACTAACCGTGTCCTTATCACACTTTCAATTTCCCAAGTTGACTAATATACGCTTCTTTTTGGGGTTTAAAATGGGTGGTGGGGGTGACAGCTTAAAACGACGACCTAACAGCCTCAAAATAGGTACAAACACATCAAGGGATACCAAAGTAATTGTCTAAACTTACCACATCCTCATCGGACTCTTAGTTAGCGTAGTTAACTAGTATACGCTTCTTTGGGGGGTTAAAAGTGAGCATTATGGGTAAAAATTTATTACAATAAACTAGCGGCCAAGATTTTGGTACAAACACATCAAGTAACACCAAAGTAACGTATCTAAACAAACCATGCCCTCATCGGACTCTTAGTGGACCAAATTGACTTGTACTTTTTTGTAGGGAAACAATTGGTGTTGTGGGAAAAAATAGAAAACAACAACCTAGAGGCCTGGATTTAGGTACAAACACATCAAGCTATACGCAGGTAACCTGTCTTGGCATATTTGATTAGTTTAGTCTTTTTGGGGGACGGGTTAAAAAGGGCTATTGGCATGTGAAAATTGAAAACAAAAACCTATCGGCCTAAAAATAGGTACAAACATATCATGTGATACAAAATTAGCTTGTCTAAACTATTCGCATCCACTTCAAACTTTTGATTGACAAAATTGACTAGTATACACGTCTTCTTGGGATTAACTGGACATTGGGGAAAAATTGAAAATAACCCAGTGGCCTAGGAATAGGTAAATACAAATCAAGTGATACTACACTAACTTGTCTGAACTAAACACAATATCATCGGATTCTAAGTTGTCCAAATTGAATAGTATACGCTTCATTGGGGGGGGGGGGGGGTGTTAAGATAGGCGTTGGGATGCGAAAACTAAAAACAACAACCTAGCGGCCTAAAAATAGTTAAAACACATCAAGCGATACAAAATTATCTTGTCTAAACTATTCAAGTCCACAATAGACTATTAGTTTTACAAATTGACTAGTATATCTTATTTTGGGGGCTAAACATGGACGTTGGGGGAAAAAATTGAAAATGACCTAACGTCCTACAAATAGGTACAAAGATGTCAAACGATACCAAACTAACTTGTCTAAACTAACCGCATCCTAATCAAACTCTTGGTTGGCAAAATTGACAAACATACGCTTCTTTTTAGGGTTAAAAGGGGCATTGGGGCCAATAACTTACAACAACAACCTTTCGCACTAAAAATAGGTAAAAACACATCAATGGATACCAAAGTAATGTATCTAAACTAACCACGTCCTCATCGGACTCGCAGTTGCCAAATTTATTAGTATATGCTTCTTTGTGGGGTTAAAAATGGGCGTTGGGGGAAAAAACTGAAGAAAAACTAATGTCCATAAAATAGTTACAAACACATCAAGGAATACCATAGTAGCTTCCAAACTAATCACGTTCACATCAGACTATTAGTTAGCTAAATTGACTAATATATCTTCTTTTGGGAGTTAAATATGGGTGTTGCGAAGAAAAAATTGAAAACAATCTAGCGTTCTAGGAATAGGTACAAAGACATCAAGAGATTCAAAACTAACTACATCCTCATTGGACTCTCAACTTTCCAAATTGGCTAGTATATGCTTCTTTTTAGGTTAAAAGGGCATTGGGGAAGAAAAATACAAACAACAACCTAGCGGCTTGAAAATAGATACAAACACATCTAGAAAACCTAAAGTAACTTATCTAAACTAATTGCGTCCGGATCAAACTATTGGTTGGCGGAACTGACTAGTATATCTTCTTTTCGGGGTTAAAAATGGGCGTTGGGGAGAAAAAATTTATAGTGTATGAGAATCCTATAAATAGGTACAAACACATCAAGCGATAAAAAACTAACCTGTCTAAACTAATCATGTCCTCATCTGTCTCTCGGTTGGCGAAATTGACTTGTATTCGCTTCTTTTTGGGTTAAAATAGGATTTGGGGGTGTAAACTAAAACCATGATCTAGCATTATAGAATTAGGTACATACACCTCAAGTGATACCAAAATGACTTTTCTAAACTAACTACGTCCTCATCGGACTCTCGGTTGGCCAAATTAACTTTTATGTGCTTTTTTGGGTTACAAATGGGAATTGGGGGTGAAAACTGAACATAACAAGGTAGAATAATAGAATTATATACAAACACATAAAGAGATACCAAAGTAATTTGTCAAAACTAACTGCATCCTCATCGGACTCGTGATTGACCAAATTGACTAGTACACGCTGGTTTTGGGTGTTAAAAATGGGCGTTGGGGAAGAAATTGAAAATATCAACCCAACGGCGTATAATTATGTACCAACACATCAAATAATACCAAAATAACTATTCTAAACTAACCTCATCCTTATCGTACCTTTGGTTGACCATATTGACTAGTCTACACTTCTTTGGGGGTTAAAAATGGGCGTTGGGGGGCAAAAACTGAAAACAACAACCTAGCGCCCAAAAAATACGTGAAAACATATTAAGTGATACCAAAGTAACACTGTGTCCTCATCACACTTCCCATTTGCCAAATTGACTAGTATACGCTTCTTTGGGGGTTAAAAATGGTTGTTAGTAGAGAAAGATTAAAACAACAACTTAACGGCCTATAAAGGTACAAACATATCAATAGATACCAAAGCAACTTGTCCAAACTTACCACATACTCATCAAACTCATGGTTGATCTAATTAACTAATATACGCTTCTTTTTGGGTTAAAAATGGGCATTAGAGATGAAAATTGAATATGATAAATTAGCGTCCTAGATTTAGGTACCAACACATCAAGAAATAGCAAAATAGCTTGTCTAAACTAACCATGTCCTCATCGAACTCCCAGCTGGAAAAACTGAGTAGTATACACAGTTGGGGGGGGGGGGGGGGGGATCGGTATTGGGGGAAAAAATAGAAAACAAAATCTAGCGGCTTATTTTTAGTTACAAACACATAAAGCTATGCATAAGTTACTTGTCTAAACCAACCACGTCCTCATCGGACTATTGGTTGGCCTATTTGACTAGTTTACTTTTTTTTCGGGGGGGGGGGGGGGGGGGGGGGGAGGGGGGTAGATAAAAGGGGCATTGGCGAGCGAAAATTGAAAAAAAATGCTATTAGCCTGAAAATAAGTATAAACAAATCATACGATAGCAAATTGGCTTGTCTAAACTAATGGCATCCATATTATACTTGACTAGTATACGCGTATTCTTGGGGTTATAATGGGCATTGGGGAGAAACTCAAAACAACCAAGTGGCCTAAAAATAGATAGACGCAAATTAAACGATATCAAACTAACCACGTCCTCATCGAATTCTGAGTTGTCTAAATTGACTAGTATATGCTTTTTGGGGGGTGGCGCTGGGGCGCAAAAGCTAAAAACAATAACCTAGCGGCCTAAAAATAGTTACAAAGCGATACGAAACTAGCTTGTCTAATCTAATCACATCCACATTAGACTATAGGCTAGCTCAATTGACTAGCATATCTGCTTTTAGGGGTTAAAAATGAGCATTAACAAGAATAAAACAAAAAATTACCTACCAACCTTTAAATAGGTACAAACACATGATGCGATACCAAACTAACTTCTCTAAACTAATTGCGTCCTCATCGAACTCTCGATTAGCCAAATTGGCTTGTATACGCTTCTTTTTGGGGTTAAAAAGGGGCATTAGGAGTGAAAACTTAAAACAACAACCCTGCATCCAAGAAATAGGCACATACAATTCAAGCGATACCAAACTAAGTTGTCTAAACTAACCACATCCTCATCGGACTCTCGGTTGGCCAAATTGACTAGTATACGCTTCTTTTTTGGGTTAAAAATTATAATAGGGGGTGAAAACTGAAAAAAATAATGTAGAAGCCTACAAATAGTTACAACCAAATCAAGCAATGACAAAGTAACTTGTCAAAACTAACTGCATCCTCATTAGACTCTTAGTTGGCCAGTTTGAGTAGTATACGCTTCTTTTGGGGGGTTAAAAATGAGTGTCGGGGGCCGAAATTGAAAATAACAACCTAGTGTCCTACAATTAGGTATAAACACATTAAGAAATACCAAATTAACTAGTCTAAAATAATCGCATCCTCTTCGGTTGGCCAAATTGACTATTTAACGCTTCTTTCAGGTGTGAAAAAAGGGCGTTTGGGGATAAAAACTTTAAAACAACAACCTAGTGGTCTAAACATAAGTACAAACACATCAAGTGATACCAAAAAAAGTTGTCTAAATTAACCACATCCTCATCAGAAAGTTGGACAAACTGATTGGTATACACTTCTTTTTGTGGTTAAAAATAGGTATCGATAACCCAAAACAATAACCTAGCGGCCTACTAATAGGTACAGACATATCAAAAGATATCAAAATAACTTGTCTAAACTTACTGCATCCTCATTAGACTCTAGGTTGTCCTAATTGCATTTTATACGCTTCTTTTGGGGTTAAAAACGACCATTAGGGTTAAAAATTGCAAACAATAAACTAAGGGCCTAGATTTAGGTACAACCACATCAAGTGATACCAAAGTAATTTTCTAAACTAACTGTGTCCTCATCGAACTCTTAGTTGGCCAAAATAACTAATATACGCTTATTTCTAGGGGAAAAATTGGGTGTTGGGGCGAAAACTAAAAAAAATAACCTAGCACCCTAAATTTAGCTATAAACATATCAAGCAATAGTAAAGTGACTTGTCGGAACTAACAACGTCCTCAATGGACACTCGATGGAACTATTTTACTAGTTTAATATTTTTTTGTTGGGGGGTAAATATTGGAGAAAATTGAAAATAAAAACCTAGCGGCCTAAAAATAGGTACAAAAACATTAAGCAATACCAAATTAACTTGTCTAAACTAATCGCCTCCACATCAGACTTTCGGTTGGCCAAATTGACTAGTATATCATCTTTCGGGGGCATTAGGGTGAAAAGGTTGAAAACAATAAGCACAAACACATGAACTGATACCAAACTAACTTTTATAAACTAAACACGTACTCATCTGATTCTCGGTTGGCCAAATTGACTAGTATACGATTCTTTGGGGGGTTAAAAATAGGCATTGGGGGAAAAACTAAAATCTAAAATCTAGCGCCCTATAAATAGGTACAAACACATTGAATAATATCAAATTAACTTGTCAAAACGAATTACGTCCTAATCGAACTCTTGGTTGGCCAAATTGACTAGTATACGCTTGTTTTGGGGTTAAAATGGGCGTTCGGGGAAAAATTGAAAATAACATCTTAGAGGCCTAGGTTTAGGTACTGACACATCAAGATATACTGAAGTAACTAGTCTAATCTAATCGTGTTCTAATCGGACCTTCATTTGGCTAAATTCACTAGTCTATGCTTCTTTTGGGGTTAAAAATGGGCTCTGGTGGAAAACTAAAAAAAAAAACTAGTGGCCTAAAGATAGGTTCAAACACATCAAGTAATACTAATGTATCTTGTCTAAAAATAGTACATTCTCATCGGACTTTCATTTGGTCAAATTGACTACTATACGCTTCTATTTGGGGTTAAAAATGGCTTTTAAGGGTGAAAACTTAAGTCAACAACCTAGCAGTGTAGAAAAATGTTCAAACATATCATGAGATAAGAAAGTAACTTTTTTAAACTTACCTCATCCTCGTCGAACTCTTGGTTTGACTAATTAACTAGTATACACTTCTTTGGGGGGTTAAAAAGGGCGTTGGGAGAAAAATTGAGTACAATAAACTGACGGACTATATTTAGGTACAAACACATCAAGCTATACTAAAGTAATTTTTCTAAACTAACTGTGTCCTCAACGGGCTCTCGGCTTGCCAAATTGACTAGTTTAAGTTTTTTTCGGGTTAAAAATGGGCGTTGGGGGAGAAAAGTGAAAACAACAGCCTATCTACCTAGATTTGGGTACAAAGTCACCAAGAGATACGAAAGTAACTTCTTGGAACTAACTGCATCCTCATCGGACTCTCGTTCGGCCTATCCAACTTGTTTACTCTTTTGTGGAGTTAAAATGGGGCATTGGCAGGCGAAAATTGAAAACAAAACCTAGTATCCAAAAGATAGGTACAAACACATCAAGATAATAATCACGTCATCATCGGTATTTTAGCCAAATTGATTAGTATATGCTTCTTTTTGGGGTTAAAGAGGGCATTGGGGGGAAAAACTTAAAACAACAACCCAATGTCGAAGAAATAGGTACAAACACATGAAGATATACTAACGTAAATAATATAAATAAATGAGATGGCCTTGTTGTTAAAACGAATCTAATCTTCATTCAAACGAAATGCCATTCTCGTTCGAACGAATCGCCGCCTCAAAATTTGTGATGTGTTTATAAATACCTGTTTGAACTCTAAATTTCATAAGACTGTTGCCAAAATGTTTCCTCCATCTATTGTAAAAGTTTTCACTTTTGTGATACCAAAACACTTTTTGATCCACACTTTACATCCCCAAATAGTTTTTATGAATCATTTTGAAACCCTAGATAGTTTTGTATTTGTGCATACACTTTGTGGAGAGGATTCTCTATGGCCGACCTTGTGACCCGAGTGATCAGGGCTAAAGAAGAAGGTTGATCGATGGATACTAAGAGTGCATTATCGCATGTGGACTGATCAGGATCGAGTTGTATTCTTTAGAGGTTCTGCGAAGACTGCTCATTATACTTATGGGTGATATAAAGTAGTTTGTAAGTCCATTGTCTTATAGAATTCTCTGAAGTGATGAAGTAAAGGTTTTGCCCTGAAAATGAATTTTTCCACAATATTTGTTTTCTTTGAATACGTAGTTTACATCATTATATTTAGAACACATATTTTCCTTCACTCCTAATTTAAGCAAAGATTAAAAGTTGTTTAAAATTGGTTTTATATGTTTAGGACTTTAAATTGATTAAAATTACAAAAATAGAAGTTTTGTTGTGACCATCCTTGCCGAGCACATTTACTTTCGTATTCTTATATTGGTATCAGAGCATTCATCTTTTTTTCCACTCTTACAAATTAAATAGTGTGTGCTTATTTTGTGGTTAAAAGTGGGGTAGGGGTGAAACTGAAAAGAACAACCTAGTGGCCTAAAATTAGGTACCAGAATATCAAACGATACCAAAGTACCTAGTCTAAACTAACCACATCCTTATCAAACCTTCGGTTGGTCAAATTGATAAGTCTACACTTCTTTTGGGATTAAAAATGGGTGTCGAGGGACAAAATGAAAACAATAACTTAACAGCCTAGAAATTGGTACAAACACATCAAATGATATGACACTAACTTGAAAAACTTAGTCGCTTTCCCATTGACTTTCAGTTGGCCATATTTACTAATATACGCTTATTTTTGTGTTAAAAATGGGCGATAGGGGTCAAAAACTGAAAACAACAACCTAGAGGCTTATAAATAAGTACTAACACATCGAAAAATACCAACGTAACTTGTCTATACTAATCGCATCCTCATTTGAATCTTATTTGGTCTGATTGAGGAGTATACACTTTTTTCTAGAGTTGAAAATGGGCATTGGGTGGAAAAACAGAAAATGACAACCTAGCGGCCTCTTTTTAGGTTTAAGCACATCAAGCGATACCAAAGTAACTAGTCTAAACTAACCGCTTCATCATTAGACTCTTTGTTGGATTATTTGACTAATATACGCATCTTTTCGGGGTTACAAACACATAAAGAGATACATACACATAAAGAGATACTAAAGTAACTTGTCTAAACTAACCGCCTCCAAATCAAACTCATGCACCACAACAAATCATATGATCTGGTGCCAAAAACTCGTGGCTAAAATAAGTAAATTCGTTTGGCCATGAAATTGTTTTCGTTGAATAGTCATAGCAAATGCTACATGGATAAATGTGTTCAACGAGAAAATTATGTTTCGTGACCAACTGTATACCTATTGGCAACGAAATTAAAATCATGGTCTAAGATTGTTCTTCAGTAACAAAATTTATTATTGCTATTTGTTAACTATTTTCATTGGCAAATGTCAGATTTCATGGCCAATAGGTCGAGTTTTTCCCCCTAAAAATTATAGCAAAAAGTTTTAGCACAATTGACAACAAATAAAATAATGGCTAATTATAATAATACTATTTTAATTTTTTCCTGTTTTGGCTAATGTCATTATCATTTAATTAATAACAAAATTAATAATGGCAGTTGTCACACTTTTCTATGACTAATATTTATCAGATGAATTACATCATATCAAATTTTCTGTAAGTTATGCATTTAAAAATTTGATAAATCCATACATATAATAATAAACATCAACATTCTCAACGTTTAGCATATAATTCTAAAAATTAAGTCATATTCACAAAATATGTCTATTTCAAATCCAATACAGAAGTGTGGCAGAAATGTGGTCAATAAAAAAACATGCCATCAAAGTTTCGCTAATAAAACAGCCTTAACCAAAAGATGTGGAATTAACCCATCTTGAAGCGAGAAAGGTTTAAAAGAGTTTATACTACAAGAAACTTTACATTTTTTTGCGAAATAAATCGCCGCCAAATGTTAAAATTTCATTGTAAAAGACAATTGGCACTGATATTTTTTTCGTTGCATGGTCGTGGCCAAAGCCCCGTGGCTACAGGTATACGAGAACAAAAATGTGTTTCGTGGAAAATTGTTAACTTATTGGCAATGAAAAAAGTCGCCGCTTAATGTGTACCTTTCGCAACAATCCTTGTTGTTGCTGTTTGTTAACATATTTCGTGCCAGATAGTCATATTTCGTGGAAAATGCATTGCATGTATTCTTAAAAAATCGTGGCCGAGTATATCTTCACTTTTTGGCTATAACTAAAAATCATTGCAAATAGAACGTTTTTAGCACAATTGTCAATATATAAAAATCGTGCCTAAATTTAATATTATTATTATTATTATTATTATTATTATTATTATTATTATTATTATTATTATTATTATTATTATTATTATTATTCCCATATTATTAACTTATTTTTGTTCAAAGAATTTATTAAAGAGTCACTTCTAAAATGATTAATAATAAATAACATTACTAATTATACTTTGCAAAATTTGGCGAGACCATCCCCATACTAATGAAGTGATAATCAGAATCTAAAATCATATTCCAAAGCACATATATTTAAAACACAAAATGTCTTCAACAAAATAACACGCCATCTTTGTGACACAAAATTCCACTAAAAAATCATGTTGTAATGTCTAATAACAAAACTTCCCAAAAAAGCATGCCACAATGTCTAATAACAAAGTATCGTGTTCAACGTCAACACTCTCCAATTTCCACTTCGATTCGCACCACAGTGATTAGGCATAAATTCCTCCTAATTTATCCCTTGATTTAGTTACTTTTAGCACCTCGAACAACGTAATTGAGTTGACTTTATCTCATAATCTTGCTACTAACTGATCCTAATGAGTACACCGAGTTTCTAGTATTTTGTAGTGATTTTACAGGTATTTGATGTCAAGAAACGAAAGAAGGGAACCAGAAGAATAAAGAAAGAAAGAAGGAAAAGTCTCAAGGGCAAAAGCATAATTTCCACTCAGAATTAGGATGAGGTATCTAAAGAGAAGTTGAAAATATTACATTCACGAGCACATAGGAAGAAACGGCACCTCCATCGGAGTCCCGAAAAAAAAGTTATGAGCAGTCAAAGTAAAGATAAAAAGTCAAATAGCCGGACCGGTCCGCCCCTACCCTGGACCGGTTTGCTTTGCCAAACTCCAGAAGCCCCGGATCGCATGCAAACCGAAGAAGGCCAAAATAAAAAGAACCGGTCCAAGCCCGGACCGGTCCGCCCCAAAATAAAAAGAATCGATCTGCCTTGGGGGCAGACCAGTCCGCCCAAGGACCGGACCGGTCCGGGCTTCGAGATTTGAATATCTTATCTCTTCCTAAAAAGTCTCCTAGCGCAGCTCAACCTCCGAAATTGTTGTAGGGTATAAAAGACCCAATTTATTATTGTTACGGGGACGGAGAATTACTAGGATTTTCCTCTCTTTTTCCAAAAACCCTAGTTTAGCTAGCAACTGCAGTTTTAATTCAAAGATTGAAGATTGTTCAGTGATTTTTGTGAGTATCAGTTTCATTCATTGTTTCATTTATTGTTTGATTAATTTTAGTGAGTAATTCTTAATTCTAATTCTTTTCTACATCTAATTACCATCTTCCTTAGAGTAGTTATGAATTCCTGCACATCAATCATTGTTTTCATTAAATTTAACATGATAGGCTAGATCTTCCAAGGCCGGGGGTATATCGACCCAGCCTGATGTGTTAGTGTGTGCGTATAAAATTAATCCAATGAATTTAGTGATTGATTCGGACCGTATTGCGTAGTTGCACAACAGTTGTAGATCTTTATATCTCGTTTGCCTCTGGGTACTCGTGATGATTTAGAGTCCAATTCGAGTGCTACTATCGCAATACTGATTTACTCGTCCTCAGATTAGGTATGACGCGGGCTTGAACCTCATATACATAATGCTTGGGAGTACTAAATTCTGGGTCAAATCAATCAGATAAATTTAATATTAATATTATAACTGCACTACACTAGGGTTGGGGTATTGTATTCTCGTCCTATTTCTCTCATCATTTAAACAAAAAAAATTTTGAACCATCATTCAATCTTTATTTCGGTAGAGTAGTATAGTTGCATCTTTCCTTGTTTTCATTGTCGCATTTAGCTATAATCAATCTCAAAACCAAATCAATTTTTCTTTTTCTTTTTAGAGTCAAAGTTAGGGTCTCTCCGTCTCTTCCCATCGTCACAACTCTGTTGTCCTTCTTCCCTGTGGATCGATACCCGACTTACTGGGATTATTACTTGAGCGACAGGCTTGCACTTGAGCCTAAAGTGAACGCATTCGTGAGACACATTTTCGGTCGCGTCAAGTTTTTGGTGTCCTTGCTGGGGAATTAGGTATACTTAGGATTAGATCGAGTCAATCCAAAGCTTTGACCAAAAAATTTCAAAAAAAACGAAAACATAAAAAAATTCAAAAAGCACAAAAAGATTCACCATCATCTCTCATAATCCATTAATGCAAAATTCTGAACTGACTCCCACACCCCATAATACTCCAACTAACATTCACGAAAATCCAATAGTTGAGTACAACCCTGATAGCCCCCACACTCCAAACGCCCCACAGTTCTAGATCCCACCACCCACACCGTCACACTCAATCTCTAATAACACTCCGTTTTCCTTCTTAGGACAAACTTCAGAGCACACTCCGAGTACATCAAGTGAGAGCACCAAGTCGTTAATCGAGAGAGAGATGTCCCAACACAGTAATGCACCTGCCGGTGAGGAAGAGTTCCCGTACCGCCCGCTGAGAGAAATCTTATATCCCGAGCGCACTGTCACTCCGGGATGCATTATACTCCCGTATAATGCTGGGAAATTATTATTTAAAAATGGGATGATCCAGATGTTACCCCATTATCATGGTATGGATTCCGAAAAGCCATATCTCCACATTAGGGAATTTGAGGATGTGTGCGATACTCTCAATGATCAAACTTGCACACAAGAGGTGATCCGCCTCAAACTCTTCCCCTTCTCGCACAAAGATAAAGCTAAGACCTGTCTATGGTCTTTACCTCTCAGCTCGATTCCATCTTGGAACGAGTTACTATCGAGATTTCTCAAGAAATTCTTCCCACCACATCCAACAATCTCCATAAAGGCTCAAATTCAAGCGTTCAGACAACCTGAAAATGAGCCATTTCATCGATGTTATGATTGTTTCAATGAGTTAGTTACTTCATGCCCCCATCATGGATTTGATGCAGCGCAAATCATCTCTTGTCTATATAAGGCTGAATCTCAACTCCAAGAAACTTGTTGAAACCATGGGAAGTGGTCCCTTTATCGACTTAGACGCCCACGATGCCGAGCTTCACTTGAGGTACGTCACCGAGACTACCCAATCCTGGGATACATCTGACCCTAATGCTCAAAATCAAAATTGTCAAGTGACCACCACTCCGTCAACGTTCGACATATTTCATGTAGAAAAGAGTTCTATAGTGGATAGTTGGATTGATATACTTAAAAATGAAATACGAGACCTACGTGGGATATGTGGAAGAGGACCAACTGGATCCATACCAAACCCCGTCGAGAAGGTGTGTGCAATTTGTGAGGTAGGTCATTCAACTGAGGAATGCCCGACTATACCCGCCTATAAAGTAATGCTTCTCGAGCAAGTTAGTGGTATAGGAGGTTTTAAGGGTAATTTCGGTGCACCGCACGGGAATTCATACAACCCTTCATGGAAAAACCATCCCGGTTTTAGTTATGTGTAACAACATGCCGCAATGAACCCTCCTTCACATGTTGCCCCTCCCCCACCACAAAACTTTCAACAAGCCCCACAGATGCAAGGACATGTGCAAGCACCACCACCTAAAGGATCTTATATCCCTCCACCGCAGAGAAGTATCGAGGATATTATCAACCACTTTATCAATACCCAGACTGAAACTAATGCTATGCATGAGCGCATGATTAATGACATGAAGGCAAACATTTCACAGTTGCAATCATCATGGAGTATCCAAGAGAAAGGCAAGTTTCCAGCCCAGGGCCAAAGACCTCTCCAAGGTCAATCAACTGTTAGCTCGACAACCCATGACCATCCTGAGCAATGTAGCGCAATTACCAATCTACGTAGTGGGAGAGTAGTTGACTTGTCACCTCCCCTGCGAGACGTACCTAAAGACAAGGAGATTTTTCCCGGCACGAAAAAGGCCGAAGATGTCCCCTTGAATGAGAGTGATAAAGACGACACTAGTGAGCCTGAAGTAGTAGTGAAACCACCCACCGCGGCACCGTTTCCTCAAAATCTAATTCCTTCCCATAAAGGAAACCCATGTGATGACGTGCTAGATGTGCTAAAACAAGTTAAGCCGAATTTACCTTTCCTCGATGCCATTAAGCAAATTCCAGTCTATGGAAAAGTCATTAAAGACTTGTTGATGGTAAAGAAAAAGATGAAGGTAAATAAAAATGTCTTTCTAGCACAGAATGTGAGATCCGTTCTACTAAATGATCTCCCGCCTAAATTCAAAAATCCCGGTGCTCCCACCATTTCCTGCATCATTGGAGAAAACATAATCGAAAAAGCCTTACTTGATTTGGGAGCAAGTGTCAATATCCTCCCTTACTCTATCTACAGGCAACTTGATTTGGGCAACCTCAAGCGCACAAAGGTCACTCTCCAATTAGCAGATCGAACCGTGAAGATCCCAAGAGGCATAGTCGAGGACGTGATCGTCCAAGTTGACACTTTCTACTTCCCGGTAGACTTTGTCATTTGGGACACGGAGACCTCCATCATCCTTGGGCGCCCATTCTTAGCTACGGCTAACGCAATCATCAATACTCGGAATGGGCAAATGCAACTCACCTTTGGGAACATGACCTTAGAGACCAACATCTTCCATGTCGCCCAACATACGGGGGAAGAAGATGACCCCGCGGTGAGCTTCATAGATAAGATCGTAATTTGAGGAAAATTTATGTGGAGACGCCTTAGATTCTTGCTTAGTGTCTAGTCATGAGAGCGAGGGAACTTATACCAAAATTAAAAGAGAGAGAGAGGGGTTAGAAGAAAGAAAAATGGTGGAGTTAGAGATCGAGCAAGTAAGAGAGGACGTAGGCACTACTCAGGGGAGAGAGCTAGAGGATATGAGCATAGAAGAATTTGAAAAAGAATTCGATCCGATGGATGAGAACCTAAATGAGAGCCTTAACGACGAAGTCCAAACTCTATTGGATTCATTTAGACACCTAGAATAACGCGAATGGAAAGATAAAATCGATGAATTTCTTCTTTGCGACCATCCACCCATACCACTAGATGTTCCGAAGGTGAGTGAGGAGAAAAGTTGTGGTCCATTCGACTTAGAGCCTGACCCATGCATCTTAAAAATTGAAATAAACCTAGGTGTTCCCTCCGAGTCAGCGCACGCAGACCACACTTTAAGTCAGCATCACGAAGATCCCTCTCCAATTAGTCACGTTGAGTCTCCTGATCTATATCTTATCTATGGGCGAGGTACCAACTTGTGCCTATTGTTAGATTATAATCCTAAGATGGCGGAGACAAGGAGAGCATCGAAACCCGTGAGTGGGGTCGGGTGAGTTCGTGGAGAGATGAGAGATCGTATCACCCCCGACGCATATGGGGTGATTGTTAGTGTATTTTTGAGTCATGCATGAGTGTCATATAGTGTCTTGCTGCATTTTTCCCATTTGTTTGTTTTATTTATCGCACTTATTATTTTGCCTTATTTAGATTTTAGTCCTTTTTGCTTGAGGACAATGCAAAAGTCTAAGTTAGGGGGGGTCACAAGTGCGTATTTCTAAAACTTCACAAATTTTCAAAAATGCATAGAAATTTCCAAAAAAAAAATCATAAAATTTTGAAAAAATCCAAAAATATTTTTGTTCAAAATAAATAAAAATTGGAATTCAAATTTTTCTAAAATATCATTAAAAGTCGGTTTAAAGTCTCAAATTGTGAAAATTCAACATACACAAAGCCGAAATTGACTAAAGATGGAAATTGAGCGAAAATTGACGACTTAACGAATAAGTGTGGAGATTTAAATCAATCCGAGTTAATTGTTAACTCAAAGTTCTTTTCAGAGCCTAAAAAGTTATCAAGGATCTCAATCCTTTAATTTTGATCGGTTTTGAAAAATGTGTGTAATATTACTTGGAAAAACGTGTCAAATTGATCTCTAAACTTAAATTCATCTCGAAACACATATGGTAACGCAATTGGCATTTTGGACAATGGAGTAGGCCCTCGTTTGTCACCCAAAAATATTAGCCATAAAAAGATGTGAAAAATTATCCCTTTGATAACCCAATTGAGCCGAATAAAATTTATCCTTTTCGTTTGGTAACCTGAAAAACTCAAATAGCCCGGAATTGTGAAAAATGAGAAAATTCAGAATTTAAGTCCAAAGAGTGCATGTAAAAGGGCAAGAAAAAAAGAGATATGCTCAACAAAAATAGCAAGAAAAGAAAGGAAGTGAAAGAGAAAAAGAAAAAAAAATTGAAAAAGAAGAAAAAAATGGGCAATAGCCCGGAAAAAGCGCAAATGGACATCATTAAGGACTTTTCCAATTCCAACCTCCCTACAATTGTCATTTTACCCAATATACCTTAAAACCCGAAAAAGTCCTAACCGAGTCTAAATTAAAAAATTGGCTATCGCGTGGAGAGCTAATACACCAAAAGATAATAAGGGAGATTAAGTGCGCGGAAAAAGAGGCAATGTTCCCGTTTTTAAAACCGTAATCCGTTGAGGAGATCCTTTCACCATGAAATTTCCGTCTTTCTACTTGTATGCGTGATTTTGCTTCCATCAAATTTACTCTTTATATCGTGCATACCGAGAGAATAGCCACAATCCGATAGATTCGTTTGTGAGAGCATTCCGTGAGAAATTGAAATCAAAACGAATTTTCGAATAAGTAACGTAATGATCAATCGGTGGAAATTTGTGGTTAAATTTTTGGCTTCGCACACATGCACTATGATTTGAGACTTGTAAATATGACGTGATGATGACTATTTTCTGGGAAGGTATGAGTATAAAATTTATGCGTATTTTGAATTTTCTTTGAGTCGAATTTTGTGGGTATATTCTCTGCAAACCCTCACGAGACAACACTCCTCCTATAAGGGTAACCTCGGGGTTTAAAGGCTTGTTGCATAATCTAAATGCAATCGCTTGCCCGCGAAAAAGGTATGTTATCCCAATAAAATGATTTTCAAGAGTGAGCCGTGCTAGGATTCTTTTACATTGCTCGGGACGCGCAAAGTTCTAAGTTAGGGGGGTTTGATTAGGCATAAATTCTTCCTAATTTATCCCTTGATTTAGTTACTTTTAGCACCTCGAACAACGTAATTGAGTTGACTTTATCTCATAATCTTGCTACTAACTGATCCTAATGAGTACACCGAGTTTCTAGTATTTTGTAGTGATTTTATAGGTATTTAATGTCAAGAAACGAAAGAAGGGAACTAGGAGAATAAAGAAAAAAAGAAGGAAAAGTCTCAAGGGCAAAAGCGTAATTTCCACTAGGAATTCGGATGAGGTATCTAAAGAGAAGTTGAAAATATTACATTCACGAGCACATAGGAAGAAACGGCACCTCAATCGGAGTCCCTAAACAAAAGTTATGAGCAATCAAAGTAGAGCCAAAAAGTCAAATAGCCGGACCGATCTGCCCCTACCCCGGACCGGTCCGCTTTGCCAAACTCCAGAAGCCTCCGGATCGCATGCAAACCGAAGAAGGCCAAAATAAAAAGAACCGGTCCGAGACCGGACCAGTCCGCCCCAAAATAAAAAGAACCGATCCGCCTTGGGGGTAGACCGGTCCGCCTAAGGACCGGACTTGTCCGGGCTTTCGAGATTTGAATATCTTATCTCTTCCTAAAAAGTCTCCTAGCGCAGCTGAACCTCCAAAATTTTTGTAGGGTATAAAAGACCCGATTTATTATTGTTATGGGGACGGAGAATTACTAGGATTTTCCTCTCTTTTTCCAAAAACCCTAGTTTAGCTAACAACTGCAGTTTAAATTCAAAGATTGAAGATTGTTCAGTGATTTTTGTGAGTATCAGTTTCATTCATTGTTTCATTTATTGTTTGATTAATTTTAGTGAGTAATTCTTAATTCTAATTCTTTTCTACATCTAATTACCATCTTCCTTAGAGTAGTTATGAATTCCTGCACATCAATCATTGTTTTCATTAAATTTAACATGATAGGCTAGATCTTCCAAGGCCGGGGTACATGAACCCAGCCTGATGTGTTAGTGTGTGTATATAAAATTAATCCAATGAATTTAGTGATTGATTCGGACCGTATTACGTAGTTGCACAACAGTTGTAGATCTTTATATCTCGTTTGCCTCTAGGTACTCGTGATGATTTAGAGTGAAATTTGCGTGCTACTATCGCAATATTGATTTACTCATCCTCAGATTAGGTATGACGCGGGCTTGAACCTCGTATACATAATGCTTGGGAGTACTAAATTCCAGGTCAAATCAATCAGATAAATTTAATATTAATATTATAATTGCACTACAATAGGGTTGGGGGATTGTATTCTCGTCCTATTTCTCTCATCATTTGAACAAAAAAAGTTTTGAACCATCATTCACTCTTAATTTCGGTAGAGTAGTATAGTTGCATCTTTTCTTGTTTTCATTGTCGCATTTAGCTATAATCAATATCAAAACCAAATCAATTTTTCTTTTTCTTTTTAGAGTCAAAGTTAGGGTCTCTCCATCTCTTCCCGTCGTCACAACTCTGTTGTCCTTCTTCCCTGAGGATCGATACCCGACTTATTGGGATTATTACTTGAGCGACAAGCTTGCACTTGAGCCTAGAGTGAACCCATTCCTGAGACACATTTTCACACAGCATAGAACACAATAACATTTCTTCAACAAGAGTCTTCGTCCGTTAATATCTATAAGTCATCACAAAAAAATTGTTAGTTGAGTTCTATAAATAAGAACAATAAAAAAACTACACCTATAATATTTACGTTAAAGTATATTTACATGTTAGTTTAAAAATAATTATAGATAATAAGAACAAGGCCTTTATTTTTACATGAAAACTAACTTGTTCAATCCATTAAAAAATCATAGATAACACAACAATAATAAATTATACTTAATCTCGACCTCCAAAACAACAAACATATGTCAAAATCCTTAATATCGGCCTCCAATAATCCTATATACTTAATTCGGCTGATTACATCCAAAAATAAACCAAAATTTTACTTACATAAATTTTTTTGGCTTGAGGAGATGTCCATTTCTCATCGTTATAATGGGTCGCTTTATAAAACTCAATCATATTGGGTTCATCACGATCATCCCCACCTCTCTATCAAAATAAAAAAGTATATAATTAGTAAGTATATTTAATATAGAATATTCAAGTCTAAAAATAATTATATATTACCAGTTCATGATGAACAATCACAAATGCTTTGGACCCCTTGTTGTGCTTCATAGTTTGCTTCTCTTTATAAATTTTTTTAATTTCTCATCACCACTACATAATAATATAAATCATTATATCAAATATAACAATTTACATCTTACATAAATAAAAATGATAATAATTTGGAACCTCATATTTAGGATCAACACATAAATCGTACAAGTCCTGCAAATTTTCCTCGATGATACCAAGGGGGATATTTGCTCATGCATCCTCTAGTGACCCGTATTAAAAACAATGTTGATGAAGTTTACTTCGTCTAGCCTTACTCCTACCTTTCATTAACTCTTTAAAACTTTACTTTCCACACTCATCCAAGTCAATTTCAAATATCTCCTGAAAATACATTACGGTAATTAATCAAATTAATTCGAATAAATAGAAAAATTAATAGAAAACAGACTCCTTAATAAATTATAACTGAAGTCCACCAAAGGCTTCATTCTTGTCACGCTCACTGAGTTTTTTCCATTTTGTTAGCACTGGGATCAGATTTTGAGATATAATCCCAATCTCAGTAGAAAGTTTGGCAGACTGCTCACTATAGAGAGACCTTCCTTTCTCTTTTGAAATTTCTATTCACATTTTTTTCCCATTGAAATCATCATCTTTTGCAATCCTTTACCTTTAGTATGTCCCCCGAAGTCTCTTTTTTACTTTGGTAGAGGCTGTGGATAACAAACATCCAATAAATAAGATGAAGAAAGTATTATACAAACATCTGTAAATAATAAATACATGTTAATTAATCATGTTAACGAATGTGAAATACAAACTAACAATCAAGGTCAAGCCAAGGTAAACATATAAAAGCAACATCCTTTTTTTCAAGACAGAATAATAATAGACACACAAAACACAATATAAAATGTCACTTTACAAAGTGATGTATTTTGTATTTTATTAGTAATAAAAATGAGTCTTACTAATTAAGCTCAATTCATTCATATCATGATACATTATTTTTTAGAATAACTTTTTGTGGGGTGTATTCTGCATCTAACATTATTACTAAGTCAAAAGTTTAATAATAAAGTCTAGAAAGTAGTAGTATACCGAATGCCATGTCAGTTTCTTCCACATGAACTGATGTGTATATACATATCTATATAAATATAATATGGTGATAGTTTATGATGAATGATCTGATAATGGCAGGTGAACTTAATAGGAGGATATTATGACATGTGTGACAACATCAACTTTGGATGGCCCATGGCTTGTACAGTGAGCTTGTTGAGTTGGGCTGCCGTAGAATACAAACAAGATAATTTCTTCAAACAAACAACTGAACTACCTCCAAACAACAATCCGCTCGGGCACTAATTTCATATTTCATGATCACATTTCATCCACTACACTTTATACTCAGATCAAGTGTATGTTCACTGTATGTGTGTACATGTCAAAATTGATGATAATTTTTTAAAGTATTCTAGCTAGTCTTTCCAAATTCACCATCACTATATATATATATATATATATATATATATATATATATATATATATATATATATATATATATATATATATATATATATATATATATAGAGAGAGAGAGAGAGAGAGAGAGAGAGAGAGAGAGATTATTTATTTATTTCAGGAGCTTTTGTAATATCGAACTATTTCTACAACAAAAATTTCAACTTCCTAAAACATATAATTGCTCCACATGGAATATTTGAAATTGACTTGGATGAGTATGGAGAATGGATGAGTCTTTACTAAAAAATTAGGGCTTATGGGTTATACAATACACCACATTTGAACATAGTTGAGTATTATATTGGGAAAATATTAGTAACAATTGTATTGTTAGGACTAATTGTATTTATAAGTATCATTACTTATGGGGGCAGCCCGAACGCATGAGGAAGCCTACTGGCCTATTTGTTTTAAGTTATATATTTAGGGCCCAAAATTTTATGTTAAAATGTATCAAATGGGAATATTTTCCCAACGTTTTAACACTTTTTATTAATTTTACGACCGGCCTTGCTACCAACATTGCCTTACATTTTGAAGCTTCTAACGCTATTGGAACTACTTAAAACCCTAATATAGATTAGTGGAAATAAATTAAATGTTCTTTACCATTACATGAATAACTCTATCTATCAGAGTAATATAACTATCAAAATTGTGTCCATGACCACTTGTCATATAGATTATATCTAGCCACTTATGAAATAAAGATGAAATGGAAAATCTATATATAAAAACTCAGTTGTTTTGATTTCCAGACAATTATAAAGGATCTTACCATGGTTCTTTCCCTTGCTACTCCTTTAACTCAGGTCTATCAGGTAAACAAGGTCTAGCTAGGCCAGATTAAACATTTTAACTAGGATATGTCCAAACCTTCTATTTGGCAATGGAAAATCTCATAACCCGTCTTGTTGGGAGAGAGGCACCTAGTTCAAAGTTGGACTACACTTGATAAAGCATATTATTAGTGTTATATGTTTACAATGAATGTGATGCAATTTAGATTGATCCTATCTTGAAATTTAAATTATTTGCACATGATATTTATTACCTATTATTACTACGAGCTTATCGTCCGGTAAGATTTATTTTCTGGTCAAGTTCTAGCAATTTTACAGACATTTTAGTAGTCCATAAATGACTCACTATAAGATTTTAAGCCTTTTTACCCGCAAGGATGGATGAAAAGTATGACACCAGTAGGGACTTTTTCCCAAAAAAGGATAATTGTATTCCCATTGAAGTCGAATAAAAGGATTATTGTAATCCCATTGGAGTCAACAAAAAAGATCATTGTATTCCCATTGAAGTATGCAATAGCTAAATCTTTCATCTTTGCTTATGAGAATTTTAGAAAGGTGAGAAGTGATTCTAGTTTTTTAATTAAGAATCTTATTGACAACAACTTGAGGGAACTTGATACACATAATGTACATGTACAACTCTACTCTTTCTACTACTTCAAGAAACATCGAAAGAAAGAACCTTTTCTTAATAAACATCGAAATGGTATATAAAAACATTTAAAGAGAAGTGGAGTAGGGTTGGGGAATGATAAGCACAATGAATAGGATGATCTATCATAAAATAAGAGCTAACATAGAATGATCAACCATAGAATCCCCTGATTTTCACCCCAAGCCAGCAACAAGCAGTTCATAGGATGATCTATCATAAAACAAGATCTTATTAGAGAGCGGGGGGATCATAATATAAAGTAGGAGTGAACTCGAGTCCCATTGACACAAAATCATTCTTAGCATCTCAAATCTATTAGTTGTGTTAGCAGGTATTGAAGAAGTGTCAATCAAATATCCGAAAGTAAATTTTTTTCAATAAATTATGAGCATTTGCATGATGTTTCAGAGTGATCTGACATGTGTTAGAGGTGCATTGGATTTATTACCTTGGTTGTCCATAGGATTGTCACAATTGTTTGTTTGAGAAGAATGTGCAAAAGCTCCATATTTGATGGCTTGTACAATGTGATGTTGCACATATTGTACAATAGCATATTGTAACTCTTCTACGGTTGTTGTAGCAGTTGTAGATGATCTAGTTGATCTCAGATTCCTAGAATATCTCGGTGCCATGCTAAACGATCTACAATCGAAACAGCAAGTTATGATGTGAGTGAATAGTAATTTTTCCAAAGAAAATAAAAATTTTAATCCTTTAACAATATCGCACAAGTGTCCTAGAAAAATCATTTTGCATAAAACATGTCGAATGAAAAATGCATAAACAAATCAGACGCCAATGATGGAACATAATAGTAATAAGAAATTTTATTTTCATTCTTAAACAATAACTCGAGGATGTCATATAAGTGCATTAACAATATCATGTTATATCACACATTACACGTGAAAGACATAAAAAATCACATGACAATGATGGAAGATAATGGTGATAAGAAATTCCGTTTTTAATAAAATATAATATCTAAATTGAATGTAAGACTACATTCTACTATAAGAACCAACACCTCCAATTTATGTCACTCTCACTACTCTCTATAGAAACGAGATCTTCCTCATCATAATATTCAATTAGTGTCTCGTCTTCTTCATCATCTCCATCACGTATGAAATAATTTTCATCTGATACAATTTCGGTGTTGTCTACAACATTGGCATAAACGATATCCTCATCCATATCATTTTCATGCACCACATCAACATCAACTTCTATAATTTTAACACCCTCGGATGATATTCCCTCTTGGTAAACCAAACTTTCATCCGCTTTTGTAATACCCATGTCCATTCGTTCCACATCTGGATCATATAAGTGTCTATGCTCAAACTCTTGAAAAACTTTCCATTCTTTCCCCAACTTCGTGTCATTGACATAAAATACTTGATTTACTTGAACTGTTAGCAGGTAAGGGTCATTCTTATACCACCTACCATTAATATTAATACTTATGAAGTGATCATCTATTTGTATTCCTGAATTTTTCTTCTTATTAGCTTCAAACCACTCACACTAAAAAATAAGGGATCGGTTCCCTTTGATAGATTCCAATTCAACAATGTTTGTCAAGATACCATAAAAATTGATTTCTACATTGTCATGATCCCCTTTTACCACCAAATCGTAGTTCTGACTTTTTTGACGATTGTGATGATCCCTAGTGTGAAACCTAACTCCATTAACAATGCAACTCTTATACTTAATCGCTAAAATGTTAGGACCACATGCCAATGTATATAGTTTCTCGGTAGATTCTGGAGACTTTTGATCATTTAACTGCCCCATCTATTAAGATAACATATGGATTGTATTAATGAGGGTTGTTTAAGGTAACAATAAAATCCATATTTATTTACATCATTACTTATTTATTTATTTAAAAGAGACAATGAATTATTTTTATTCAACTTACATGTAATTTGAACCAAGAAGGGAACTGTCTTCGTTGTCTTTCTTCAAAATTCAAAAGGATTTATTTATGGGGTTCTTCCATACGTTCACTAAACAAAAAATTGACTTACTCAAGATATCTCACAACTTCCTCGCAATTATTCAATATATACCAACTCATCATTTCTAGCTTAGCGTCGGAAAAACAATCATATGAACACGTACCAAATGGACATATCTTTTGAGTGAACACATTCAATCCATCTTCTTGCATATCTCCATCATAATTTATCTCCGCACAATTAAATTTTGTTTATATTCCATTAAGATACATTGAACAAAATTTTAAGCACTCGTTAAGAATGTAAGCCTCTGCTATGGAACCTTCAGAGTGATCTTTGTTACGAATATATCCCTTAAGTGTTCCCAAGTACCTATATACATACGAAATGTTACACCATGTCAAAATAAACCCACAAACTATCAACGTAAAGTATATAGTAATGAACAAATAACTATCAAAGCACACCTTTCAATAGGATACATCCACCTATATTGAACCAGTCCTCTGAGCATAGCCTCTCGTGGCAAGTGAACAACTAAGTGGACCATTATATCAAAAAATGACGACGGATAAATAATTTTAGGTTTTCAAAAAATTAGGACAATTTCTTTTTCCAATATCTTTAGTTCTTCTACATCTAATGTCTTATAACACAAGTCATTGAAAAACTTCCTCAATTTAACTAATGCAGTATATAAATCCTTAGGAAAGTATCCACGAGCACAAACAACTAATAATCATTGTAATAAAATATGACAATCATGACTTTTCAATATTGATATCTGAAAATCACTAACATTCACACATCGAGAGATATTAGAAGCATAACCATCTAGAAACTCAACGGATTTTATGAACTCGCGAAAACCTTATTTTTCTAACTTTGAAAGAGTATAAGATGTTGGAGGCATCATATATGTATCACCATTCCACTTTAAATGCAATTCCTTCCTTATATTCATATACTCCAGATATTGTCTCGCTTTATATGTATATTTTATTTTTCCTTCAATGTTCAATAATGTTCCTAAGACCCTCCCACGTGTATTTTTTAAATCTTCATTACATCAAGATTATGGCGCAACTTCAATGTTCGCCAATATGGTAATTCAAAGAAAATGATTTTTTCAGTCCAATTCAACTCTTGGGTTGTACGCTTCCTCTTACTATTCTTGGAGTGTTTCCCTCTTAAATAATTCTTAGGATGATGCATTTGTCGCAAAACGTCATTCCCATCTAACTCACTAGGCTTTAGACGAAGATCTTTCGTACCATTAAATTTTCTAGCCCTCTGCTATTTATGATTTGGCTCTAAATACTCACAATGGACCATATAAAAATTTTAATTCTTAGCTTTTGAGAAGAAGCATCCTCATTCGAAGTAGGGCATGCCATATATCTTTTAGTGCTCCACCCAGATAAATTACAATAAGCTGGAAAGTCATTTATGATCCATAAAACTATTGCATGCATTTGAAAAGTATTTTTGGTGGACACATTGTATGTCTCCACACCAACATCCCATTACTCTTTGAATTCATCAATTAACGGTTGTAAATACATGTCCATGTCCTTATCGGGTGCCTTCGATCTAGGAATGAGCAACGACATCATGTAAATGGATCTTTCATACATTTCCACGGTGGTAAGTTGTATGACATGAATATAACTGGCCACCTACTATAAGATTTGTGCATGTTACAAAACCAGTTGAACCCTTCATTTGCTAGGACAAACCTTACATTATGAGGGTCTTCAGAATACCAATCGTCTTCTTTATCAAGTTCCTTCCAAGCATTATAGTCAGTGGGATGTCTTAACACATTGTCATTAGCATAACTCTCTTTGTTCCACCTCATACCCTCAAATATTTTTCTCGACATAAAGATTCTTTGGAGTCTTATTTTTAGTGGAAAGTAGTGAAGTATTTTATATGGAATTATCTTACCCTTGTTTCCATTAATCTTCCATATAGACTCCCCACATATAGGACACTCATGCTTATTTTCAAACTCCTTCCAAAATAATTCACAATCATTTTTAATGTTCATGAATCGACACATATCATATTCCCAAATCACACAATGTGCTTCTCGCCTCGTAGTGTGACTTTGGAAGTGTCTCACCGTCGGGGAAAGCCTCCTTCAATAGCTCGAGCAACATATTGAGTGACTTATCACTCCAACGATTAATGACATTTAAGTACATAAATTGATAAGAAAAGACAATGTTGAGAATTTTTTATAATTAGGATATAGTTCACTTTCAGCATCCTTTAGCAATTTGTCAAAACTTCTCTTCCCCCTATCACCAACATGTGTGAGAGTATGTTGGGAATCACCTAGACCACTACCTGTAAAGGTCCCCATATGCACGTCTTCTAACATGTCGTACATTACGTCACCATCATCCTCTTCAGCGTGCCCTTCCTGCATTAGCATCATCATTTATATCAACAACGTTATTTATATCTTCGTATGCACTATAATACACCACGTGTTAAGAATGCTTCCCATGATATATACATTGAATGTAGGTTATACAAAAAACATTTAAAAATAAGTGATCATCTACTTCATTAATATTTCTAACATTGATATTCAAGCAATCGCAATAAGGACACCCGATTTCATTATTTTGTCCAATATGCTTCTTTGCGAATCGAATGAAAGATCTAACTCCCATCACATATTTCACACAAAATCGATATTTTTCGTGCATCCAACCTTTATCCATCTAATTCATGACATAAGATATATTCCATGAGTTTAGTACTCATAATGTGAAAAAAATAAAAATATAAACATGTATTACGCAGTCATGATAAAGACAAATAGCACATATAGATGCATAATCCAACTAATTTACATCTAATAAATAAGTAATAACAAGTTAAGCACAAAATGAGTTAGTATATACATAATAACTTGTTGATTAAATGTGAGTAAAAAAATACATTAGTTTGGTATAATATATATTAATGATTGGCATATATGCATATTTCTAACAGATGTACATGATTTATTCCATATATGATGGTTCCTAACACTTTATGATATAAACACCCACATATATTCCCATATCCATAATAATAAACCCTCATAGAAATTTATCGCAACGAGAAATACCTTTTGAAGCATATAAATATAATATTTTTTGGGATGTCCCTTTAAATTAATTGTTTCAAAAATTGCATAATTTGTCACAATTATGAATCAAATAACATTCATTCCTAAGTGTTAAATTAAATCATATTAAAAAAATCGTAATTTATGGAACCTACTATTATCAAGAATACCATGTATAAATAGTCAAATTTTATTTCATGACAAACTCCACACATCAAACATCAAATTAGATAAGATTTTTTAGAGCATAGATGTCCTATATTTCATAAAATACAATAAACTAATTTAATAATTTTTTCATAAAATACAATAAACTAATTTAACAATTTTAACAGCATACTAATTTAACAGTTTTAACAATTTACTAATTTTTGAAATAAACTAATTTAACAATTGTAATCCTTTAATCATTTAACTAGAAAAAAATTAATGAATGATATCTCGTGCTTGTTCGTATTTAAAATTAATGGATGAAGATTATGTGTGAAAAAACACCAATACCCCATGTGTAGCACCCCTTCAATTGATACGAATCTTTTAAAATCGAGCCTCATCTCAATCACTGATATACTTCGTTCTATTTAAAGATTTTTAAACCATCCATATTTTTTTCTCATCTAAATGTCAATACCGCAATGTAATACCCCGTATTTTCTATGATATTTATTTTTAGGGATTAATTGAATTAAATGTTTATTAATTGGAAATTAATCCGGATAATAATATTAACGAGATATGAGTTAGTATTTTATTATAATGTGTATACTTGGCATTATATGAATATTGGAAAATATTGAAATTGTCACGAGATTGAAATACGTCAATTTGGGAAACTTTGTTGGGACGCGCGTGTCAGTCATGTCAGGAATATAATTATTTGAATTAAAAAGTGAATTTTATTTTTATCACCCGTATGTTCATTTTGAGTGCACCAACGCATCCGGAAGGGTCGAGATAGTCAGAAAACACTAGCCGGGAGTTTAGTTTGGGTCCCGAGGTATTTTTAGGCCATACCGGCATCATAAAGGGTATTTTGGTAATTTTGTATTTTTGGGAATTAAAAGTGACGAAAATTAGAATAGAAATCTGACTTCTTCTTTAACCCAGTAAACCCACTAACTGCACTAAGAGACTTAATGGGCTACGGGAGAAGTTGAAATATAGTCCCAACTTACCAAAAACTAAACACACCTCCATTGTCATAATCCTTGGGAAGAACTTGTAGAGAGAGAGAAAGGAAAGAATTCTGCAGAAAGAGAGATAGAGGACAGATTCAACCTTCAAATTCAACATCAAATTCAGAGAAAGATTAAGGCAAGTGGTTTAAATTCATTTGATTCAAGCTATGCTTTTCCATGTTTAGGAATTTTCGAAATTGATCTTGGAAGATGATTTAGACCCATATATTGGAAGTTAAAAGTTATGAATTATGTTAGGGATTGCATGTAGTAATATTCTGGACGAATTATATGTTCTAAACAGAACCATTGATGATCTAAAAATGGAGTTTAGAAGTAGTTTGTTGATGTTCTTTAATGGGGAAGAAATCTGGAAATTTTTGATGTAGTCTTGATCTAAACAAAGCCTTTGAATGATGAATTATGGGTTTTAGAATGTTAATACTGTTGTAGAATGATAGTACGATGATATTGTAACCTTGTCTTAGAGTTTCATGCTTGAAAATGGTGTTTTGGGACGAATTGGTAACTGCAAAACGAAGCAGTCCGTAACCATACCTGGTGCGTTCGATCGATCGATGTTCTTCAGTCGATCGATCGATCGACCACCATCGATCCATCGACGATAAAGGTCGATCGATCGACCTTCCCAGAATGAGTAAAGTTTTTCCTTAATTAAATTTTAATGGTGTTAATCCTTGAATGATATTATTGGAGACCTTATGAATACCCTTAACCTTAAGGAAGACCAGTAGGCATGATTATGAGATTGGACCTTAATTGGAATTCAATTTGAGGAATTATTCTATTAATGAAATACGATAATATTTGGGTTAATAGGGTAATTTGAATAATTTGATGAAATAAGGTTTGGGGCAGAAGTAAAGACCTTAGGTGTAAAGATGTTATATGGGGGAAATAAGAGGAACTTAATAGTCTATTCGAGATAGGTTTTATGTTTAAGAAACTACGACGTGAGACGTGTCGACAATTTAATTTCTATATTATCGGGATACTTGAAATATATGAATTTGGAATAATGGTATAAAGATGTAGAGTATACCTTTATTAATATCGAGATATCTAAGATGTGTGAATGCTTAGTATATAATTGTATGTGTATGACATACCTACCATACTTGCTATCACGGGAGGTTTACGTTCTCTTAGGGCCTTCTTATCCTTGTGTTGCCCGGATTTAGATTGGTTACCTCGATGAACATAGGTCATAGAAGGACTTATTGGGATATTAATAAGTTTGCTGATCGTGGGAGCGTAGGTATGTGCGTGACCCATGTGATGTGACTGTGTTCGCCTCCACTATTTGTGATGTTGTTATCTGAACGATTCCTAAGAGATTCGGAATGCGTGATCCTTATGTACGTGATGTACCGGGATGGATAGCAGAGTATGTGTGCACCGCAGCTTAACCTTTGGGTGCTTGTATTGTATATTTATGATGTGAAAATATACGGTTAAATGAGAAGGAAATTACTATGTTAAATTGTGAGTATAGTTATGGTAATGTTATGTAGATAAAAAATGAACTTATATCTATAAATGGTTTTGTTAATAATTGAGAATCCGAGAATTAAAGTAGAACTCTCTATTTATTTGTTAAGGTTGGAAATTAAACGTGAACCGAGTAGTAGTGTTTAAAACTCTTCAGAATTAGATAGTTATGAGATAACACATGAATGGGTACTGAAACGTTAGGAGTGCACAGTTAGACGAGAGGTGAGTATCTCATGTGAGAGCACGTCCTAACATGTATTTTGCATATACTGTTTTAAATGTTTTTAAAGCACTTGCAGGTTTTTAAAATATCCCCACATTCGGGCTCTGACCCGTTTGCTTTCAAATCTATTTTTGTAAAACCATTTTTAGGTGCCCAGCCACAAGGACACCATGCATAGGATTTTCACTCAGATGACGAGGTGTAGCTGCTTGTGGAAGCTACAGGGATTTGCCTTTAGACGCTTATATCATTTGGATTCCATACTCAGTATTCCTCAGTTGTAGGGCATGATGCCCAATTTCTATTAGAGACATTTCCATTTCAGTTTTTCAGACTTTGGCATGTATTAAGTATTTCGTTACTTACTTCAGTTGCGGGATTTTGTTGTGAGGAGTTTTTCCTCCAGATTTATTTATATCATGTGTTGGTTATTCTATTATTTCGTTATGGTGAATGGTGTTATTATTCTTGCTTTAAATCTTTTACTGCTTGTTAATCAGGCTTTAATTAAAATTTGGCAACTTACTTTTTAAATATTAGGTGGTTAGTAATAATAAAAATGTTTTCGACAGTGATGCTATTAACTGAGCCAACTTGGCATTTTGATTTAATTTAATAAAGGAGTAGCTACCCGGTATTTAATTAGTCGGGGTGTCACAGGTGGTATCAGAGCATCAGGTTCTAGTGTCCTTTAGGATCTGAACGGCTTATTATGTTTCCGCTGAGCTTTCTTTGATGTAGAGCCCTATATTTTAGGACTGTTGTATTCTTTTGAATATGCTACGTTCTTCAGCTACTTTAAGTTTATAACTGCGAACTTATAAACTTCATTCTTATTTCAGATGCCTCCACGACGTGCACGACGAGTTCCCAGGAATGCAACGCCAGAACCACAGCCCCCACCGGTTCAGGGCACGTTGAACGTCGTTGATGTTGCAGCCATAGTAGCCCAAGCGGTAAATGCCGCACTTGCCATAGTTCAGCAGGCACCACCTCAGGCGCCGGTTGCCGCGACAGTACAGGCAAATGCATTCCCATCTTCTTGGGAACGTGTACGTGACGCTTTTCAGAAAGCGCATCCGCCAGAGTTTGCAAGTAGGTCAGATGTGGTAGTCTCGAGCCAGTGGAGGAAGGATATACAGCGGAACTTGAGGATGTATGAGTGCACGGATGTTCAGAAGCAGGTGCTAGCTACTTTCAAGCTAGTTGGGTCTGCATTGCAGTGGTGGGAGTCTATTACCACCGTAGAGGAGAGGGATACTCTCACTATTCAGGAGTTCTGGGTGCGGTTCGACCGCAAGTACTTTCCGTCAGCTGTTCATACGGAAATGAGGAGGAGATTGATGAGTCTGAAGCAGGAGGGTAAGACCGTGGCCGAGTATGAGGCCGAGTTCACAAATCTGTTGAATATCGTTCCGGATGAGATACCGACAGAAAAGAAGAAGATTGAGAAATTCACCGACGGGTTGACTTGGAGGATCCGTCAGCATCTGTTAGGGAACCTTTCGTTAGCCACTTATTCTGATGTGGTTAACGCTGCTTTGTTACACTACCAGGACCGGTGGAGTCACTTATCCGCTTTCATATGGCTGAGGGCAAGAGATCGGTGGAGTCTAGCCATCAGGGCAGGACTGGAGGACATGGTGCCGGTGGGGCACAATCTGTTCAGGGGCAGAGGCTGAGTGATCAGGGTTCCCAGCAGGGGGATCATAAGATGTTTCGATCAGGGGGTTTCAGGAACGGTCAGGGAGGATTCCGAAATGGTCAGCAGGGTCATAACGGCCATCAGGGCTAGCAGGGTCAAAATGGTCAACATCAGTAGTTTCAGTAGGGCCAGCAGGGCCAAGGGAGGAATGGTAACGGCCACCAGGGCCGGGGACAGCAAGGGCAGAGAGGAGGAAACTTCTGATGGAAGTGTTTCCTTTGTGGAAAGACTGGCCATAAACGCCAGGACTGTCCTGATAGGGGCAGGGCGCCACAGCAGCAGCAGCAGGGAGCTCGCCAGGAGCCGCAGAGGCCTATATTTCCCGCCGCTCTCCCCGCACCGCCACAGATGGCAGCATTGCCAGCCATTCTAGCAGTCCCGGCTCAGCTGGGGCAATTACAGTATGGACGTGTCTATAACGTCCACCAGGCAGCAGTCCCACAGGCACCTCCCGCGATTGAGGGTACGTTTTCTATCCATGGCACTATGGGTCGGGTACTGTTTGATATGGGGACTACACATTGTTTTGTAGCTACACATTTCGCGAAGGCTTTAGGGTTGTTAGCCATAACGGAGAGCACAGTGACGTGTGTCGACTCACCATTGGGGAGTGGATCACTTATTTTCTTTATATGCCGGGGAGTAGGGGTAGAGATTGGTAGTCTGGTATTACCTGCAGATATGCTGGTATTAGATATGCATGTTCATGATGTGATTATCGGTATGGATTGGCTCGCTGATTATAAAGCCATGATTGATTGTTTCGGTGGGAGCATTGTTTTTGCCATTCCGGGGCAAGAGATGTTTGTAGTGGCGATGCCTCGCCCAGAGGGAGGCTCGACCGCTCATTTGTATTACCTAGAGGAGGATGCCTCTAAGGAGGTTGTGATTCCTTTAGATTCGATCCCAGTTGTCAGGGAGTATTCTGATGTGTTTCAGGAGATACCAGGCCTACCCCCTAGTCGAGAGATAGACTTTGTTATAGACTTATTACCAGATACGAGACCTATAGCACGTGCACCGTACCGTATGGCTCCAGCTGAGATGAGGGAGTTACGGGATCAGATTGAGCATTTGTTGGGTCAGGGGTTTATTCGGAGAAGTACTTCACCGTGGGATGCCCCTGTGTTGTTCGTGAAGAAGAGAGATAGTTCACTGAGATTGTGTGTGGACTACCGGGAGTTAAATAAGGTCACGATACGGAATAAGTATCCGTTGCCTCGAATCGATGACCTATTCGACCAGTTGAGAGGAGCTTCTTGCTTCTCAAAGATTGATTTGCGATCTGGTTACCATCAGTTGCATATCAGGGAGGAGGACATCTCGAAGACTGCGTTCTTATCGAGATATGGTTCTTACGAGTTTCGGGTTATGCCATTTGGTTTGACCAACGCTCCAGCAACATTTATGGACTTGATGAATAGGGTGTTCAGGGATTTCCTATATCAGTTTGTCATTGTATTCATCGATGATATTTTGGTTTACTCCCAGACAGAGGAGGAGCACGCCGAGCACTTGAGGCAAGTTTTGCAGACACTGCGCCAGAATGAGTTGTATGCAAAATATGAGAAGTGCGGATTTTGGCTGAAGGAGGTTCAGTTTTTGGGGCATATTATTTCCGACCGGGGAATATCGGTTAATCCAGGGAAGGTATCCGCGGTGAGGGAGTGGGGACAGTCCATGACACCGACGGATATCCGTAGTTTCTTGGGCCTAGCAGGATACTATAGGAGGTTTATTCGGGGTTTCTCCACGATAACGGGTCATGTGCCGTTCATTTGGAGTGATGCCTGTCAGTTGGCATTTGATGAGTTGAAGGACAAGTTAACCTCAGCACCTGTGTTAGCATTGCCGAGACCGGGAGTTGAGTATCTTGTTTACACCGATGCGTCCTTACAAGGACTTGGAGGTGTACTGCAGCACGAGAGTCAGGCCATAGCTTATGCTTCCCGTAAGCTTAAGCCTCACGAGAAGAATTACCCTACCCATGACTTGGAGTTAGCGGCAGTGGTATTTGCCCTTCGTATTTGGAGACATTACCTTTTGGGGGAGAAGTTTCGATTGTTCACGGATCACAAGTCCCTACAGTACCTATTCACGCAGAAGGAGTTGAATATGCGGCAACGGAGGTGGCTTGAATTCGTGAAAGATTATCAGTTCGATATCCAGTATCACCCGGTGAAGGCTAACGTAGTAGCAGACGCGTTGAGCCGTAGACCTATAGATGAGGTAGCGGAAGTGTGGAAGGCAAAGTGGAAGGAATTGGGACACCAGGATGCAGTGGCTCGATCATTCATGTCTGTGATGACTGTTACACCGCAGAATGTCACGAAGGTACTGAGGGCACAGGCAAACGACTCGTTCTATCAGGAGCAGATAGTTCGATTATTGGCAGAGGGAGCCGAATCCTATACCGTTAGCTCAGACGGGGGATTACGCTTCAATGGGAGATTGGTGGTTCCGGAAGGGGAGGAATTGCGGCATGAGGTGATGGCAGAGTCACACGGCTCACGGTTCGCGGTACATCCCGGAGGGGACAAAATGTACCAAGACATGAGACGTCAGTATTGGTGGAGCGGTATGAAGAGGGATATTGCCGAGTTTGTTTCTAAATGCGCCACTTGTCAGCTAGTAAAAGTGGATCATCAGAGATCGGCAGGACTACTGCAGCCGTTGGAGGTCCCGATGTGGATGTGGGAGAGCATATCCATGGACTTTATCACGAGGTTGCCTACGTCACAGAGAGGTCACGACTCCATTTGGGTAATAGTGGATAGGTTGACCAAAGTCGTTCATTTTCCACCCGTGAGGACAGACTACACTGCAGGACAGTATGCCCAGCTCTTTATTTCTGAGATAGTAAGACTTCACGGTGTGCCCCTAAATATCGTGTCTGACTGAGACAAGATATTTGTTTCACGGTTTTGGGAGAGTTTTCAGCAGGCCATGGGCACGGAGTTGCGGTTGAGTACGGCATACCACCCGCAGATCGATGGGCAGACCGAGCGCACAAATCAGATGTTGGAGGACATGCTACGTATGTGCACCATTGATTTTGAGGGTGGATGGGAGTAGTACCTTCCACTGGTGGAGTTTGCTTACAACAACTCCTACCAGTTCACCATTGGCATGGCTCCATTTGAGGCGTTGTATGGTAGACCTTGTCGTTCCCCAGCATGTTGGTTGGAGGTGGGGGACAACAAACTACTTGGGCCGGAAGTGATTCAGGATACTTCGGCAAGGATAGAATTGATTCGGAGTCGCATTCGGGTAGCTCAGGATAGGCAGAAGAGCTATGCTGATGCGAAGAGATTCTTCAGAGAGTTCCAAGTGGGGGACCAGGTTTTCCTCAGAGTATCTCCTATGAAGGGGATTATGCGTTTCGGGAAGAAAGGGAAGTTGGCACCGAGATATGTGGGACCATTTCCTATTATTGAGCGGATTGGACCGGTTGCGTATAGGCTTGGATTACCGGAGAATTTACATCGGATTCACGATGTATTTCATATTTCCTCGGTTAGGAAATACCTTAGAGATAATTTGGTTCATTCTCTCATTGTTGTGGAGGACACTGATCTCCAGCCAGATAGCTCCTACGAGGACGGGCCAATTGCTATTCTGGACCGAAGTGAGCGGAAGCTGCGGTCAAAGATAGTTCCGTTAGTGCGTGTTCAGTGGCGACATCATAATGTCGAGGAGTCCACATGGGAGCGCGAAGATGAGATGCGCGAACGTTATCCAGAGTTATTCTTACCAGGTACTTTCTAGTTCCGAATTTCGGGACGAAATTCAGTTATTAGGGGGGAAGTATGTAATACCCCGTATTTTCTATGATATTAATTTTTGGGGATTAATTGAATTAAATGTTTATTAATTGGAAATTAATCCGGATAATAATATTAATGAGATATGAGTTAGTATTTTATTATAATGTGTATACTTGGCATTATATGAATATTGGAAAATATTGAAATTGTCACGATATTGAAATACGACAATTTGGGAAACTTTGTTGGGACGCGCGTGTCAGTCGCGTCAGGAATATAATTATTTGAATTAAAAAGTGAATTTTATTTTTATCACCCGTATGTTCATTTTGAGTGCGCCAACGCGTCCGGAAGGGCCGAGATAGTCAGTAAACACTAGCCGGGAGTTTAGTTTGGGTCCCGGGGTATTTTTAGGCCATACCGGCATCATAAAGGGTATTTTGGTAATTTTGTATTTTTGGGAATTAAAAGTGACGAAAATTAGAATAGAAATCTGACTTCTTCTTTAACCCACTAAACCCACTAACTGCACTAAGAGACTTAATGGGCTACGGGAGAAGTTGAAATATAGTCCCAACTTACCAAAAACCAAACACACCTCCATTGTCATAATCCTTGGGAAGAACTTGTAGAGAGAGAGAAAGGAAAGAATTCTGCAGAAAGAGAGATAGAGGACAGATTCAACCTTCAAATTCAACATCAAATTCAGAGAAAGATTAAGGCAAGTGGTTTAAATTCATTTGATTCAAGCTATGCTTTTCCATGTTTAGGAATTTTCGAAATTGATCTTGGAAGATGATTTAGACCCATATATTGGAAGTTAAAAGTTATGAATTATGTTAGGGATTGCATGTAGTAATATTCTGGACGAATTATATGTTCTAAACAGAACCATTGATGATCTAAAAATGGAGTTTAGAAGTAGTTTGTTGATGTTCTTTAATGGGGAAGAAATCTGGAAATTTTTGATGTAGTCTTGATCTAAACAAAGCCTTTGAATGATGAATTATGGGTTTTAGAATGTTAATACTGTTGTAGAATGATAGTACGATGATATTGTAACCTTGTCTTAGAGTTTCATGCTTGAAAATGGTGTTTTGGGACGAATTGGTAACTGCAAAACGAAGCAGTCCGTAACCATACCTGGTGCGTTCGATCGATCGATGTTCTTCAGTCGATCGATCGACCACCATCGATCGATCGAAGGTAAAGGTCGATCGATCGACCTTCCCAGAATGAGTAAAGTTTTTCCCTAATTAAATTTTAATGGTGTTAATCCTTGAATGATATTATTGGAGACCTTATGAATACCCGTAACCTTAAGGAAAACCAGTAGGCATGATTATGAGATTGGACCTTAATTGGAATTCAATTTGAGGAATTATTCTATTAATGAAATACGATAATATTTGGGTTAATAGGGTAAATTTGAATAATTTGATGAAATAAGGTTTGGGGCAGAAGTAAAGACCTTAGGTGTAAAGATGTTATATGGGGGGAAATAAGAGGAACTTAATAGTCTATTCGAGATAGGTTTTAAGTTTAAGAAACTACGACGTGAGACGTGTCGACAATTTAATTTCTATATTTTCGGGATACTTGAAATATATGAATTTGGAATAATGGTATAAAGATGTAGAGTATACCTTTATTAATATCGAGATATCTAAGATGTGTGAATGCTTAGTATATAATTGTATGTGTATGACATACCTACCATACTTGCTATCACGGGAGGTTTACGTTCGCTTAGGGCCTTCTTATCCTTGTGTTGCCCGGATTTAGATTGGTTACCTCGATGAACATAGGTCATAGAAGGACTTATTGGGATATTAATAAGTTTGCTGATCGTGGGAGCGTAGGTATGTGCGTGACCCATGTGATGTGACTGTGTTCGCCTCCACTATTTGTGATGTTGTTATCTGAACGATTCCTGAGAGATTCAGAATGCGTGATCCTTATGTACGTGATGTACCGGGATGGATAGCAGAGTATGTGTGCACCGCAGCTTAGCCTTTGGGTGCTTGTATTGTATATTTATGATGTGAAAATATACGGTTAAATGAGAAGGAAATTACTATGTTAAATTGTGAGTATAGTTATGGTAATGTTATGTAGATAAAAAATGAACTTATATCTATAAATGGTTTTGTTAATAATTGAGAATCCGAGAATTAAAGTAGAACTCTCTATTTATTTGTTAAGGTTGGAAATTAAACGTGAACCGAGTAGTAGTGTTTAAAACTCTTCAGAATTAGATAGTTATGAGATAACACATGAATGGGTACTAAAACGTTAGGAGTGCACAGTTAGACGAGAGGTGAGTATCTCATGTGAGAGCACGTCCTAACATGTATTTTGCATATACTGTTTTAAATGTTTTTAAAGCACTTGCAGGTTTTTAAAATATCTCCACATTCGGGCTCTGACCCGTTTGCTTTCAAATCTATTTTTGTAAAACCATTTTTAGGTGCCCAGCCACAAGGACACCATGCATAGGATTTTCACTCAGATGACGAGTTGTAGCTGCTTGTGGAAGCTACAGGGATTTGCCTTTAGACGCTTATATCATTTGGATTCCATACTCAGTATTCCTCAGTTGTAGGGAATGATGCCCAATTTCTATTAGAGACATTTCCATTTCAGTTTTTCAGACTTTGGCATGTATTAAGTATTTCGTTACTTACTTCAGTTGCGGGATTTTGTTGTGAGGAGTTTTTCCTCCAGATTTATTTATATCATGTGTTGGTTATTCTATTATTTCGTTATGGTGAATGGTGTTATTATTCTTGCTTTAAATCTTTTACTGCTTGTTAATCAGGCTTTAATTAAAATTTGGCAACTTACTTTTTAAATACTAGGTGGTTAGTAATAATAAAAATGTTTTCGACAGTGATGCTATTAACTGAGCCAACTTGGCATTTTGATTTAATTTAATAAAGGAGTAGCTACCCGGTATTTAATTAGTCGGGGTGTCACACGCAATTGTTGACTTCTTACTTAAGTTTTTAAGCTTAAATTAGAATTTAAGAATTTTATTTAAAAAAAATGAAAGCATGACATTTACACGCATAATTTCTGAAACAAATGCAAATGATTGGAATTGGGAAAAGGAGCTGAAATAATTTCAAAAAGAAATACAAAAAATAAATGCAAACATGACACTTAACTTAAATTAGAATTTCATAAAATTCCTAAACACGCACCATTTCACAAATATGTGCATTTGTGCTTTGGTGTGTGTGTGTGTGAGAGAGAGAGAGGGGGGGGGGGCAGAGTGATATTTACCTTAAGAAGTTGGGAAGAGGAGCGACAACGGAGGTGGCAGAGGAGCGATAGCGGAGGTGGTGTAGCTCGCCAACAGTGGGGAGGAATAGGAAAGGCGGGGTGAGGAAGAGGAGATCGGTGGGGGGTGGGGGTGGAAGAAGACAATGGTGGGGGAGCAGAGGAGATCGGGGGAGGGGGCGGGATAGGCGATGGAATCGAGATAGGGAAATAAAGGTTGGGGAATGTGAATGTAATGCTTTCTAGGTTTAGGAATTTTTTTATATTTTCCCTACAAAACTCTAACTGTGGGGAATAAAAATTCAACTTTTGGGTACAAAAATATTTTGTAACAAAATTGAAAATCAATTACCCAAAAATTATTTCGCGGTTGGCTTTAATTATTTCATTGTCAAAAAATTCGCGCTTTATATCCCGGGCGAGAAGAAATGGCGCCTATTTTTTATTGACAATTTGGTATTGAAATTTGCTAATTCGTGGCTAACGTTTACATAATTACCACAATTTAAATTTTGTTGCTAAAAGTGATCATTTAGCCACGAAATCATCTTTGTAGACAAATATATCATTGTCAAATGTAATAGTTGTTGTAGTTACAAATTCATCTTGCTTAGATAAATTGGCCTCTATGGTTTCTCGTTGAGATGTCGCCTCCTTACGCTGAGCTGCTGACTATGCCTCATTAGCTTGTAGGTGCTCCATCAAATCTTGTTGAACTCTAGAGTATTCCTTAAGAGCCTCCTCCAATTCATCATTTTTTTGTAGCAAAGTTATTTTTTAATTTGTTGGTTTGGGACGATGACCAAGATTATTGATATATCGTGTTCCTATACCGAGCACTTTGTTATCTATCTCGTCTGGGCTCAACAATGTACCTCCCTCAAATGCAGAATCTCCTTAGTAAATCATTTTGAAAACATTTTCAGTTTTAAAAATTTCAACAGAGTCTCCTTTGTTTTTACATGAAAACCAACCTATTCAATTCATCAAAATATAACAAACACAAAAATAATACAACATATCCAATCCTGGCCTTCAAGTCAACATATAAGAGTTTTAAACTAAAATTTCAGCATAATAACTAGTTTCATTTAACTTAAGACCAAGTTCAAAAGACTTAACGTACAACATTCCAAATCATTGGCCCGCACCACCATGTACAAGGTAAAGTATTAATCATAATTTACTTACACATAGTGCTTCAGATTTAGGAGATGTCCATTTACCATCTTTCCAATGGGTCATGTTAAAAAATTGATCCTATTAGGCTTAACACCATCATCCCCACCTCTTTCTGTAAGTAGAAACTAAATAATTATCAAACGTATTTATAAAAGAAAATTCAAATCTAAAATCACTATAAATTACCAATTCATGAAGAATAACCACGAATGCCTTAGACCCCTTGTTGTGCATTACAGTTTGCCTTGTTTTCTTTCTTTTGTCTATGTTACATCACTGCTACAACATATATTGTAAAGTCATTATATCTCCATAGTGAATAAAATAGTCTAAGTATTACATAATTAAAAATCAATGAAATAAGTTTGAGCCTCGTGTTTTGGATCATCATATCAATCTCACAAGCCATTCTAATTTTCCGTCGTGGTACCAAAATGGATATTTGTTTATGCCTCCTCCTTTGATCCAAATTGAAAATAATATTTATGAAGCTTACGTCGATGAGAACGAGTCCTCCCTTTATCTAAATCTTCAAAACTTTGCTTTGCATACTCATCTAAGTCAATATTAAATCTCTCCTGAAAATTCATTAGTAATGGTCACGATAAAAGTAAATATATAAATTAATAGAATTCACAAGCCTTAATAAATTATTTACTTACGCTATGTCTTTCAAACTCTTATCGTTTATCACTATCAGTAAGTTCTTTCCATTTAGTTGGGATAGGGATTAGATTCCAAGAGATAATCCCAAGATCATTGGAAAGTTTGGCATATTACTCCTTTTCAAGAGGCCTCGCTTTCTCTTTGGAAATTTCAATACGCGTCTTTTACCCTGTTGTTTTGATCATCTTTTGCAACCCCTTCCCTTTTGTATCTCCATGAACTATATTTGCTATATTGTAATTTGTGTAAAACACAATACTCATAAGCTTTCTTTCCCAAATCCATACTAGCTTTAACCCAAGAAGTTATCCAATCACGATCTATGTATTTTACACACTTAAAACAACGATGATGTACAAAATCATATTATAGAATAAATATGAGTATATATTACATATATATAAATTGCTTTAACTCCCTTTCTCAAGTACTCCATTATATCAAAATTTCTTCCCTTTCTGAATGGGAAATTAGAGAAAATTATGGCAATGCCTATAACAAATACGGATAAGACATGATATACAAATAACACATACACCTGACTAATCTATAAACCATAAAACATGCATTTTTCTCAAATTTAAAATAACACATACACCTCACAAATAGGGAAAACATCTATCTTAACACATACACCTGAAAAATAACACATACATCTGTCTAAAATTTAAAATCAAGGAATTGAAAAAGGGTTATGCTCCCATAAGACTCTCATACATGTCATATGTAATCTTAGGTACTTTTTTGTGAAAAGAGAGAAGAAAAATGAAAACAACCCAAATATACCCTTATGGAGAGAACATCCAGACATATCTTATCGAATAATTATTACAAGTTAATGAAGGACAATCATTATTAGGTTTCATACAAGTTTTATAAGAATTTCATACGAGTGAACTAGAATGGAATAAAATCAACGCACAACATTCAAAGCTATTATTGACAACTAAAAACAAATAAAAGAGAGCCCTATTTGTGCGACTACAAACACTAGAATGGAATTACATGAAGCTGCTAAGAACTATAGCGATTGTTTTGATTGTTCCCTCGACTAAAATAGTGGAAGAGCATAAAGTATATTCGTCATAGAAATATAGTTTATTCCTAAGGATTTTGTACCTTCGCTGCCCATAGGAGTGTCACAATTGGTTGGGTGAGACGAATGTGTGGAATCTCTGGGTTACACCTCTTGTACAATAGAAGTTTGAACCTCTTGTACTGTAGTTGTAGCTGCGGTAGATGATCTAAGAGGCCTAGAACATCCTAGTGCCATGCTAAATAATCAACAATCGAAAGAGCATATTATGATGTGAGTAGATATTAAATAAAGGATATCTCACAAGTGCAGTAACAATATCATAATATATCAAATTTCTTTTTTGAATAATAAAGAACTTCAATCAAGTATGTAAAATTTAACTACTTAGTCTAATAAATCACATATCAATAATAAAACATTGAAATAAAAAAAAGGCATTTCCATTAAAACATTGAATCTAGATTAAACTTATGCCAGTACACTAGACATTACTTCACACTTTATATGGATTTAAGATTACTTTCTCGTATTTCCATTAACACATTCAATTTGTATCACAGTCATTATCATCCATACAAATGCGATCTTCTTTATTGTCATAATATTCAACCAGTGTCTTGTCATCATCATCACTATCATCATTAATGAAATCATTTTCTTCAAAAACAAATCATGTGTTTATGTCAATAATGTTTAAATCTACGGTATCGGCATCCATATCAATTCTATATAGCACATTAACATCAACTTGGACAACTTCAACCACCCGAATGATGCATTCTCTTGGTAAACTAAACAGTCATCCATTTTCGTAATACCCATGTCCATTCGTTCCATATCTGGACCATACAAGTGTCTATGTTGAAACTCTTGAACAAATTTTCATTTTTTCCCAACTTTTTGTCATTGAGATAAAAAAAACTTGTTTAGCTTGAACTACTAGAACATAAGGATCATTCTTATACCACCGACCATTAACGTTGATTCTTAGGAAGTGATCGTCAATCCGTAATCCTAATTTCTTCTTTTTATCAGCTTCTAACCATTCACACTAAAAAAGGAGGACCCAATTTCCCTTCATATATTCCAATTCAATAATATTTGTCAAGATATAATAAATGTTAATATCTTTATTGTCATGATCCCCTTTGACCACCGAATCGTTGCACTGACTTCTTCGATGGTTATCACGATCCTTAGTGAGGAACCTAACTCCATTAACAATGCAACTCGTATACTTCTTTGCCCGTACATTAGGATCTAGAGACTTTTGGTTGTACAACCTTTTCATCTATTAAGAGAACATAAGGATTGTATAAATTAGTGGATTTTATAGCAAAAAAATGGGTTATAATATATTTATTTATTAAGGTGAAAATGAAGTTATTCTTTAACTTATGTGTACTTTGAACCAATCAGGGAATTGATTGCGTTGTCTCTCTTCCAAATTCAAAATGTTTTCATTCTTAATATCTTCCATATGTTCACTCAATTAAAAACTACCATTTACCGAATTAATCTCATAATTAATTTCAAATTTATTAAATAAAATATTGACATACTCAATATAAGTCACAAATTTATCGCAATTATTTAACATATACCAACACATCATTTCCATCTCGATGTTTGTAAGGAATTTATACGAATATGCCCCAAAAGGACGTACTTTTTGATTGAACACATCCAATCGATCTTCTTGCATCTCTCCATCATAACTTCGTTATGAATGATTGAATTTTATTTCAATTACATTAAGATACATAACAAAAAATTTTAAGTAATCGTTAACAATGTAAGCCTCTGCCATGGAACCTTTAGGGTGGGCCTCATTATGAACATACCCCTTAAGTGTTCCCAAGTACCTATATACATATGAAGTGTGACACATCATGTCATATTAAACTCATAAACTACTCACGTAAATCATAATATAATGAATAAATAAATATGAAAACACACCTTTCAATAGCATACATTCACCTATATCGAACTGGTCCTTCAAGCATAGCCTTTCGCCCCAAGTGAATTGCTAAGTGGATCATTATATAAAAAAAATTGGCAGATAAATCATTTCAAGTTTACAAAATATTAGGACAATGTATTTTTCCAATCTCTTTAATTCTTCCATATATAATGTCTTACAACTCAAGTCCTTGAAAAACTTCCTCATTTCAACCAATGTGGTATATACATTCTTTGGTAGATATCCACAAGCACAGACAGGAAATAATTGTTTTAACTAAACATGACAATCATGAATTTTCAATCCTGATATCCTACCATCACCAACATTCACACATCGAGAGATATTAGAAACATAACCATCAAGAAACTTATTAGAATTTAGGAACTCACAAAACCCCTATTTTTCCAACTTAGAAAGAGTATAACATGCTGCTGGGATCATATATGTATCACCATTACGCTTCAGATGTAATTCCTTTCTTTTTTTCATATCCTCCAAATATTGTCTCTCTTTATAAGTGTCATTTATTTTCTCTTCAATGTTAAATAATGTTCTTGATAAACTCTCACATATATTTTTTTCAATGTGCATGACGTCAATGTTATGTTGCAGCTTCAATGTTTGCCAATACAATAATTTGACGAAAATGCTTTTTTTGTCAAATTTATCTCCTTAAGTCTACATTTTCTCTTCTTATTCTATGATTTTTTCCCCATAATATCATCCTTGAGATGATTCAATTGTTGCAACATGTCATCCCTATCTAACTCTATAGGCTTTGTATGAAGATATTGCATACCATCAATTTTTTTACTTTTTTTCCATTTATGGTTCGCCTCCAAACAGCAACGGTGGCCCATATAATAAATTTTACTTCTTATATTTTATGAAGAAGTAGATTTATTACAAGTAGTACATGACATATATTCTTTATTGCTCCACCTGGATAAATTACCATAGGCTGGAAAGTGATTTATAGTCCATAAAATTATCGCATGCATTTGAAATGTCAATTCAGTGGACGCGTCACATGTCTCCACACCAGCATCCCATAACTCCTTCAATTCATCAAATAATAGTTATAAATACACTTGCATGTCCTTACCGGGTGCCTTATGTCCAATAAGGAGCAACAACATCATGAAAAATGTATATTTCATATATTTCCAAGTAGGTAAGTTGTATGGCATAAGTATAAATGGCCACATGTTGTACGAGTTGTGCATGTTACCAAATGGATTGAACCCATGACTTACTAGTACAAGCCTTACATTTTGAGGGTCTTGAGAAAACCACTCATATTCCTTATCAAATTCCTTCCAAGCATTAGAGAAAGAAGGATGTCTTAACACATTGTCATTCGCACGCTTCTCTTTATGCCACCTCATATCATCATCTTTTTTTCTCAACATAAATAGTCTTCGGAGTCTTAGTTTTAGTGGGAAGTAATGAAGGAAATTATGTGGAATCCTCTTACCCTTGCCATCATTCATTTTCCATATAAACTCCCCACATATTAGACCGTCTTGCTTATCTTCAAACTCCTCCCAGAATAATGAACATTCATTTTTACAAGCATGAATTGGCACGTATCCTAATCCCAAGTCACCCAACATATTCTTAGCCTCATAATATGACTTTGGAAGCGTCTTGCTATCAGGAAAGCTTCTGTCAATAACTCAAGCAACGTGTTGAGTGAATATTTACTCCAACGACTAATGACCTTCAAGTGTAACAACTTGACGATAAATGATAAATGATAGTGTAGAGAATTCCCACCATATGCTTAGAACACTCCCCCTGATATATCCATTGAGTGTTAGTGTAACAACCTGCGTAATTTTGGGCTATTTTAATTAATTTCTGGAAAATGGAGGAAAATAAAGTTTTTGATAAAATTATTTTTATTGCTCAAATATGTTGAATATTAATTTTAAAGGCGAGAATTTCAAACGGTTTCGAAAACGGAGTTAAAACGGATTTTAAAATGATTTTTCAATGTTTTTAACTCTTGGAATTCTAAGTCGGCGAACATTAAGTAATTTTCAAGAGTTGTTTTGACTTCCAACTCTTCATTTCTTTACCTTATTTAAAGGAGTCTTTTGGATTCCAACTCTTCATTTCTTTTCATTATAAAAGGAAGTCATGGGCAACCTTTTTAACCTCCTTCTGGCACAAATTTTGGTAGAAAATATATTTTATATTCCTCTTCTTTTTAATTATACTTTGGCCCTTGAGATTTGTGAGTTCCAACCTTAGATTAGAGGTGTTCTTGGGGCTATTTTGTTGGAGGTTCTTGGAGAAGCTTTTGTAGATCTTTTGGGTGATCTTGAGGATGTGATCATTGGTTTCTCATCATGGTTTAAGGTATGGGGTTTTACACAATATGCTCCTTAAATATCGGGAGTGTCATTCTCTTTGAATTCTTGTTTAATTGAACTCATATTTGAATTGATAAATTCATTGAAATCTGGAAAATAATTGTTGAAATTATTTTGATTCATGTGGTATCATTATATTGGATGAGCGCGTTTTCATGAGATTTTAATATGGCACGGATGTTGGGCACCCGCCAAAATTCCTGTTTCTAGGGCTATGACTTGATAAATCATATGCGCATGGGGTGAGGCCTGGTGACCCAGTTAAAGTGTTGTTGAGAAATTTATTGACAAAATGCTATTGAGATTTTCATTTTGATTTGAATATTCGTACTCGTGTTGTTACGTTTTATTCATTGCTAATCCGTATTTGTTGAGCATCTTTCCTGTCGTATTGTGTACTTCCCCATATTTTCTTTTAGTGGCAGGTTAGCGCAGATTTTGGGGCGCTATGGAGATTGATTTTAGCGAGGATTGTTTGGAAAAGATTTGCACTATTTTGATGTATAGAGCTTTGGAGATTTGTATTTTTATTCGATAGTTGTAATTTTAATTCGAGAGATTTGTTATATTTGAAGAGATTGAAATTAGTGGATTTATATTATTGTGGGTTTATTTAGATGCTCTATACCTTGTTACTTGTGGATTTGGGTTTATTTTATCGCATTAGCGCTCCGTCCGCTCTCCCCGGGCGGGCGGGGTGTTACAGTTAGTTGTACAAAAACCTTTAAAAACAAATGATCCTATACTTTTCAATATTTCTTATATCGATATTCAAGCAATCACAACAAGGACACCTAATTTCATTATTTTGTCCCATATTCTTATTTGAAAATCAAATGAATGATCTAAATACCATCACATAATTCTCACGGAATAGATCAGTTTTATGCATATAACTTTTACCCATCTAATTCATAACAAAATATAAAGTACATTAGTTTATTACACGTAAATGCTTTAAGAAACATAAACATATATTCTGTAATGATTGTATTATCAAACAGAAATGTTAACATCTGTGATTCATATGTGATGCATAAATAGTTTATTTGGTTTAAGTCCCATTTCTAAAATTTTATTGAACTCCCATCCTATGTATTTTTTAAATTGCAGTAAGTCCTATAATCACCCAAAATCGCTTATAACCGTAGTATAACCGCCTATAACCTCCCCTATTTTTTCCCACAGAGAATGACACTTGTCCCATATGATACAACATGACTAACAACTAAAAAACAAAAACATGAGGGTCGCTACTAATGAATATTTAAAAATTGAACTAAATACTTATGGTCCCATGAATGAAAGATGTGGATTTTGATAGTTCTTCTAAAATGGGTAATTTTGAAATCTCACCTAATTTATATGGTATTTAAAGAATGGGACCACTAATTTGGGATGGATTCAAAAGGAAGGAAAAGAACAACTATTAATTGGCACGGAGGGAGAATATTTTCATTCCAAAATTGCGTTAATGTTTTTTATATAATATTAAGTTTAAAGTAATCAGCAGGCATTATCAAAACGTATTTGTTTACAAAAATTAAAGAATCAATAAATTGCATATGAAACAATTAGAAATTTTGAATCTTTCTAATTTATGATTGGATCTCTTTCCCAAAATGTATCAAATTTGCATAATAATAAAGATGTAGCAAAGGAATATATGAAATCCACAAATCATAATTTACAAATCAACCCTCTTTAGACCAACCAACATAAATTTTGCTACTAAAATAAAAAATTGTGGGAAATTTAATACAAATATAACAATGCATAATAAAAGAAATAAGATGATGTTGTGGACATAGTACCTTTGATCCACCGCTAAATACAATTACAACATAATACTCATATTTTTTTCATTCTTGTGAGTGTGAGTGTGTGTGTGTGTGTGTCTATATATATATATACAGAGAGAGAGAGAGAGAGAGAGAGAGAGAGAGATTTACCTTAAGAAGTTTTGCAGAGGAGAGATGATGGAAGGATCATAGGAGTGACGGAGGAAGAGCAATAGAGGAGATCGATGTTGGAGGTAGAGAAGATCAGCGGTTGAGGGAGAAGAAGGCACCAGATGGGGAAGAGAGTGTAATACCCCGTATTTTTGCGTATTTGGAATTTAATTAATTCGATAATTAATTCATTTCGTTTTAAATTACACGAGTGACGTAATTTAATTGAATTAAATAATAATGTGGATATTAAATATTAATTGTGAGAGAAATTATGATTAATATTAGGTATTGAATTTACTAAGTGGATAGTAAATAATTTATGGAAATTATTATGGGTCATAGCGAGTGAAATTGGCGCAATCGAATTTATCTCAATTAGGAGTCGCATGTAGACTAAATTGAGGTTGAGATAGGATATTTATTTAGAGTGAATCGAATGATTATTTTGAGCTCACGGATGACTTCGAAAAGGTTGAAATAGTCAAAATAGTATACCGGGGGTATTGATTGGCTCCCGGGGTAATTTTAGACTAAATCGACAGTGTATGAGGGTATTTTAGTCTCAAGGCTACAAATTTCCTAACTTTATATCAAATGGTAGATGGGAGAGGCTAGGGTTAAGATATTTGAAAACAAAGGGTGATCATTAAAGAGGAATGAGGAGCCATTCTTGAATCTTAAAGGAGAGTTCTTGAGAAATTCAATCTATTTCTTGCACCATAATCGTCATAGGAGAGTGGATTGGGACGGAGGACAAACAAACCAAACTTCAAATCACGAAATCAGATCATACCATAAGACTCAAGTGTTTATTTATGATTTCTTTTGAAGTTATAATGACTGTGTGCTTAGGGTTTCAAAATATATAGAATAAATTGATGTTCATGGGAGAAAATAATGATTAGAACAAATGTTTTGGGTAGGAAATGCATGTAGTGTGATTCAGCATCTATAAAGGATAAGAAATTAGTGGGTATGTGATAATCACGATGAATTAAATATGGGTTTTATGCTTCATATGAATGAAGAACATAAAAATCTAGGTTTTTTTATGAATAGGTGATTTGATCCGTTATGGAATAGGAATCGAAATGTTTTGATTTAAAATTGTGTTAGAAATCATCCTAATGCATGTATATAATGTTTGGGACAATTGGATTTAAGTTTGGTAAAGAATCATGAGAGTTGAGTAAAAATAAAATGGTGAAAAACACATAAACCAAACGGAGAAGATGACATGCTACAAAACGAATCGATTCGGCCCTAGGGCGAATCGATTCGATTTGCCAAGATTTGCCTATTCTTCCATTTTAGGCCTAGAACTCCCATAGTTTTGTCGGGGAAACTTTTGGGACATTATGAAAATATAACAGTAGGATAATGATGGGATTAAGACTTAGTCTTATTGCGAGAATCAGATGAGGACTAAATGGGCTTAATTGTGACGTATTTAATTCGAGATAATGAGAATGATTTAAGGGAATTCTGAGTGAACTTTCTTTGTAGACCAGTAATGTATGGTTGAGTTAACTACTTAATTTATATAAGTAGTAACTAGGACCCTTGGATTTGAGAATAATACTCATATTTATACGATAGTTAGTAAAATCGTAAAACAATAAGTAAAGAGAGTATTCGAGTCATATATACTACGTACGAAGTATAATGATTAGGTTATGTGTATACCTACTGAATATATGTATATTTAAGTTGTGTGCATACCTATTATATGATTTGTGATAAATGTTAACATACCTACACTGCTTGCTATCACGGAGGTTCCCGCGCAGTGGGCGATCCCACCATGACAATTCCAGTGAATTTTGAATTTGTTCCCCAGAACATAGAACTTAGGGTGGATCACTATGTATCGTGTATTATTGGGACTGGCATGTCATTTGGGTACCTTAGGTAGGTGCGTAGACCAAAGGCTTAGAACTATGTTTGCCTCTTACTTGTTATTTTATTTTGGGTTCGAGGAGACATGCCAAACCAATAGTCCTTATTTTAGTACGAGAGGGACATGGATTGGTAGTAGAGTATGCCTATTTTCATGGTGGTTATTTTGAGAGACAACGTAATTATGTATCAGTGAGATAAATATATATATGGTTATATGAATATTCTACTGATGTGTGACAGTAGACAGTTAGATAGTATATATCTACGAAAATGAATTAAATAGTGAAACTTAATTAACGGGTTAAATGAGAACATAAGAGAAATGTAAATATCAACACTAATAACGTACGAGAAATGTTAACTATCGGGTAGCGTGTTCTATGGGTGGCACGGGAATTTAAATGTGTCGCAAGTGAGTTAGATACTTATGTCTAGGTAGCAAGGTCATACAGCTAGGTGGGCTAATTAGAAAGCATTAGGTGTGCACTATCATTGAGAGGTGAGGAAATTCAAGTGAGTGTACGTAAACCTAACATGTGTATCTAATAACTAATTTGAAATTGTGATAAATACTTGTTAAATGTTTTCAAAATGTTTTGGGTTCTAAACCTTGATATAAATATTTTTCAAAACCTTTTAGGTATCCAGCCACAGGATCGCCAGACCTGATGATCCATTCTAGGGACGATTAGTTGCAGCGCTGTGGAGGCTTGCAGGACTTGTTAAATGCTTCTTTCTTTCATTCCTAGTGTAGGATTTCATTTCAGTATCTCAGTTGGGCATGTTTCCGTATTTAGACTTTATTCATTTAGTTATTCAGTTTAGACTTATATTGGGATTCATTTATTTACTGTTGATTTTATTTTGGGATTTGGATTTGTAGCCGATGGTTTATTGGGCAAGACTTTTATATATTCACTCCTTGTGATGGTTTAAACTCTATTAATTATGTGAATGTTTTAAATTAGTTTCTGATTATCATTATTATCTATTTAATGAAAGATAAAACTTGATATCGGCTTAATTAACTAATAACTTATTAGTAATTAATATGATTTTCGACAGTTATGCTAAGAATGAACCAAATGGGAAACCTATATAGTTTAATAAAGGACTGATCACCCGCTATTTAATTGTATGGGGTATCATAGAGAGGAGATCAGCGGGGCAGAGGAGGGGAAACGGGTGATGGCGAATGGGAGAGGGCGTGATGTTTTATTAGGTATAGGAATTTTGTTTATATTTTGGCCACAAAACTCTAATTTTGGTGAATAAAAATGTAACTTTTGGATACAAAAATATTTTATAACAAAATAGATAATCAATTACCCACAAAATATTTTGTGGTTAAGTTTAATTATTTTGTTGTAAAAACATTGGCATCTTATATCCGTGGCGAGAAAAGATGGTGCCCAATTTTTATTGAGAATTTGGCAATGAAAATTGTTAGTTCGTGGACAATATTTACTGAATGGCCACAATTTAAATTTCATTGCTAAAAGGGATCACTTAACCACAAAATCATCTTTGTAGACAAACAAATCGTTGTTAAATGTAATATTTGTTATTGTGGCAGTTGGCTAAATTGACTAGTATACGCTTCTTTTTCAAGTTAAAAATTGGCATTTGGGGGGTAATGGAAACAACCAACTAGTGGATAAGATTTAGGTACAAACACATTTAGTGGTACCAAATTAACTTGTCTAAACTAACCATGTCCTCATTGGCTCTCGATTTTTCAAATTAACTACTACGTTTGTTTTTAAGGTTAAAAAATGAATATTGGGGGGCAAAAACTAAAAATAATAACTTAGCTGCCTAGATTCAGGTACAAACACATGAATGAGACCAAAGTAACTTGTCTAAAGTAACCGCTTCCTAATCAGACCCTTAGTTGGCCTAACTGAATAGTGTGATTTTCTTTTAGGGTTAAAAATTGGCGTTGGGGTGAACTAATTGCGTCCTCATCAGATTCTCCATTAGCTAAATTGAATAGTATACCCATCTTCTTAGAGTCAAAAATGGCATTGGGGGCGAAAACATAAAACAAGAAGCTAGCGGTCTGAAAATAGGTTAAAACACATCAAGCGATACCAAAGTAACTTGTCTAAATTAATTTTGTTCGCATCAAACTCTCGTTTTTCCTAATTTACTAGTATATTATTCTTTTGGGGTTACAAATGGGCGCTGGGGAGATGACAACTGAAAATAACCTACCGGCCAAGATTTAGGTAAATACACAATAGGTGATAACAAAGTAACTTATCTAAACTATCCACATCCTCATCGGGTATGACCTTTTGTTATGTAATGATTAATCCCCACTAAAATGTTTGCATGACGATGGCACAAGAATGTACTTGCCTTTTATATTATGTGCTCATTTATGCTTAAACACATACTAAGATTGGGTTTAATGAACATGTTCTAATTGGAAAATATGAAGATTACATTTGGGAGAATGAAGTCTTCGTTTGTAACGAATATCATAAAGACTACGTTTGGGAGAATAATATGTTTAGAACTTTAAAGTTGTTAGAGTTCATTTCAAATATTATTATGGTTAAAATCTAGATAGTTTATCTTGTACTACATTCCAATTTCATATCTATTACAAAATAAATTGTAATGGTTTATTTCAATTACAAATATTAAATTTGTAACTGATTTTGTTGATTACAATTTTCGTTAGTAACATTAAATAATACCAGTTTTCTAATGGATTAAATCAATTACAAATATTTTTGTAATGATTTTTTCCCATAACAATTGCTTGATTTTGGTTGAAGTCATTATATATGTCTTTTGTCACTATTAAAGTCACTGTATTTCTCATTTGAAAGGAAACATAAAGGGTTTTGAAATAAAAAAACTAAATGGTCACATGTATTGTGTGTAACACGTGTAATAGAGATGGAGATATTAATTTATTTATTTAAATTATGTTGTTTTTTTCAATTTGTAAGAAATGATTAAAAGATAATTATAGGAGCTACCTTTGCATAAAAAAATAGTGTAGAAGCAAATGATGTGATATTTAAGAACGTGATTGGACCCGATGGAAACAAACGAGCCTTATGTATGGGAGTATGTAGAAACATAACATTATTATCACAATGAGATAGCTCAACTACAAAAGGAGGTCAATGGGTGCAAGATTCATTATCAACAAGTGTCTAAGGTGCAATAAAATTGTCATAAAAAGTACTCGATATAGTGTGTGCTGATTTGGAACATGAGATACAAGAAACAGTCACGAAGTCCATAAGAGAAACTAAGTTTGAAATTTATCGTATGATACGAGAGTCATGCATGCTACCTCCACTATGAGATGATACTTTCGATACCCATGCATGACTATACCATTTTGTTTTTGCTAAAATTGGTCTAATATTTTTGGGAATAGAATGTCCTTAGTTCATCGATGTAAAAAATTTAGCGCTTGACATGTCCTTTTTATATTATGTGGTGTTGCTTCCTTTTATGAAGGATTTTCCATTGGGTACTATTTGGTTTTTTTATGCTCCAAGTTTAAACTTTGATATAATATGATTTTGACTTTTTCCTTGATAAATGAATATTATATTATATAGATTTATTTTATATAGATGGAGGTTGAATATAGTTATGGTATTAAAAAAGAATTTCTATTATAACACTTGGTTTAAAATGATTTCTTATTATTCGAGACAACAAAAGTTGTTTGGACAATGAATCAAAAGAATATTAGGTCTATCTTTTGGGACAACACTAGATGTCCTTATTAAGAAGAAAAAAATATCTATCTTTTGGGACAGCCATATTTATCTTTAAAATGAAACAATTTTAGCGCCATATTTTCCTGCCACACCTATTAGGACATGAGATTGGTCTCCTTGAAAACACGTGATATTATTGTTTCAAAAAGGAATGGATTATTGGGATGGACTGAGATATCCCAAAAACTCTAAAAGGATACTTTTTTCTCATGCCAACCCAACAGGACACAATTTCTTGTCCTTGTAGATATCCCAAATACTTTTAGGGACAAAAATAGATCTTTTAGTAAAACCTGGTGCTATCCTCAATATTCATTCTTCATGTAGTGCCTAATGCACCATAAGTTTAAAGACTTTAAGAAATTTAGACCGTATAAGAAAGAAATGGAGAAACATCAAGGTAAAAGTATAAAAACAATACAATTTTATTATTGCGGAGAGTACCTCTTAGGGGGGGAGTTTAAAAAGTATATAGAAGATTAATGGATCACATCCCAATTATTTTTTACTTGGTATGCCTCGACATATTGCAGTAGTAGATAGGTAGAAATTGAATATTTTGGATAGGGTTATCTCCATGATGAGTTATATATATGTTCTCAACTCATTTTGTAGACATGCTTTGGAAATGACCAATTATTTATTGAATTTGGTACCTTTGAAGGAGGTCTTTACTAAACATAGGGAATTTTAGCTTGGGCGGAAGCCCAGTATACAACATATTCGAATTTAGGCTAGTCTATCAAATGTGATGAAGAGAGATCTAGGAAAGTTAAAAATAATATTCAAAGTGTGTTTCTTTGTAAGATAACCCAATGAAAATAATGGTTATTCATTCTATCACCCTAGGGATAAAAAAGTCCTTGTTAGCACAAATTCTCGATTCTTAGAAGAAGATTGTATAATGGATCATAAATCTAAAAGTAAAGTTGTTCTTGAAGAGTTCAGAGGGAACCAAAAAATTTCTTCAGAACTAAAAGTACATGAAACAACATAACATGTTCCCACTATTGTGCCAGCACAAGGACTACCTTGTCGTAATGGGATGGTTGTTCGTCAACTCGAACGATTTATGTTAAGGACCTCGATGAACTTGAAGACTGCCCCTGTAACTAAAATGAATCTATCCAAAACAATGATCCAGATCTTTGGCTTAAAGCTATGAATTTTAAGTTGGAATCTATGTATTCCAATCAGGTCTAGAACCCTGTAGATCCACCCAAACGAATAAAACCTATAGGATGAAAGTGGGTCTATAAGAGGAAAATGGGGTGGATAGGAAAGTAGTGACCTTTAAGGCTCGACTTATTGTCAAAGGGTTTACTAAAAAAAGGACATAGATTATGAGAAAACTTTTCACTGGTAGCTATGCTAAAGTCCATCCAAATTCTCTTACCTATTTCAATTATGAAATTTGGCAAAGGAACGTCGAGAACGTATTCCTTAATGGTAATCTTGATGAATATATATATATATATATATATATATATATATGGTGAAAATATATGGTTTTGTAGCCAAAGAGAAATAGCATAAATTATGCAAGCTTGAGAAGTCCATTTATGGACTTAAGTAGGCATCTAGATCATAGAACATTTAGGTAATCAAATATTTTGGTTTTGGTCAATTTCCAGATGATTTGCATGTGAATAAAAATTGCAATGGAAACATAGCGGTGTTTCTAGTATTATATGTGGATTACATTGTTCTCATTAGCAACGATGTTGGTGTGTTGTCTACAATTAGAGTGTGGTTATCAAGCCAATTTGATATAAATAACATGCGATAATACAATCACATATTTGGGATTAAGCTTATGCGATATAGTTAAAATGGGATGTTGGGCATATCACAAGTATCTTATATCAATTTTATTCTTTCCAATTTTAGCATGAAAGATAGAAAGAAAAGGTTCCTCCCTTTCAGACATGGACTCTCTTTATGTAGGTTTTAGTGTCTTAAGACACTTGATGAGATAATGAAGATGAATGGTATCCCTTATGCTTAGGCGGTTGGGATTTATATGTATGTTATGCTATGAAATAAACTTGATATTTTCTTTGATGTTTGTGTGGCTAGTAGATATTAGTCTAACCTTGGGAAAGAACACTAGACTTCGATAAAACATATACACAAATACTTAAAAAGGACATGATACTATATACTAGCTTACCAGACAAAGTGCCTAGTGCCCATTCAGTACAACGATTCATAGTTCTAATTTAATAAGGATTGTATAAAGTCTAACTTGGATATGTGTTTGCATTAAGATTTGGAGCCATTAGTTGGAGGAGTATCAAGAAATCACACATTGCTGATTCCACTATGGAAGATAAAATGTGGCAGCTTCTGAGGCAACCAAGGAGCCAATATGGCTAACGAACTTCTTAATGGATATAGGAGTGGTATCTTTGGTAAAATTAATTTTTACACTTTATTATGATAAAAGAGGCGAGTTTTTCTAATTCAAAGGAACCTAAGAGCCATAAGAGAGGTAAACACATCAAGCATAAGTATCATCTTTATGTTGCGGGGTGGTGTGATAATTACAAAAATTGCATTGGAGAACACTTTAGCAAACCTTTTAACAAATATCTTACTAGCTAAGACTTTTGGTAGTAAAGTAGAGGGAATGTGGGTGAGATGCTCTTTGAGTCTAAGTGGGATATTGTTAAAGAAGTAGGATAAACCATATATTGTCCTTTAAAAGGGGTTTACCAAAGTAAATCATACCCTCAAAGCTATACACAACAGTAAAAGTATAGAAATTAGAGTAAGAGAGAGATAAAGAGAGATAACATGATACTTAGAGTGGTTTGACTATAAGAATGATCCTACATCTACTTTGGTGACTGATTATCATTATTTATATACATTGACTACAATTTTGGGGGTTAGAGTCATACAAGAGGATATATATATAGGTTAAATATACAAATATACACCCACTGTAAAGTGGAGTTTTAAACTTTGTAGTGTGGTATGGAAAGGACTATGACTACTAGCAACTCGGGCTGCGAAAGTAGGTGACCCGAGTGTGGAGTTTGATGTAGAGAGAAGATAAAGACAATTGGCAGAACTTCATTACCTAGATCATCCTCGTCAAATGAGTAGGTGAGTATCTCTACTTATAGTAGTTGGTGAGGTCATCACATGCACAATGCGTGAGACTTATGGAAAAGCATTGATGAGATGGAATCTTTCTAGTAGGTGGACAGCTGGTAATCTAATGTTGACGTGTAAGGGTCCACAGTCTGTCTCTTTGTGGTCTTGTGATTTAAAGGCAAAAACTCGTGAGGCACTCGACCGTGGCCTTTTAAGGTACTTAAGTATTAGGTTATATGGTCTGTCTGTGCGACACTCCTTAGTCTTGAGTGTATAATGGGGAAAATTGAGAATAGTACACATACTAGTTACGTAGTTGGGCGTGGCCCTTTTTATAAGCCAAGGCCTTCTTCCATTACTTGGAGCATATATTTATTATATTTGCGTAAGAGTCCATGCCATGTGTCTCTTATCTATTGGCTTACATATTTTATACATAATAGAAGCCCCCCTAAACCTCGATCCAACGAGGTAAGTTATTTAGTGATGGAGCTTTGTTCATGTCTGCGGAATGTATTCTTAGGGCTGTGTCTTTTCTTGAGACAATTTTTAGGTCTGAACCTTTTGAAGGCCGAGACTTTATATAAGTCGAAGCCTATTATTGAGAAGATCGGTTCTCAAATGATGTTGTGGCCTGGTGATGAGGCATTTTGAATTCCATGACGTTTCAAATTCCATAATACCTTATATAAATAGTTACATTTTTCCATCCTTAAAAGAAATAACACCGCTAATGATTTCTAGCGAGCTATGTGATTTTCGAAAGAACTCTAACGTGATTTTTTAACGAGACTTTTATTCAATTCTAGATCAATTTTCTTCCCCTTCTTTTCAATTTAATTATGATTCTTGTCTTGTTCCAATTTTGGGTTTTGATTTCGCATATAAACCCTTAGATTCTTGCTAAAATTAACCAAAATGTGGAACTAGGGTTTAATTCGGGTTTGTGTTATTAAATACTTGACCCACGAATCTAACCTATAATGAACACTTGACCCACAAATCTAACTTGTAATTAATGAAGGTAGTAGTATGATCTTGTACTCCTGGAAATTGAATCTATTTTTGAACACAATCAACATTCGGTATCAAATCCAACCCAATAATCTAAACAAAAATTCCCAAAAATTAAATATGCGCTTGAATTTAATCAGGATTAAAGTTTTTCGGGGCTTCAAGGATTGCGGGTAAAATGTTTGGATTTGAGATTGATGTAGGCGAGAGATTGTTTGAAGAGGGATAGACAATTTGGTTGTGGTTTAGGCTGGAATTAAACATTTGAGGGGATTTTAGGGTGGTTTTGGGCGAAGAACATGAACTACAGTTCGTGGTTGTTCTTGTTAAAACCCCTAGTTTTCCTCCTTTTAATCTTGCCAAACCACATAGTTAAGGAGCCCAGGTACTTGTTCTTTCCATGTACTTTCACTAAAGGCTTTGACCTTTTTTAATCAGTTGGTCCAAAGTTCAATATGTCGTGTATTTGGTCCTGCACTTGGATCTACACCTGGATTGAATTTGGTGATGGATATGTCGCAACCTTGTGTATATTTGTGTGGATTTGACATATAGAGTCGTTGACCTGTATAGCCTTGAGCTTAGATTTTCACTTTGATTTTCATGTTTAGACATGCTTTGTAATGAGTATGGTCGTGGTGTTGAGTTAGGCTGTATATGCCGCGACCATGATATTTTCTCAAGATTTAGGCCTTAGATTTATGATTTATACTTGTGTACGTTGTTGTCGCCTTTTACTGAGGTTGTGTCCTTCGAAACTTGTGATTTCCATGTATTTCATTCATAATCGTTGTGGCCCTGTAACAATGGAACTCTTTATGCTTTTACAGGTACCGTCTGTAGCCTTATGCATTAGAATACTTAGGAGTATTTGGAAGATTTCAGGATATATCACCTTGGTGTACCACCTCCTACGGTGTTGAACATCAACCTCCTTAGGACTTTCGGATCTTACAAACTATTTGATTTCACACTTCAACTATAGGGAAACTATTGATGGTGTTGGGTCAAGTCAAAAGGAGGATACTAGTTCAAAAATTAATTCAATGCCATTGGAGATAAATACCTTGGATGGGGCCACGACTTATACTGAATAAGACCAACATGCCGTGAAAAGGAGGAACACTAAAGCTGGGTCATCAAGACGTGAAACTTGTAGAGAAAGGGACCCAGCAGCCTTAAATTATCCTTGCATCATGATCGAAGCACGGTTGGATCATCTGGCCACGACCTATGAATTCCCAGTAGGTAGTGTGTTGACTTTACCTTCCACTAATCAAAGGTCATGCTCTGCAGTTCATTAGGATGCATGCCTCTCGAAAAGTAAGAATTCCGTTTGAAAAACGGAAGGCATGTGAAAAGTTTAAAAAATGAAGCATCACCAATTACAAAATTTAGGGGGATAATGAAGGATTTTGGTGCATAAGAGGAAAAGTCCCATTGGGATCCAAGAAATATAGAATCACGTTCCAAAGATTTTTCAAGTAGTATGGGGAGAGGGGCACACAAAAAGGAACAATCCATATTAGAAAACAATTTAAGCATAGAGTGCTTGTCCTCATAAATCGGAAAATGATCCTCTTGTTGCGTAGCACGTGTGTTGGTCTCTAAGTCGGACGATATTTGAGTCGTATCTTCAAGTACCTACGAAGACTCAAATGGTATGGGTGAAGGTTTGGGAAGGAGGAATGCATCAATTCTATTGTCCCACTCGCTTTCGTCCAAATGACAAATTGAGGCCCAGAAAGATTGGACTTCATCATTAAGGCTTGCATCTACCTGTCCAAACTCGCGCTCAAACTCTGCTAGGCTCAACTCCTCTAGCTCTCTCTCTTGCTTGGTGTCCTCAAAAAATTTTCCCTCAAAATTTTCAATTGGATCTGGTGGAGTGACACGTCTAAGTGTGTGGCCCGTAAGATGAAGCATCTCAAAATAACATTCCCATACAAGAAGCGGATCAACATCCTTAAGACATTCATCCAATTATTGTGATGGATTTAATGGTTCGATAATAGTGGGGACACAAGGAGACAAATGATCCTCAACCTCAGTAGATTTTGCAATATTTATAATATGTTGAGATTCAAAAGAACTTAGATCAATTTCATTGATTTCATTCTCAAAAGTATTAGGTGAAGCGCAAGTCTCGACCTTTTCTAATTTTTCCAAATAATCATTCAACTCCTTGCAAGTTGTTATAATTTTCGACTCGAGAACAACACGGTCATCAGATTGATTTTATAGATCAAGTAAGAGTTCTTCCAAAGTAGGCTTTCTTGGTTCTAGAACCTCTAATTCCTCATTTGGTTGAAAACTTACTTCATCTTCAAAACTATCGGAAAAAAAATCCTCATTGGGTTCAAATAATGCATCTAACTCTTGCTCCCAATAACGATTTTTTTCGCGATATTCTTTTTCAAGTCTTTCTTCTTCAAGCAATTGATTTTGATAAATTTGGAGTTTCTCAGCACTAGGCTTGTATTTAATATAATCATATTTAGTGATATTGATCCAATGGTCATAAGTCTTGAGTGCTTCCTCTTCCTCACTATTAGCATAACAATTAAAGCCACCAAAAGAGTTAAAATAAGACATTTCAAATTGGGCAATTCAAGAACGTGACACACATTTTTCTTCAATTTTTTTTTCGAAATCACTTATAGATAAAAATAACTTTCTTAAAAATTTAACAATTTCGGATCCCCGGCAACGGCGCCAAAAACTTGACGTGACTTAATATTTGTCTCAAAAGTGCGTACAATCTAGGCTCAAGTGCAAGCCTGTCGCTCAAGTAATAAACCCGGTAAGTCGGGATCGTATCCACAGGGATCGAGATTGCCAAATAGTAATAAGAAAAATTATTAAATCTTGAAATGATTTCGTAAAAGAAACGAAAAGATGATTAAAAATTGGGAAAATTTCTATTAAAAAATTACTTTGCAAAACAAACTCAAAAGTGCAAAAGAAATTAGATCTGACAAATGGGAGAAAATGGGGTAGGGTACAATCCCTCAATCCTTAACAAATTACCATATAGAATACTATAATTGTAAATTAAAATTATTGACTAGATCTGATCTTTATACATTCTAAGCATTACATATATGAGGGATCTAGCCCGCATCATATGAAATCAAAGATAGATATAAAGCGATGAATGAATCGAGTCTTTATATATTCTAAGCATTACGTATATGAGGTTCAAGCCCGCACCATACGAAATCAAAGATAAATATAAAGCGGTGCTTTCACGATTCAATCAATATTTTAATTTAACCTCTATTTTCTACATAAATAATTTGCCTTGGATTGAGTTCATGTACCCCAACCCTTGGGAATTTAGCTACTCATGATTTGGTTTAAGAATAAATTCACACACAAAATTATGGATCTACAAGACATGGGAAATAATTGGCAAATAATAAAAATAGAGAATGGAAAGATATTACTTGAATTCAGCAACAAAAAATGGAATTGGAATTTTCATGAAAACTCTTGAAGGAATAGAAAATTTGCTCTCAAAATCTAACTCTAAAATTTAATCTAGCACTTCTAACCTACTCCTAACCTAGCCTCTCTCTAGCAACTCCCCCTCTCTAGAATTCCACTACGAAAATGAGGTAGGGCTTGGTCTTTTATAGAACCAAGTTGCACGAATTTGGCATCAAATTTCACTTGTGGCACAAGTTTTCCAAGAGTTTCACTGCATTAAATGCATAATTAATTACAGAAATCTGCACATCCAGACTCTTCACTATCGCGCAACTTCAAAACATCGTAACTTCTTCACCGTAGCTCGGATTGAGTTGCTGTTTTTTTCAGTATTCTTCTAATTTAGTTATCTTCAACTTTCTAGTTGGCCCCACCTTCGGACTAAGGCTGAAAAATTACGAAAATGCCCTTCAACTCTCCATTTCTTGGTTTCTTTCACTGTTTTGAGCTCTCCTTCGCACTAACTTGCGTGAAATACCTGTAAAACACATGAGAAATACACAAAACAAGAAATACTTTCCAAAAAAGGTTAGTAGCATAAATAAGAGACAAATCCAAGCTAGATACACTGCACGGGATCATAAAAATACCGAAATTAAGGGGATAAATGTGAAGAATATGTGCCTAATCAGCAGTCCCTAATGATGGAGTTTATGTTCCTCTCCATGCCTTCCTCCTTAGACTTAGGCTACCAGTTCCAGTGCCTATTAGAAAATTTCTCAAAGTGATGAAATTATCCCCGACCCATGTTGATCCCAATGGGTGGAGGGACATATTATCCTAATCCCCTTGAAATGGAAGACTTTGATTTAATCATAGGAATAAATTGGTTGTTCACCCATATTATTAGGATATATTGTGATATAAAGTAGATTACCTTATGTAAACATGTAAGGACATAATTTTCATAGTCCTAATGTTACATAGAGTATGTCGTATACCGCTATAACCGTCGATAGAAGTTGATGATTATTTGTTCAAGACGACGAATCTGAACATCAAGTTTCTTCAACAACAGACATCTACAAGAGTGATTTTGGTAAAGATTTGATTTAAGCTTCGAACTTGGTTTACGATTGTATAAGGATATTTTACAAAACTATTTTTTTTATCAAAACAATGTATTTTTCTAAGTAAAAATATTTTTTTGGAAGTCCAGTAGGTGAACTTTTTAAAATATTAAATTTTTTCCTCTGTCGTTCAAATGACAAGGCAATGTCGTTCAAACGACATTGACAAGACGTTCAAATGAACCCTTCTAACGACATCACATGTCATTCGATAGTTCATGCGAATGATAGTTTCTTTATTGCTTCAAATGACCACGTATTATTTTGTGCTTTTATAGGTCGTTACTATCGACATCTTTATCGTTCAAACGACATTGAGAAGTTGTTCTAATGACATGTTCCGCCTCAAGTATTTTATTTTGTTATAAATACCTGTTTTGGAAGATTTTTTTCATTAAGACGTTTCCCAAACGAAAACTGAAAATCTGCTAAATTTATGTCTTCACTTTTAGGGCACAAAACTTTGTTTTTGATTCACAAAATCACCCTATATACTTTGGTGAATCATTTTGGAACCCAAAAACACTTATTGTAGAAGTTTTCTTTGTAAAGAAGAAAATATCTACTGCTAGATTGATAGCTCTCGTTGGGGCTATTTGCCGATGACTGCTGCCATTAGGGATACTCATGGGTATTCACTGCTGAAGGAGTACCTACAGTTCTTGAGGTTCTGGAGGGAATCTTTACTGGTGTTAGGTTTCGATCTATGTGGATTTTTTACGGGAGATTCATTGCATATTTCATTATGTAATTGTAAGTTGCGATTTATGTTAGATAGTGAAATTAAAGGTTTTACCCGGAAGGCATTTTTTCCTGAATCTTGTTTGTCGCTTGATTTGTGATTGCATGTTTGATTTATCCACATAAATGCATGATTAGGGTTTAATAAAATTTGGATTGAAGATTGACTCTAATTAAATAAGTTTTAAATTGGAAATTCGCGAATTAAATAATTAATTGATATCACGCATCCTCAAATTGGTATCACAGATTTAGCTCAGGATTTTTACCTCTTCAAATTTGTATGAGAGTCGGTTGCTCTAAATTATCGAGTCATTATTTTTCGCATAATTTTTGTGATATCGATTTTTTTGAAGCATGTCTTTGATGGAAAAAATTATGCATATTGGAAAGCCCACATGAGATCGTGTTTAAAGGCTAACGATGAATGCGTTTGGCTTTTTTGTGAAAGAGGATGGACTCCTCCCACTGTCACCGTTGAAAATGTATCCAATCTCAAACCTATGTCTGAGAGGATTGACAATGATTATAAATGGAGTACCTATAACTCCCTTGTCCTTAGTGTTATTTTTGGAGTCATCATCCCTGACGAGTTCCGCCGTATCATAATGTGTACCACGTCTAAAGAGGCATGGGATATCCTCCAATTGACATATGAGGGTATCAACGTGATTGAGGCGTCTAAATTACAAAATTTTACCACCCACTTTGAGACTATCACCATGTCAGAGTCCGAGTGTTTTGACGATTTTTATGCTAGGTTGTCGGACATGGTCAATACGAGTTTTAAAATGGGTGAGAAAATTTAGGAGACGAGAGTTGTTAAAAATATTTTCAAGCCACTCCCATCCCGTTTTATTCCTAAGGTCACTGTATTAAATTCTTTGGGGATATTAGATACACTTAGAACAACTCGAAAGAGATCTTCAGACTTATGATATCGACATGTTTTCTAAAACCATTAAGCCTAAGGACAAAGGGAATGCACTTGGGGAACAATCTAAAAAATGTGAGGAAGTGTCTAAGAAGAAGAAGAAGTAAAGAGTTTGTGAGTCCGAGTCTGAGTGAGAGTTTGATTTGGATGATGTGGCCATGTTTGCTAAAATTTTTAAAAAGTTTCTTAAATTTTTCAAAAAAAATTCTTCCAATAAAAAGATGTTTGAGAAAAATAAAAAAGAAAGAAAAGGCCAAATAGAGCGGTGAGAAAGAGGAAGAGGCGAGATGTTTTGAGTGCGAGGGAAAAGGGAACAAAAAGTTTGAATGTCCCACTATGCTAAAGAGAAAGGGCAAGAAAATTACTATGCCAACCACTCTTAGCGATAGTGACAATGAGGTGAATGATTCCGGGGAAAAATCATCACATGGTATCTGTGTTGCCTTTATGGCTAGTCACGTGAACGCATCTAGTTTGTCCCACAATGATGAGGATACTTGTATACGTGAGAGATCCGATGATGATTTGAGTGTTTATGTGAGTGTGAGAGTGAGATTGAAAGTGAGGGTGAAAGCGATCTCCAAAAAGCGTTTAGAGATTTATACGTCGAGACTTTAAAGACGATGAAGTTGAATAAATTGTTAGGTCTTAAAGTGTTAGATTTGGAGAGAGATATCTAAGTTTTGAGGGCGTATGAGGCGTGGTCGAGTCAACTCGAGAAGGTAAAGCTTTCTTTAAGTGAGCAGTTGATCATCTTAGGTCAGGAAAAGAGTGAGCTTTAATCCCATATGTCTTAACTCGAGAGAGATCTCGAATGTGACTATGAGGTTAAGGTTACTATAGAGGACACATCTAAGAAGGTTGGAAAAATGATCCTCGGTACCGCTTTGGGTAATGTTGAGAGACTAGGAAAAGGTTATGACAGTTCATCTACTTCCCATGTTACACCCGAACCAGTTCCCACGTGTGTGATAGATCCATATGGCGCTGGACCTAAACCACCTAGGTGTTCATTCTTCATAGGAGAGCACGTCCTAATTGTTTTGAGAGAGGTTTTCTTACACCCGTTTATGTTTATTCCCATTGCAAGAAAAGAGGACACCTTGGGGAATTTTTCTTTAAATGGGTTATGTGTCTCATAGGTTTCTACCCCGTTATGCTACTACACGTATTCCAATAAGCACACCCACACATGATACTTCACATGCTCTTGCACATTACATGAAAGGTTCTGATCATTTTAGAGAGCAGTTTGATTATTTACTTAAAACTTCACATGATTTGACAGATATTTTTCATAGGATTTCACCACCTTTGAAAAACACCTTTGTACCTAATAGTTGAGGTTTAGGCTTGTTTTCTTGCATAGGATGATTTTCATAAATGTATTTTATGCCCACTGCTAGTGTGTACCACTTTTATATTTATTTTTTCCATTTTGATATATTTTTCAAAAAAACTAAAAAGATTTTTGTTTTTAAATTTTTTTGGAAAAATAAAAAAAGATTTTCTAATTTTTTATGAAAAATTTGAAAAATACAAAAAGATTATATTTTGATAAAATTTTTGAAAAAGATAAGAAGATTTTTGTATTTCTTTTACACCGTTTATGGATGGACATTTAGGATGACCAAGTCACAATATCATTTCATATCCATGTGACTATTTGATAGTGTTTTGAGACGATACATCATTTCATCCGTGTAATTTATAATGTTTGGAGTCATTAAAATGAAATTTGAGATTACTTTCTACATATTTAACTCATGATTTACTTTCATGCACACTTGCGCGTATTTATATGATTATTGTGCTTGTCTATCACATGTTCATCGAAGTGTTTTCATCTCAATTACGTCTTTAAATCGAACCAAATGCGATACAACTTGACAATGGAAGTATTGAATGTCAGAACCGTTGCTCGTGAGTAATCCGTTTAATATGAAAATATGATGACTGAACATAGGAAAGGTCTACAAAAGGAGCAAGTAACATTTGCATGAAAGCAACAATTTGAAAAGATCCAAAAAAGTGTGGCATTGTAAAAAGTTGCCAAGGCCAAAATAGTTTAGTTTGATATGATCATTAATAATAAAAGAAAAGAATAGAAAAAAATGATCATTTTTATACATGAGGGAGTTTGGTTGGAAATAAATCAACGGGTTTGCACGTCCTGACAAAGTCTTGGAAAAGCATTACAGAGTTTTAGACGTTATTGGCGTGGAAATCATTTTAGACTTTGATTTTTTTATTAGATTGCGTCGATGTCATTTGAATTCAACAAATTTTAAACATAAGGATGATTTTGAGTTCATTCGTTAGGAGTATCCATATTCATTGTGCACATATGTTATGAATGTTTGAGTTGATTTTTCTATCGAATATGTTCACACCCATTCATTCCTTTTCCACGATTTGGTTATCTTAGTGTAAATTCATGGCGTGTTGTTTTTTTAAATTATCGTTGCTTGAAAATTTTTGAAAAATCAAAAATAGATTGTGAAAGACTATTGAGTATATCCTTGAAAAATCAAAAATAAATTATCGTCGCTTTAATTGTCAAATATTTGCAATGCTTTTCGTGATACTCCGCACTTATTTTTGTTTATTCTTTTCCTTGTCTATTTCGTACAAATAAAAAGGGGGAGAACGAAATATGAATTGATTTGATTTATGCTTATCTCATTTCAAACTTGATGTATCACAAAGGTATTTGTTTTGTTTACTTTGTATAACACTTTGCTGATCATTTGGAAAGCACACAAAAAGAGACGCAAGGAAAGCAAAGATATTCAAAGTTGCAGATTTATTTTTAAGACTTGCATTTTAGTATCTTTCCACTTTTGGATTCATAGGATGGTATTGGATTTGTAAAGGTATTTGATTGATAATTTGGATTATTTTTATTTTGTATCTCCATAGACATAGGGGATATTTGTAAGGACAAAATTTCTATAGTCCTAATGTTACATAGAGTATGTCGTATACCACTACAATCGTTGAGAGAAGATCACGATAATTTATTCAAGATGACGGATTTGAATATCAAGTTTCTTCAACAACGGATATCTATAAGATTGATTTTAGTAAGGATTGTGTTTCAGTTTCGAATTTGGTGTACGATTGTATTGGGATATTTTCGAAACAATTTTTTTTATCAAAATGAGACATTTTTCTAAGTAAAAATATTTTTTGGAAGACCTATAGGCGAGCTTTTTAAAATATTATTTTTTTGCATCTGTCGTTCAAATGACAAGGCAATGTAGTTCACACAACATTGACAAGTCGTTCAAATGACCCCATCTAACGACATCACATGTATTTTGATAGGTTGCGCGAAGGGTCATTCCTTTATTGCTTCAAATGACCACATATTATTTTGTGTTTTTATAGGTCGTTTCTTAGGTCATTACAAACGACATCTAATGACGTTAAAACGACATTGAGAAGTCGTTCTAACGACATATGCCGACTCAAGTATTTTACTTTTTTATAAATACCTTTTTTGGAACTTTTTCGTTAAGACTTTTTCCAAAACGAAACTGCAAATTTGCAGAATTTTTGTCCTCGCTTTTCGGGCACAAAACTTTATTTTTGATTCAACAAATCATCCTATATACTTTGGTGAATCATTTTGGAACCCAAAAACACTTCTTGTTGAAGTTTCTCTTCTAGAGAAGAATATCTCTACTGTTGGGTTGATAGTTCTTGCGGGGGCTATTTGTTGAGGACTAAGGTCATTGGGGATACTCGTGGGTATTCACTGTTGAAGGAAGAGTTGCGATTTATGAGGTTCTTGAGGGAATATTTATTGGTGCTAGGATGCAATTTATGTGGATTTTTTGCAGGAGATTCATTGCAGATTTCATTATGTAATTGTAAGTTGCGATTTATGTTTGATAGTGAAATAAAAGGTTTTACCCGAGAGGCATTTTTTCTTGAATATTGTTTGTCGCTTGATTTTTGATTGCATGTTTGATTTATCCTCATTGATGCATGATTAGGGTTTAATAAAATTTGGATTGAAGATTGTCTCTAACTAAATAAGTTTTAAATTGGAAATTTGGGAATTAAATAATTAATATATATCAGCATTCTCAAATTGGTATCAGAGCTTTAGCTCAGGATTTTTACCTCTTCGAAACCTAGGGAGATTGAAGTTAGTTTTAAAGGAGCAAAACCCAAGAGAAAGACATTATTAATATCACCCTTGAGGTCTAGGAAGATAATTAAGGGAGAGTGTCACGAACACTTAACTTATGTCAAGGATATTAAGAAGACCATGGCCACTTTAGCAGATGTCCTTGTGGTCGCGGACTATAACGACGTTTTCCCTGAAGAATTTCCAGGGTTACCTCCTAATATAAAAATCAAGTTTACCATTGATCTTGCGCCAGAGGCTGCGCCCAGTTTTAAAACGCCATACAGAATTTCCCCCACGGAGTTGAAGGAGTTGAAAGAGAAGTTGTAGCACTTGTTAGGCCACGAGTTCATTGTGCCTAACAGTTTTCCTTAGGGTTCCCCGATGTTATTTGTAAAGAAAAATGATGGATCTATGAGGATGTTCATATATTATAGGAAATTAAACAAGATGACGGTGAAAAATAACTACCATTTGCCTAGGATTGATGACCTTTTTTACCAATCGAAGGATTCTAGATATTTTTCTAAGATTGATTTGAGCTCAGAATATTACCAACTTAAGATCGGGATTGGAGACACTCATAAAACAACCTTTATAAATAGTTATGGCCATTATAAGTTTATGGCGATGCCTTTCAGGTTAAACGATACCCTAATGGCTTTTATGGATTTGATGAATAGGGTGTTTAGACCCTTTTTGGAGAAATTTGTGATCGTTTTCATTGATGATAATCTGATTTATTCTAAGTCGTCAAATGAGCATGAGAAACACCTCCTCGTAGTTTTGAGGTTCTTATGAAAGATAAGTTAATTGAAAGATTTTTTAAGTGCTAATTTTGGTTCAAGGACGGATTGTCCCTAGACCGAGGAAACATCGTGAGCATCGTTGAGTAAGAGAGACCATCTATAGTTACCGAGGTTAGAATCTTCCTAGGCTTAAGAAGCTATAATAGAAAGTGTTTGAAAGGATTTTTCACGATAGTCACGCTCTTGAACCAGTTAACACACAAGGATAATAAATTTTTATGTTCTGCAGGGGTTGAATAAAGTTTTCAGAAGTTGAAGGAAAAACTAGGGGTAGCGTCTATCTTGGACTTACCTAAGGAGGTGGGAGGCTATGTGATTTGTAAATAAGCTTTAGGTCGTGTCCTTGTTTGTATGATGATTTAGAATGAAAACGTGATTGGTTATGCCTTTAAACAACTGAGGCCACATAAGAAGAATTACGCCACCCATGACTTAGAGCTAGTCGTATTAGTGTTTGCCTTGAAACTTTGGAGACATTATTTATATGGAGAGAGTTGTGAGATATTCATGGATCATAAAAGTTAACTTACATTTTTACTTAAAGAGATTTGAACAAGAGACAATGAAGGTGGTTAGAATTCATCAAAGATTATGATTGTTCAATTATGTATCACCCGAAAAAACTAATGTGGTGGCTTATGCCTTAAGTAGAAAAGGTTACTTTAGTGCTTTGAGGATTAAAAGTCAAAAATGCATTTTAAGAAATAAAAAGAGTATGGGGATTGAGGTAAGAGGACATAAAGGTCACATACATTTAAGGGCCTTTGCAATGGAACCGAGTTTGATATAGAGGATAAGAGTAGCCCAGGACACGGACCTGGACCTCCAAAAGATTCGTGGACTTATAAATAAGGGAGAGAAGTCAGACTTTAGAGTTGATGATCATGAAACCTTACGATTTGGGACAAGATTATGTGTGATATGAAATGGCGAGATTAAGTTCGAGGTGTTGGAAGGGGCACATTCCTCACCTTTTTTAAATTCGCCACAGAAGCACCAATATGTACCAAAACTTGAAGGATAGTTTTTGGTGTCCTAACATGAAGAGAGAGGCAGCGAAATTTGTGGCCAAGTGTTTAGTGTGCCAAAAAGTTAAGGCCGAACACCAAAACTAAATACTACATGTACAAGCTTAAATTTGGGCGTAGTAACTTAAAGAGAATGAGAATGACCTACGACGACATTTGAGTGATCTTATGACATAAACCAGTAGCTTGAAATTTGTGTTAACTACTAGCAAAAATATAAAGGGAAGTGAAAGGGCCTTAGATGTATGAATTATGTTTGAGGAAATACGATAGGGAGAATAATCGTGAGTTTCAAAGTACCATGAGTATTAGAAAGTAATATACTACGTATAAATCTGGGTAATTTGTTTGCGCGTATACCTATTGGTTTTTATATGTTGTGTGTATACCTATTACATGATGTATTATGGGTATGGCATACCTATGTTGCTTGCTATCGGGTGGCGGTTTCACGATGTGGATGGTCTTATCCTGATGAGCCCATTAGGGAGGATTTTAGACTTGTACCAAGAACATAGAACCTTGGATACGTGCTATCCGAGAGTATGATATTTTCAATGGTTGAAGGGAGCGTAGGTATGTTCATGACCCATTTGGCTACGAACTATATTCACCTCCAATATATATGAATTATCTTCAAAGTTCAATTGTGATACCGAACCAGTAGTCCTTTATTTAGTATGTGAGGTACTAAAACATGATAGCAGAGTATGCATGCACCAGGAGGTATCAACCTAAGTGTGACAACCCGTATATGATTATGATAAATTATATTTAAATCATACTTATCCTATGCGATATGAATAATGTGTTATTAGTATATATAATTTTAAGTGATTATGGTTAGTATAATTCTACTTTCATAAATCAGGAATGATCGAATTATTTACAAACACAAGATTTGGTTATTTTCGATAGAAATGTTCCTATTTAGGACTAGTTTGACCCTTGTAACATTACAATTGACTTTATGTGAAAACTAAATAGTTGTAGACATGTGAGTTAGGGTTATAACACAACAAATGTTTCATGAAACGGATGTTCGAGTAAGAAGTTAGGCCGAAATTACGAACAAGGAGCAAACATGTCAATTCCCTTAAGTGGTAAATTGTCTTTTCTTAAAACAAATGTTTTAATTTGATTGGTTGGATTGGTTGGATTGGGAGGCAGCCTTGGCTGACTTAAAACTCTCCCTTAACCTTATTTCTTCAGCAAATAAGTCCCTAGGTTTAGTTTGAGGTGTTATTAGCTTGAGGAAAGAGGGGTAGAAGTTAAGGAAGAAAGGGTTACAAGGAAAATCTTGGAAAACAATTCCAAGAAAATCCTTAAGGTGTTTCCAAGGTAACATTATGTGTTAATATTGTTTGAATCTTCTATTATACTTATTTCAAAGTATATAAATCGTGAAGTATTGATCCAAATTCCATCCTCCTTTGTGATAATATGTATTGGTTCATATGTGAGATAAGTGGTGTTATAGGTCATATTGCTTTGTATTGAAACTCTTTGTATTCAAACGTGCATATATCTTTGTGTACTTACTAGAATTAATAAATTCCAACTAGATATGAAAATAGACTCATATATTCATATCATATCCTAAAATTAGAATTTAAGTCCTTATGGTTGGGCTTTAGTGATGGTTACAAGTTGGTATATAGTTGCTATTTGTATATTTCATTTCGATATTCCTCGAGTTTGGTCAAGGTTTTGAGATAGAAAATGAAGTCCAAATATTATGAAGCTTTAATTATGTACTATTAAGTATGTCTACTGAAAGTGTGTTGAAAATCATGGAAAGTTATGTTGTAGAAAAATTATGAAAATTCTTGGAAGTAGAAGGAACAATAGAGGAGTTTGTAGGGCAGATTTCTCGGGTTGTAAAGAAATGGCCACAACTTGCCCTAGGAAGCTTCAAAAATTACACCGTCACTTGTAACGGAAATTATATTCAGATTTGTTTTCAGATTGATGAGCTTGGACACCTGTATGTGTACTATTTATGAATATGGGATGGTTAAGTATGGAGGACAATAATTTGAGGCCATATTGGATACTCCATGAAAGAATGTTTTTATCTGCTCTTGCCAAAGAGTATTTTGAGTAGATGTTTCATCTGTATATACATTGAGAAGTATGCTTTCATATTTACTTGGTTTTAGTTGTAAATTTCTTATGAGGTATGTTCTACGATTGAATGTTCATAACTCTATCACCATATATACCATTGTTTCGACTTTACTCATATTTCTTGGGATTCTACTTAAGTGGAATCATATTGTGGTTGTTTAGTCGGTGAAAGTACATAATTATATTAAGATAATACTTATGATAGAGATTAAGTACTTATTTAGTTGGATTAACAGGTGTAAGGGCAAATCAACCAAGATCAGCTCCACCAGAGAGAAACGTGAATACATAGTTGACAACCCAATGTCAGTGTACTTACTGAGTTGATTTTGGATATGATGTATATGTATTATATGTTGAGATGATATGGCTTATTTAAAAGTCATGAGATGTTGAGATGTTATGGCTTATTTAAATGCTAAGAGATGTTGAGATGTTATGGCTTATTTAAAAGCCAAGAGATGTTGAGAGGTTATGGCTTTATAAAAGTCAGGATATGTTGAGTTGTTATGCAATTCAGGAGATGTTAGGTTTTAAAAACTATGGATATGATTATTGCCTATGGGCTGGAGATGTGGGGTTTATTAACTCCGGATATGTATATGTCCTAATTTGGTACAGAGATGTATACATTAATATGTTGAGATGTTAATATAGTACTTTTACTATATAGAGATGTAGTACCTTCACTGAGTTTTTAAACTCATGGTTTTATATGTTTACATTTTCAGGTTTTCCAGCTGCCACTGCTAGGTGTAGGAGGTTGAGTACATAGAAGTAGGGTCTTGTTAGTTTGTTTTATACACTGCACTAGTTGTAATTAAGTTAAATGATATGTGAGTTCTGTTGAAATTATGTCCCCTTAAAACGATTGGATTTTTTTAATATTTCGCATTTTAACCATGAAGTTGTTTCAATATGTATTACCTAAATAATAAATAAATTATAATTGTGGTTTGTAATCTATTTAGTTAATTATATCCTAATGGAGTTAGGGGGTGACAACTTGGTATCAGAGCTTTAGGTTTTTATATTCTGGGGTTAGAGAGTCTAGATATGGCAGTGGCAGAAATAACGTTGTGTGGGTCATTTATATTAATTTGTGAGAAATACTAACCATTATGTTAGAAATAAATGTTGTATTCTTGTTTCTATAATTGTGGTTTATGACAGATAGTAAGCTATGGAAGGAGAAAATGTTTATGAGAGGGTGGATGAGGAGTCTTCAAATACAGTAAACCAACAAAATCCAAATAATGTATAGGGGCTCCTGAACAACTTACAGATATGTAGAAAATGGCTCGTTCCATGACTTTAATGGCAGAACAACAAAACATGTTTATGATGCAAATAGCAGGACAACAAGCCAAGTACTTGGAGGATCAGACTTTGGCCAGAAGAGAAAGGGAAATACAACGAGAGGAGAAGAATATTTTGTATGAGAAGGTTATCAAATTGAACCCCCCAGCATTCTCAGGTTTTGTAGATCCTTTAGAAGTTGACGCTTGGGTTAGAGATACGGAATCTATCTTCGGGGTGATGAATGTACCTGGTGCGCAGAAGGTAATGTTGGCTACTTTCATGTTATAGGGCAAAACTAAATATTGGTGGGAGTCTTCCAAACATTTATTGCTTACTCCGGAGGGAGGTGAGGTAATTACTTGGGATTCCTTTATTAAAGCCTTATATGAAAAGTATTTTCCTCGCATGTATCGGAAGCAAAAAGAGAGAGAATTTTTATCATTGACTTAGGGGAATATGTCGGTCAGGGAGTATGAAACTAAATTTATATCTTTGTCTCGATTTTCATTACGTTTCTTACACAATAAGGAGGATAAAGCACCAGATTTTAGGATGGGTTGAATTTAGTTATCAAGCCTAGACTCACTGCACTTGAAATGGTAGATTGTGCTTCTTTAGTTAACAAAGCTATGATGGTTGAAGGAGATGTTAATGATGCAATAAAGAATAGGTCATAAAGGGGAAAGAGGAGCAGGTTTGGTCCATCTCAGCAAAAGGAAGGCAATGTAGAATACTCAAAACAAGGGAGTCAAAGATTTCAGCGCGATAGAGGGACTGGAAATTATGTTCAGAATAGGACACCAAGTAGTTTTAGGGGTGCAGGATCGATGGGCCAATAGAATAGACAGCAGGAGAATGATAATAGGCAGTCCAAGCCTGTTACATGCTATTTTTGCAAAGTTGAGGGCCATATCAGTCCATATTATCCCAAGTTAAAGGGGGTAGAATGTTATCACTGCCATCAAATTGGTCATTCCAAAAAGAACTGTCCTATGCTACTGGGAGGGATTGAATCAACTACTACTATTCGAGGCTCATCACCTAGAGGCACAGGGAGAGGAGGAGGTAGAGGACAGGCTAGTGGATCTAGGGCACTGGGAAGAATATTTGTTATGACTTTACAGGATGCTCAGGCTACTCCAGAGGTGGTGACAGGTACATTTTCTGTCATGAACAAACATGCTTATGTGCTTATTGATCCTGGTTTTACTCATTCATTTGTATCACTGTCATTTACCATGCATTTGGGTAGACCATGTTCTTATCTAGATTGTGGTTTATATATTTTTACACCTATGGGGGATGTGATGTTAGTGGAGCATGTGCATAAAAATTATTTATTGTATGTGGGGGAGAGGGAGTTGACCATTGATTTAATTCCACTAGATATTCGAGATTTTGATATTATCTTGGGTATGGACTGGTTATCTTCCTACCATACATCAATTGACTATTTTCGTAAGCAGGTTACATTTAATATGCCGGGGGAGGAAGAATTCAAATTTACTGGGGAAAGAAATTTGGTTCCAACTGTCTTATTTCTACCCTTCGGGCGAGGAATATATTAAATAAGGGTTGTCAAGGATTTTTAGCATATATTGTGGATACAAATAGGGAATTGCAAGAATTAGAAGATATCTCAGTCGTTAAGGATTTTGCACATGTGTTCCCAGATGAATTACCAAGATTGCCACCTAGCAGAGAGGTAGAGTTTACTATCGATTTAGTTCCTGGTACAACTCCAGTTTCTATTTCTCCATATAGAATGGCACTTGTGGAACTAAAGGAGTTAAAGGTTCAACTGCAAGATTTGCTAGATAGAGGTTTTATTCGACCCAGTGTATCGCCATGGGGTGCTCCAGTAGTATTTATGAAGAAGAAAGATGGAACCATGCGACTCTGCATTGATTATCGACAGTTCAACAAGGTGACTATTCAAAATAAATATCCATTGCCTCGTATTGATGATTTGTTTGATCAATTACAAGGTAGTAAAGTGCTTTCAAAAATTGATTTGAGATCGGGTTATCATCAATTAAGGAGATTGTGACATTTCTAAGATAGATTTTCGTTCTCACTATGGTCATTATGAATTTTTGGTAATGCCATTTGGGTTAACAAATACTCCTGCGGTTTTTATGGATTTAATGAATCGGGTATTTCATCCTTTCATAGATTCGTTTGTGATTGTCTTTATCGATGATGTTTTGATATACTCACCTAGCCAAGAGGAACATGAGAATCATTTAAGAGTTGTATTGAAAGTTTTGCGAGATAGTCAATTGTTTGCGAAGTTTAGCAAATGTGAGTTTTGGTTAAATCAGGTAGTATTTTTGGGGCATGTTATTTCGGGAGATGGAATTTATGTTGACCCTAAGAAGGTAGAGGCAATTGTGCAATGGGAAAGACCAAGGAATGTAGCGGAGATAAGGAGTTTCCTAGGATTGGCTGGATATTATAGAAGATTCATAAAGGGGTTTTCATCTATAGCTTTGTTGTTGACTAAATTGACCCGAAAGGAAGTGAAATTTGTGTGGAGTGACGAATGTCAGCACAACTTTGAAAAGTTGAAAAACAGGCTAGTATCAGCTCTAGTTCTCACTGTTCCATCAAGTGGAGAAGGTTTTGTGATTTATACTAACGCTTCACATCAGGGTCTGGGTTGTGTTTTCATACAACATGGAAAGGTAATTTCTTATGAATCTAGACAGTTGAAGACGCGTGAATGTAATTATCCTACACACGATTTAGAGCCTGCAGCTATTGTTTTTGCCTTGAAATTATGGAGACATCATTTATATGGAGAGACGTGTGAAATTTTCACTGACCATCAAAGTTTGAAGTATTTATTTACACAGAGAGACTTGAATTTGAGACAAAGACGTTGTATGGAGTTAATTAAAGATTATGATTATACCATTCACCATCAACCCGGGAGGGCCAATGTTGTTGCAGATGCTCTGAGTCGAAAGTCATTGGAGAGGTTATCTTGTATTAAATGTGCACGGGTTGGAAATATTATGGAATTAAGAATGATGGGAGTTGAGTTGAACTTATCTAAAACGGGGGCGCTATTTGCACATGTTAAAGTGAGACCTTTACTGGCAGAAAGCATACGAAATTTGCAAGTCGGTGATCCATTCCTTGAGTAGAAGAAACAAGATGTCTTAGAGGGTAAAGAGAGTGAATTTGAAATTAAGAATGATGAATCGTTGTGTTATAAAAATAGGATTTGTGTACCGAATGATCCACCCTTAAAGAAGGATATATTGGAAGAGGCACATAGTTCTATTTATTCTATGCATCCGGGAGGTACCAAAATGTACCGATATTTGAAAGAGTATTACTGGTGGAACAATATGAAATGTGAGATTGCAGAATTTGTAGCTAAATGTTTAGTATGTCAGCAAGTGAAAGCGGAGCATCAGAAGCCGACAGGATTATTAAAGTCATTGCCTATTCCGGAATGGAAGTGAGAGCATATAACGATGGATTTTGTTACACGATTACCATGGTAACCAAAGGGGAATGATTCTATTTGGGTGATTGTAGATCGATTGACAAAGTCAGCTCATTTTCTTCCAGTTAAGATGACCTACACTGTTGACAAATATGCACATATGTACGTTGATGAGATTATCCATTTACATGGAGCACCAGTGTCAATAGTATCAGATAGAGATCCAACTTTCACTTCTAAGTTTTGGCCTCATTTACAGAATTCCCTGGGCACAAGTTTGAAGTTCAGTACTGCATTTCATCCACAAACCGATGGGCAATTAGAAAGAACGATTCAAATATTAGAAGACATGTTACGAGCTTGTGTATTTGACTTCAAGGGTAGTTGGGGTGATCATTTTCCATTGATGGAATTCTCGTATAATAATAGTTATCAGTCCACCATTGGTATGGATCCGTATGAAGATTTATATGGGAGGAGATGTAGAATGCCTTTGTGTTGGGATGAAGTAGGTGAAAGGAAACTTTTGGGCCCTGAATTGATAGATATGACAACTGAGAAGATCAAAATGATTCGGGAACGGATAAAGATAACGCAAAGCATGAAGAAAATTTATGCAAATAAGAGGAAGTATCCATTGGAATTTCAGAAGGGAGATTTTGTATTCCTACGTATTTCACCGTGGAAAGGTGTTATGAGATTTGAAAAGAAGGGGAAACTAAGTCCAAGATACATTGGACCATATGAAGTGTTGGAAATAATTGGAACCCTGGAATATACATTAGCATTACCTCCAGAGTTAACTCGTTTGCATGACGTGTTCCATGTATCGATGCTTTGTAAGTATTTGGCAGATTCATCTCATCAACTGAAAACCCAACCTATTGAACTGAAAGAAGACTTGTCGTACATCGAGGAACCGGTGGAAATTCTTGATCGTAAGGAGAAAGTATTGAGGAATAAAGTTATTCCCTTAGTTAAAGTTATGTGGATGAGCCATGGAATTAAAAATACAACTTGGGAAGCGGAGGATAGCATGAATAAATAGTATCCCCATTTGTTTGGTAAGTGACATTCGTATTAAATTTTGGGGACGAAATTTTCTAAGGGGGGGGGGGGGGGGGAGGTTGTGACAACCCGTATATGAATATGATAAATTATATTTAAATCATACTTATTCTATGTGATATGAATAATGTGTTATTAGTATATCTAATGTTAAGTGATTATGGTTAGTATAATTCTACTTTCATAAATTATGAATGACCGAATTATTTACAAACACAAGATTTGGTTATTTTCGATAGAAATGTTCCTATTTAGGACTAGTTTTGACCCTTGTAACATTACAATTGACTTGATGTGAAAACTAAATAGTTGTATACATGTGATTTATGGATGTAACACAACAAACGGTGCATCAAATGGATGTTCGAGTAAGAAGTTAGGCCGAAATTACGAACACGGGGCAAACCTGTCAATTCCCTTAAGTGGTAAATTGTCTTTTATTAAACCAAATGTTTTAATTTGATTGGATGGATTGGGAGGCAGCCTTGGCCGACTTAAAACTCTCCCTTAACCTTATTTCTTCAGCAAATAAGTCCCTAGGTTTAGTTTGAGGTGTTATTATCTTGAGGAAAGATAGGTAGAAGTTAAGGAAGAAAGGGTTACAAGGAAAATCTAGGCAAACAATTAGAAGAAAATCCTTAAGGTGTTTCCAAGGTAATATTATGTGTTAATATTGTTTTAATCTTCTATTATAATTATTTCAAAGTATATAAATCGATAAGTATTGATCCAAATTCCATCCTCCTTTGTGATAACATGTATTGGTTCATATGTGAGATAAATGGTGTTATAGGTCATATTGCTTTGTATTGAAACTCTTTGTATTCAAACTTGCATATATCTTTGTGTGCTTACTGGAATTCAGAAATTCCAACTAGATGTGAAAATAGACTCATATATTCATATCATATCCTAGAATTTAACTCCTTCAGGTTAGGCTTTAGTTATGGTTGCAAATTGGTATATAGTTGTTGTTTGTATATTTCATTTCGGTATGCCCTGAGTTTGGTCAAGATTTTGAGATAGAAAATGAAGTCAAAATATTATGAAGCTTTAATTCTGTACTATTCAGTATGTCTACTGAAAGTGTGTTGAAAATCATGGATTGTTATGTTGTAGAAAAATTATGAAAATTCTTGGAAGTCGGAGGAACAATAGAGGAGTTTGTAGGGCAGATTTCTTGTGTTGTAAAGAAATGGCCATAACTTGCCCTAGGAAGCTTGAAAAATTACACCGTCACTTGTAACGGAAAGTATATTCAGATATGTTTTCAGATTGATAAGCTTGAACACCTATATATGTACTATTTATGAATATGGGATGGTTAAGTATAGAGGACAATAATTTGAGGCCATATTGGATACTCCATGAAAGAATGATTTTATCTGCTCTTTCTAAAGAGTATTTTAGTAGATGTTTCATTTGTATATACATTGAGAAGTATGATTTAATAGTTACTTGGTTTTAGTTGTAAATTTCTTATGAGGTACATTCTACGATTGAATGTTCATAACTTTATCAACATATATACCATTGTTTCGACTTTACTCATATTTCTTGGGATTCTACTTAAGTGGAATCATATTGTGGTTGTGTAGTCAATGAAAGTACATAATTATATTAAGATAATACTTATGATAGAGATTCAGTACTGATTTAGTTGGATTAACAGGTGTAAGGGCAAATCATCTAAGTTCAGCTCCTCTAGAGGAAAACATGAAGACATAGTTGACAACCCAATGTGAGTGTACTTACTGAGTTGATTTTGGATATGATGTATATGTATTATAAGTTGAGATGATATGGATTATTTAAAATTCATGAGATGTTGAGATGTTATGGCATATTTAAAAGCCAAGAGATGTTGAGATATTATGGCTTTATAAAAGTCAGGATATGTTGAGTTGCTATGCAATTCAGGAGATGTTAGGTTTTTAAAACCTATGGATATGATTATTGCCTACGGGCAGGAGATGTGGGGTTTATTAACTCCGGATATGTATATGGCCTAATTTGGCACAGAGATGTATATATTAATATGTTGAGATGTTAATATAACACTTTTACTATATAGAGATGTAGTACATTCATTGAGTTTTTAAACTCATGGTTTTATATGTTTACATTTTTAGCTTTTCCAACTACCACTGCCAGGTCTAGGAGGTTGAGTACATAGAAGTAGGGTCTTGTTAGTTTGTTTTATACACTTCACTAGTTGTAATTAAGTTAAATGATATGTGAGTTCTGTTGAAATTATGTCTCCTTAAAACGATTGGATTTTTTTAATATTCCGCATTTTAACCATGAAGTTGTTTCAATATGTATTACCTAAATAATAAATAAATTATAATTGTGGTTTGTAAACTATTTTGTTAATTATATCCTAATGGGGTTAGGGGGTGACACTAAGGGTGCAGTATTGTTATATATATGTGTGTGTGTGTGTATGAGTGTGTGTGTGTGTGTGTGTGTGTATGTCTGTGATGATGATAAATATATACATTGATGAATTATTCTATTATGTGTGCCTAGTAAAAGAGAAAAATGATGATATTTGTGATAATTCTAGTATATGAGTATTTAATTAAAAAATGAGAAATTTATAATTTTCATATGGATAGAACGAGTGTTATAATGTATTGTGTGGGTGATGCTGGTGAATATTACAAGTTATCGTCTATCGTAGTATATTTAGGTTGGACTACTTAGACGGGGTAGTATAACTAGGATGGGTTAGATATACGTTAGGCATGCACACTAGATGAGAGGTGAGCATCTCACGTGCGATCACGTTAACCTAATATGTATACAATATTTGCATTTTAAAACTTGCTAAAATTTTTAACTGTTTCACTCGGGCTCTGACCCGTTTCATCCAAATATCTATTTGTTTTTGTAAAACATTATAGTTACCTAGCCATAGGGAAACCAGGCTTAGCATGTTCTATCTTTTGGCGTACTGTAGATGTTGTGGATGTTGCAGGTCCTTGGCATTAGATACCTCAGTATTCATTCAATTATTCATTATGAGCATTTATTTCAGTCGGGCATGTTTTCAATTTTAATTTTACTGTCATTCAGAAATTTTGGATTCTTTTATGATGTATTAGACTATGGGGTTAGTTTGGTTTTGGATTATTGTTTGGATATTTTAGGTTGGACTGTATGATTCAGTTATATTTACTATTTTGTCTTTATTTATTGTGAGTTGTTACTTAAATGGTGGTAATGTGATTTAATTGATTATTTGGTCTTTGTTAATTATAAAGATAAAATTTTGACATCAACTTTTCAAATACTAGGTGGTTAGTAACTAAATGAAAGTTTTTGACAGTGATGCTAACAATGAACCAACTGTATATTCTGTTTGAATTTAATAAATGACTGATCACCCGATATTTCATTAAACGAGATGTCACAGTATACCACAATATTCACACACATCTCGCGTATAATAACCATCCATTACCGAGTAATAACTCAATAGATGGTTTCTCTAAAATGTTATCGTGTTTCAGGTCTCCTCACTCTAACCTGACTACCTCAAGTCGAACTCACTTTCGAGATTGAGAAACATAATAAGCGTAGTGGAGGTGACCATAGTTCCCCAGGTATAAGACTGAATTATACCCAAGACGTCTCACCTCGAAAAGAATCACATCATATAAATACTGGACGGTATGACCTAGGATTATACTCTCCCTATTGCTTAAGCCAAGGGATTCACCCACATTTCCCAACCTCCTATGATAGCACTAGAGGGGTATGTATTCCTATAAATATAATTCACACTGATATCTATAAAAAAAATATATATATATATATATATATATATATATATATAGAGAGAGAGAGAGAGAGAGAGTAAAGTACCACAATAGTCCCCTACCTTTCTCTTGGTCTCAATTTAGTCCCCTACATTTCAATTGTCTTAATTTAGTCCTCTACCTTTCAATTTGGTTCGAATCAGTCCCTTATTTAACTTCCATCCAAATTACTAACAGCATAAGGGCCAAATTAAGGGGCATTTTAGGTATTCTAGGTATTAAGTCATTCCACTCTCCCAACACTCCACTTTGACATTAGATCACATATCAAAACAAATTAACCACATATCAAAATAGCCTTTTAGTCCATTAGATCATATCAACTTATATCCACCAAAAAGAAGAAAAATTCAATACATTTCCAATAGTTGGATTCAAAAAGTCCAAAATACATATCCATTGGACATTTCAAAAGGTATTTTAAAATCTAATGAACACACTACCCTTGACTTTGAGTGCTTCCACTTGTATTGTTTGTCCTTGGTGGGTCGAAACACACTGATTTATTGACCTGCATATCGTTGCAAGAAAGATTAAGCATATTCATTTTAGAGTTAATTTGTTATGTGTAATAATAATTTACTCAAGAAAGTGTGAGAAACATTAAACTTAAAGCGGTTGAATTTTCCTACCCCTTGCAACCTCTTCTATTATGTCCACTATTCCCACACTTGGTGCAATGCATTTCCATCCCAAACTTACCAAATTTTCCCATTTTTCTAACTTCTCCATACTCCCTATGCCTCTTCTTTTTCGGTCTACCAGGTTGTGTAGTTACAGTGGGCTCGACTAAAGGCATCTTCCCAGAATGTGGCCATAAATCTTGTCCATTTATTGGGCATATGATATGTTCATATGTCCTAAAATATGTAGACGTGTGGTAACACTCATTGACATAGTCCTCAACCTTGTCCCCATGAAAAAGAATTGCGAAAATTCCATGGGCACATGGAATTCCACTTAGTTGTCACTTCCTACAAGCGCAAACTTTGTCACTCAAATTCACTACATATTGCACTTGAGGGCCACTAACTTGAAATAGTGACTCACCTGCCCATTCCCAAATGAAATTTACATAATCCTCGAAATTTTTGTTTACTTTCTTCATAATTCGAGGGCAAATAATACTTGGATGTTTCGACATCTTTTCTCTATTCTTTGTAATCCTAACTATCAATAGATTTCTAATTGTTTCTAATAAAGTAATGATAGGTTTGTCCCTTGCTTCAAGAATAAATGAATTGAAGACCTCAGAATGATTGTTAATTAGAACATCACACTTGGGGAAGGTTGAGAAATGAGATTTAGACCAATGCTTTGGATTTACTCCTGAATCCAACCACCTAAATGCATCCTCATCACATTGTCTGAGCTCCTTCATGCGTCTGTTAAAGTGTTCCATGGTGCTTGCTCTTGCATAATGACAAAATAAATTCTTCAAATGTTGACCTCTATGCTCTTTCTTGAAATTATTGTGATGATGTCTAACACAATATCTATGGTGACAATGTGGCAAAATAGTTTCCGAAGCAGGAACCAGGCCCTATCAAATGAATAACCCAAAAATTCTATCAAAAACTAACCAACATCAACTTATTAGTGACATTAGTAATGAAATATATACCTTATGTTGATCATTAATGAATGTCCATTCATTGAAGGGGGAAATGTCATTTGAAATACATTAAAGAAACCATTTCCACGATTCCTTGCATTCCTTTTCAACTACTCCCCATGCAAAGGGATACATTCCATCATTTACATCAATGGAAATAGTAGATAACAATTGGCCTGTATCAATGAAAACATCACAATTGACCTGCATCAATTAGAACATCACATTTGCATCATATGCATATATGCAAGAGCTGCATATATGCAACATATATGCATATATGCTTCATATTTGGAGTAGCATATATGCATCATATATGCATATATGCAACTACTGCATATATGCATATATGCAGCTGCTGCATATATGTATATATGCACCATATATGCTCCTATATATATGTTGCATATATGCAGCAGACCCTGATGATTATAGCATTGAAAAACATGAAAAAAGAAAAAAAAAGAAATGGTTATGAATTGACTCAATACTGAATATAACTGTAAGAAAGTTATGTATTCAAATAGGGCATATAAAAACAGGGCATATAAAATAAATTACCTGGAAATGGCCCTTTTAGAAAGCGTCCATCCAACCCAATTATTGGTCTACACCCATCTAAAAAACCTTGCTTCAATGGTTGTAAACATATATATATCCTCTTGAATCTTTTTCTCATCTTCCCTTCTTCATCTGTACAATCCTCTTTATCAACAAGAATTGTAGATCCTGGCATAGCCCTATTCAACTCCTTACAATAATGCCAAATCATTCTAAATTGTTCCTTATGAGTTCCATCTATCACGACCTTGGCCTTCATCTTAGCCCTATAAACTTGACTCTTTGTAACACCAACTTTATGTTCCTTTTTGACAGTTTCTCTAAATGCTAGCAAAGGAAGCTCAGGATTTGACTCAATAGTGTCCAAATATCTTTTAGAAAACCAAGATGATGTCACATTCTTATTTTGATAATCATGTGTACAATTTGAATGAACATCATTTATAGTTCTAATCTGAAATGTGTCCTCACCTGGTAACTTATATGCATGTACCAACCACCCACAAGGGTCTTTACATTTAACCCTTACTTTAAGCTTATCATTCTTAAAAAATCTAATTACTTTCTTATTTAAGATTGAATACTACCTAACAGCTTCTCTGAACGATGCAGCTGATGGAAATGTCATCCCTAGTGAAAAGTTACGTATTTTCAAGTCCCTCTCAGCTTGAAATGACTGAAATTTAAGTTTTCCCCCTTCCTCATTCTCATCAGATGAATCTATGCTCCTTATATCATCTGAATCAGAATAGTCTGATGTAAAAACTTTAGTATCTTCGACTTCACAATCAATTGCACTCACATTTACATCATAACAGTTACCATCAGAGGCGAAGTCATCACTAAAATTAGTTGATTCATTCACATCAACTTGAACATCAGTTGACTCACTCACATCAAATTGAACATCAATTGACTCACTCACATCAAACTGAACATTAACTGACTCATTCACATCAAATTACTCAACATTAACATTTAAATCCTCATCTCCCACTCCGTCCCAATTAACATCAACACGCTCTTTTGACACAATATAAACTTCAATTAACCTATGATTTGGAACCCATTGAAACATTTGTAAAACATGAGTATCACTCTCTAGTATCCTCAATCCATTCTTAATATTTAGAGAAGGAACTTTATACCAGCAAGTTTTGACATTTGGATAACCTAAAGCATTTGCTATAGCATAAATTTCCATTAAAGAAAATTCATCAGGATCAACATTATCAATGTAATGAACAAAACCCCCAACATACTTGTCATATGGAATTTCTCCAAAATTACCACCATGATGAATCTTCAAAGTAAACTGATTTGAATCCTTCCCTATCATATGCAAAAAAAAAATGGATTGGAACAATGAAAGATTTTTATTACCAAAAATATAGAAATCAAACATGATTAATTAAATTAGAAACTAACCATAATTTGTCTTTGGATCATCAACAGCCGTAATCTCCCAGCCAAACATGATTCGTATGGTTTGAAGATCATACGATTTTTCTTTCCTCAATCAGATCTCTAAACCGTAGGGTTTGCTACAAAAAAACCCTAAACTTCTTGTTTTTTGCTTTACTTAATCACAAGATGTTTTTTGTTGCCAAAATACCTCAAATGGCCCTTGTGCCGTTAGTCATTTGGACGGCTGTTAAGAAATGGAATGATTTGAACCAAATTGAAAGGCAGGGGATTAAATTGAGACAATAGAAAGGTAGGGGACTAAATTGAAACCAGAGGAAAGGTAGGGGACTGTTATGGTACTTTACTCATATATATATACACACAATCAAACTATCGTATACATATATTTAATAAAAGTTCGGTTAACCTGTGCCTAACACCCGTCCAAAATACCCAAGTTTATATCCCAAATTGTACTTTAATTAATCACACATTAATTATTTTTCAATAATGTTGTATCACTCAACTACAATGTCCAAACTCACTCATATGGTCATTTAGAATTTGTTACACGAATTCCCACTATTAAGTTTAACCCCTCGTTAATTTAATATTCAATAATGTATTATGTATCTCCGTAATAAATTAAACCGGCTATCCCGTGCCTAACTCCCGTCGCACTAGCCTGAAAAATATCGTAGTCAACTCTCCAACCCTTAATTTCATTAATTTCACTTCAATCAATTTTATCCAAGTGCGTCACTCCACCAAAATGATCGGACTCCTTTACTTGGTCTGTATTTTAACCTTTTTAATTTATTTCACCCAATTTTTGTTATTTAGTTTGGCACTCTATCTAAATAAAATATATCTTGAAATCTTCCTCCCACAGCCCTAAGTACATTCCCCCTTTAATTACACTAATTAAACCCAAAAAAATATCCCAAAGGAAAACCCAAGTAGAAGACAGATTGGGAAAAAACGACCACACCGTCATTCGAATGAAACCAGTTTTTGTTCGAAAGAATTCCATTGTCATTTGAATGACTCACTTGGTCGTTCAAACGACCTCACTTTTTCTCAACTTCATCTCATTCCCCGCGACACCAGTTTTGCCTTTAACATTATATTCCAAGCTTCAAATTTTAACCCAAAATAAATTCTTATAATTCCCCATTCATTCATGCGTTTCTCCAAAAATTTTATTCCTCAGACAACATATTAAGCATCCTCGATGAACAATACTAACAGTAAGAATTTGACTTGGGTTTTCATGAATTTTCCCACACCCCTTTTCCCAAAATTAAATTTCGAACTCCAAAATTTCACAACAGAGATTATAAGCCTATGAATAAAATCATATATAGACTCTTTTGATTCATAACACAATATCAATTTTACCTTTAATCTTCATAAACTAGCCAATTCATAAGTACCCGTTTTCTATGTGATAGCCCACCCCAAACGAGTATGATTTACACCCACCATGATATGAATCGAAATCCTGCAAATTAAATGAAAACAAGTTTAACTACTTGCCTGAATAAAATCGTAGGTTATGATTTCCTTTGTTGTAGATGAAGATTGGACGGAGATCACAACCCTATTATTGGTTTGGCTCCCAAAATCTCTCTTAATTTCTCCTCTACAAAACTAGGGTTTTCTATTTGAGTTGGGACACCCAAAAACTCCCTAATATAGTTTTTATATTTCTAATCCCAAAATTAAGACTACGGGCCAAGTTCAAATGACTCGAACACCCCCTTGTGAGTCTGGTTATGCCTAAAAATGTCTCGAGACCTAATTACTACCCCGAGTTCTCTTTTCTGACTATCTCGGCCTATTCAAAGTCAACCGTGCACTCATAATCGTCATCCGAGTTAATTAACTAAAATCTCCAACCTCGTCCTCAAATTACAACACATGTGAATTTAGAATATAACCCAAATTAATTAAATCTCAATTCAATAATTAAATTAAATAAACCAGATAAATTAATTCCTATATCACCGAATTATTTAAATTCCATATCCTCAAAAATATGCAACGTTACATACTTCCCCCTTATAAAGGAATTTTGCCCTCAAAATTAGGATGAGTTTAGTACTCCAGGCCTCGAATACTTCCCTACTTATATTCCCCTAAGATCGCTACACATATCTCTACCCCCTCTAATCGCGAGTTATATTAAAATTAAATTAATTACCCAGGGCGCCCATGCACTCTATACCCATACTCATCTGCTCGAATGTTACCCGAATCTAATAGATTTAAATCATAATATAACTTTTGACTCACAGTTGTAAACACATATATGTATAATGTAAGAGTGTACTTTAGATTGGATGGAGGCGTAACCCCTTTTGAGTATAATACTGATAAGTTAAATAGCGACACTATTGATTAACCAAGGGACATACAAACACGACTCAATGAAGATAGACTCGATTTGAACTCACAAATCTCTCATGTATAACTCAGAAGGTAGTAACGAACTTTATAAGCAGCTTTGCTTAGAGGGAGAGAGAAAATGAGCACCTTAGATACACCTTGATAGGCATCAAAACACCCACACCGCCCTCAATGATCTCTGTCAAATATTAAAGCTTCGTAATAAATGACAATGATGGGTGAGTAGACTCTCGGGTTCATAATAAATCTCTTTAGTAATAACTTCTGATCTCTCAATAATAACATGATCTCTCCCAAAGGTGGTTAGGGTCCTTAAATAGCCCCCCCACACCACCCCCGAGGCAACTCAATCATTAATGCCTGTGATAGATATCCCTCATACTTTATGTCACAAACATTAAATACCTGATGCACTAGTTATCTCCATATCATAAGCATTAAATTCCAAGACATGCCTTTTACCTAACCACTGTGTGTCGGGGGGGGTCATCACAGAGGTGGCTCACCAACTATCTGATAGCCCCAAATACCACGGTGGTTTACTCAAGTGTAGGTCTAACATTGCCTAGTTGGTTAGTGACATCAGATAAAGTAGATATGACATTAAGTAGAGGGTTGTTTGGCTCACAACTCAACGCCCAATAGAACTCAAGGCTGCTTCCCCCGAGGTTTCACGATCAGGGTCCTTCGGTGTTTTACCGGGTGTATCTAAGATGTTCAGCACAAGCCCCAACGGTGCCTCACTCATCAATCCTCCAAACCAAGTCCTCCAAAGTTCCCACGGCAAGGTCATTCGGTAGAGCATGAAAGCTCTCCAAGGCCGTGCCAACACTGGTCTCTCGCGAGTACCGTTCGACCTCACACACAATCATTATACTCATTACATCTTTAAAATCATTATAGCTCATAGTCGATATAAACACAAGATACAACAAGATTAAATTAATCAACAGGACTAAAGGACGAGCTCTCTCGATCAGCTTCTTCACTGGAAGGTCCCTCTGGGCTGCCACGTTGAGTTGCCTTAATCCCAAACACCGTTGTAAATGGGGGGGATTATCTCTTAATTTCAGGATTACCTTCAAGCCTCCTCTACATTTGCCCCTTTGTGTGGAGATTTGTTATGGAAATAAGAAATGTCTGCACAAAAACTTCTCAATCCGATGAACCTTCTCAGCAGGAAAAAATTCTGGCATCTTTTCTTTCGTTACAACCACTGAGGTTTTCGCCTCCTGGAAAAAAAGTAAAATTCTCCCCGATGTACCTGAGTGCGGCTTAGTAGCGCTTTGGCGAAGGGACATCGCCACCTTTTTCTATTCACTGAGCTTCAACTATTCTGGTCTAACTATTTGAAGTTCTCCCGATACACCTGTTGACTTTCTCAGATACCCTTTTGACTCTTGGTAAGTGAAATTCTCCTATTTATGTCGGTATGGATTATAGTTGTAGGCGGTGAGTTTATCGCTAGGACTACCCCTATCGTTGTGACTTATGAAATTCTCCCTTGTAACGTTACAGCCTGTTCAAAAAAAGTAGAAATTCCTCCGATGTGGTTGAGTCATAATTAAAAAACGTTTGGACTTGTGGCGAGGGATCATCAAAGCTTTTTTGAACCGTTGGGTCAGTGTCTTCATTGGAAGTTAGTGGATATGTTGGATAAAAAATTTTGGCGCCAAAACTCAAACTTTCTTCAGAAGTAACCCTTTCCATTCCCTAGGCGTCACTTTATTAATGACGTGGCACTGCCTTTTCAACTGCCAAGATACTTCCCAAAGTGCCACGTGTCCATTTGAAAGGATTATAGGCGGCCTTGCACGTGTGGTGGTGGAAAACTCAACGGACAAGTTTTCTAGAGAGAGAAAATATGTCAGAAAGCCATTGTTGTCCAGCTCTTACATAGTTGCCTTCCTCCTCTCACCTTTTACGCCACCACCTATGGTTGTACTCCTCCAGTTTACATTCCTAGACCTTATTTACCATGATACTTCTTTCATCACCACTTACTATGGCTTCTTCAATTGTTGCAAAGATACCACCGCCACTACTCAGCCAAGCTCCCCTTCTGCCACCCCTGGCGCCGCTTCTACCCTTAGCACTGCTACCCTGGACACTGCTCGTCGGGAGAAACTAAGTTTCTACCATCGGTCTCCCATCTTTGGCGAAGATCATGAGTTCTATAATGCATACAAGACCTGCCATTTCTCGTCCAAGTACGACCCTTTACTACTGGGTGATGAAGGTGAGGATTCGTCGAAGTGGGGCTATCTTCCCCCAGAGGGGAATCTGCGCCTTCGGTTGGACCGTGGTGACTTTACCTACTCTCAGATCGATTTTGAGGCACCTGGGGGATCTCCGGATCATTTTTCTACCTGTCATGTACACATACAGAGCTCTTACGATGTAGCTCTTGCAAATGTTGGTCTTCATCGAGCCTACTGGTTTGGGGAGTTCACTCTTTCCAAGCACAACGCTACGCTCCAAGTTTTGGTTTCCAGATGGAACATTACAACTCACACGTTCTTTGTTGCATGGGGAGAGTTCACCATTACGTTGGAGGATGTTTGTGAGCTACTTGGGTTTGAGCCCATAGGTGAGTTTACATACCATAATGAGGCCTTGGATGCCGAAGAGATTGCTGATCGATCCGAGCTTAATTGAATCTGTCGCAGTTGCACTGGATCTTCAAATAAGGACACTTTTACTCCCCTCATCAGCTATTTTTTCGAAGGTCCTACTCCGAAGGACGTCACTGCTTGTAACGGGCTGAGGTAAAGGTACATCTCTAGAACTACCATCCTATATTTTATTTTTTTCTTTCGCGTTTCTTCTTGACTGGGAAACCTAACAACCAGCCCAGGAGGAACCTTACAAATATCTCCATCCATTTGGCCCGGGGTTTCAACCTTCCTGTGGTCGCCATTGCTTTGGGGTCCCTCTATACCTGGTTGGATCGAACCCATATCGACATGGCACGATCATTGGGTCGTTAAAACTTGGCCAATTTTTCCAACACCATTATCTTAATGGCCTTCCTTTATACCTATTTTCCTTCAATTGCCGCTAAGTCTATCCCTTACCTAGTGAGTCAAGGCATTTAGCCTCCACGCCTCTTATGCTTCCATAAATAGCAGAGATGAAATGAGATAATGGGCATTTTTTATCATTTTGATTCTTTTGTTATGAGGTCGTACAGCGAGTCTACCTTTGCCCACTCTTGGAACTTTTTCCCTTCTACAGCTTCAACGGTCACTTTCATCCTAGTTGTAAAAGATCCTTCGCAGGCCGTGGTTCTTCTATTCACTCCTGGGTTTCTTCCTTCCTTCACTAAATGGGGTTACACTTCTGAACATTATAAGCCCGATAAGTATAGCAGGAAGTTTGGGTTTGATCATGGGGATCCTCATCCCATTTTTTAACTGAGCAAAACAAGGGCTACATTTGTTGAGGCTTACACCTTCTATCTTGCAGCAGCGGTACTTGGTGTGACCTATACCATGGATGGTTGAGTCACCCTTCCTAGTGCCACTAGGAAAGGGGACGTATCTACTTCTTAGGCCACCAAGTTTCGTTTGGTGCAACTAACCATGATTTGTGAGTTCATACAGAGTCCCCCCAATATCCTCGAGTCCTTTCTTTCTTTGCCGTGGAGTTGGGTCTTAAGGGAAACTCCGTTCTTGGAGTTGAGTTCCCTCTGAGTAAAACCATTAAAGATACTCCCCATGAGCTACCCCTTATTACCTAATGATCCCCACTGCCACGTCCAAGCCCAATACCGTTATAACCCCCAAACAGCCTGCCTCTTCAACCGAAGCAGCCACTAGCAAAGGTCCTTCCCAATCACCACCCAAAAGGACCAGGAAGTCCAAGAGTTGGAATTACTTAAAATCCAAGCCTCAAACTCAGCTGAAAACCCCTTTAGAGGCATTCCCTATCGCCTATGCTCCCCGTCCCATATCTGCAGAGATAAGTGAAGAACTGAGAAGGAAGGTTCAGGCTGAGGTGGAACGGATAAATGCCGAGTTTCAATGATGCACTCCTGTCGTTCCTCCATCTACTTCCTTCCCTATTATCCTGTTTGATCCAACTGAACCAATGGAAAAGAGGAAGAAGAGTTCAAAGGCTCCTCAAGGCACTGGTGTTGTGGGTGTAAGGAAGAAGACTCTAGGTACCAAGTCCCAGAGGAAATGAACCCCTGAGGTACATCTCTCCCCAGCTCCCTCTGTTGCTGCCTCCTCTCCTCCTTCACTAGTGGTTATATCCTCCCATTCTCCCATTGTATACGAGGTATGTATGTGGGTTATTTATTTTATTCACATTTTTTAAGGAAAGTTGCATATGTTTACCTCCTAATCACTCTGGTGCAGGAAGTTAGAGAAGAAAGACCTAGCCCCCCCGTGAGCCCTTTCATGGAGGGGTGTTTTGGCTCCTCCCAGACCATTGTAACTCCTACCCATTCTCCCATGATCGGGCTTGCCTACTCCTGCCATTTGAAATCTCAAAATGCGAAGGATGTTGTTGTGGGGAGGGGAGTCCATTGAGTCTATGAGCATTTCTTCTCGACCAGAAACAACTCCCCCAGCCCCTTCTGAAATATTACCCCAGCATAAGGTTACTCTGCCCCTCGTTCCAACTGCAGAAATTGCTTCCGAGGTAACATATCATCTACTATTTGTCAGTCCTCACGTCTTGCCTTTTGTCATCCCTTTTGTTTATCAGCATGGGATGCCTTAGGTTGAAATGGCGTCTTTATTAACTGGCATTTTTCTTCCCCCTGTGCTGACGAGACCCATAACTGCGGTTCCCCTTTTTGGTGCCATAACTGAGGTAAGTAACACTTAGATGCATTTCTCCTTTTTTTCTGTACTTGCTCCTCATGTCTAACACTTAGCATCATGTTTTCAACTTTCACCAAGTCTTACCCCATCCTTTTCTCTTATCGGTTTGCCTCTTTCAAAGACAAGGTTGATGCTTCTGCCTAGCGTGGTGGTTCTTCTGTACCCACCCATATTAGGGCAGTGTCTGGAGGTCCATCGTCTTCTCTCGGTGAAATTCCTATATTGGCCTTGGTACCTTTTATTGACGAGGGAGCTTTACCGACCGTTGAGGCTTCCTCAGTAAAGGTCACCATTGAGGCCTCTAAGGAAATAATCCTGCCCCCAACGGTTCCTTCCCTTATATCCTCCACGATGACTCCTCTTCTTGCTTCTTCTACTACTGAAGTATTTCGCTACTTTCTCTGTATTTCTCAACCTTTCAAACTTCACTTCTGATGATCGCTTGTTAAGATTTTTCGTAAACTCCACCTATATTGGTGACTTAACAACGAAAACGCTTGTTAAAATTTTTCATAAACTCCACCTATAATGGTGACTTAACGATGAAAACACTTAATAATATTTTTCATAAACTCCACCTATATCAGTGACTTAACAATGAAAACACTTGTTAAGATTTTTCATAAACTCCACCTATATCGGTGACTTAACAACGAAAACACTTGTTAAGATTTTTTATAAGCTCCACCTATAACGGTGACTTAATAATGAAAATACTTGTTAAGATTTTTCATAAGCTCCACCTATAACGGTGACTTAACAAGGAAAACACTTGTTAAGATTTTTCATAAACTCCCCCTATAACAGTGACATAACAATGAAAACACTTGTTAAGATTTTTTTCTTAAACTCCACCTATAATGGTGACTTAACAATGAAAACACTTCTTAATATTTTTTCTTAAACTCCACCTATAACGGTGACTTAATAACGAAAACGCTTAATAATATTTTTTTTCTTTTAACTCATGATTTCTTCTACCTGTTCTCAGGTTGAACGGGAGGATTCTGCACCAGTTCTTTTGCCCATCGGGAACCCCATCGGGAACCCGTTCTCTTAGAAGATTCTAGTCACAACGATCAAGGTTCCACGACTGGTGCTGCTATCGAGAGCAAATCTGGTTGTGATCTCCCTTTGCCCGACTTAGCTCCTCATGCCTTTTGCATCATGGTCCTTCAACATTTTCTTTAAATGTCTGCCAGCCACTGCTTAGCAGTTGAGCATCTTGCAATCCACCATCCTGAAACTTTTACTATGGATTGTCTGCGTTACAACATCCCCATGATGAGATACAAACTTCAGGGAATGGCTACCGTTGTTGCTAATATCGCCAGCACTCCCACTTCAAATGTTACCAGAGCCTTCCTCAATCAATTCATGGGCTAACTGAGGGAGTTGGGTCGTGATGGCTTCCATTTCGATTGGCTTATTACGCACTTAAAAACCTTGAAGAGTCAGGGATTGGATAGTCAGAAGGAGCTGGTGCAGAAATATCGAGAGGATCAATGGGATGAGGAGGCTAAGTTGGATGAGGTGGCAGCTCTGCTTGAAGCTGCTAATAAGGTGGTAGAAGATGTCGAAGAAGCTCTGCGACTAGTGACGCTGAATTGAGAGAAACTCCTCATTAAACGTACACAAGCGCAAATGAGATTGGAGGTTTTTATAAGTTCTCAACAGTTTTTCCTAGCAGCTTCTTCACGCCTTCCTGGAGATTTTTTCTCTGCTCCAGATCTTTGGTTCCTCTTAGGTCAATGATTTTTTGTAAACATTTTCCTTTTCTTCTTCTTATGCAATTCTTGGGCAATAGCTCCCAATTTTGTAATGTCTAAAAGTTTATGAATGAATGAAAAAGATGTATATTTTTTCATGTCCTTTCTTTGTGCTATAATTGTTTGCATATATTATGAGGTGCTATAATTCCTTCATCTCCACTCGATTTATAAAAAAAACGTGTATATTAATAACAACAGCTAGATACATCAGTGGTCTAAACTTAACTTCTTACACATGATAGACTTTCAACCATTTATTTTTAATCTTGAATGGTTTGTCTTCTTCCATCTTAGAAATTAATAAATAACCTGAATCGTGAGATTCCTTTATAATGAAAGGTCCCTACCAAGTTGCTACAAACTTAGGTAGAGGAAGTCCCCTGATGTGCGTCACTCTTGCCTTCAAAACAAGGTCTCCCTCCACGAACTTCCTTGGTCTCACTAAGTTATCATATGCCCTGGAGAGCTGCTTCGTGTATATTTGAAAGTGTTGCATCACATTATCTTTGTGTTCATCCAATGCCTCCAACTGCACATGTCTATTTTAAGGGATCATGCTACTTCGCAAGGCATATCGAGCAGAGGGAACTTTCAACTCTACTGGGAGAATCACCTCAGCCCCATAAACAAGGGAGAACGGAGTATACCCTATGAGCTTCCTCTTGGTTGTTCGATAGGCCCACAACACAGCTGGTATCTTGTCATCCCACAATCCTGGAAAATCCTCCATTATTTTAACCAAAATATTAACCAAGGTTTTATTAGTTGCCTCAGCTTGACCGTTGCCCTTTGGATATGCCACCATTGAAGTATGATGAATAATGGAGTACTTGTCTGTGAGAATTCTTACCTCTGAATTGATGAAAGGGGTTTCGTTATCTGAGAGGATAACCTTTGGAATCCCAAAATGGAAAATGATGTATTCTCTGATGAATTTGCTCACCACCCCCGATATTGCCCTTCTTAGTGGTATTGCTTCGATCCACTTTGTGAAGCACTCCATTGCTACTAGTATCCATATATTCCCCCTCGAAGAAGGATGTATTGCCCCTACCAGGTTCAAAGCCCAAGTATAAAAAGGATAAGGTATTGCCAGGGAGTATAGGTCTACCAATGAGGCATGGATCATATTTCCATGAAGTTGGAAAGACTTGCACTTTTGAACGAACTCAGCAGAGTCTTTCTCCATTATTGGCCAATAATACCCCAACGTCATCAACTAGTAATACAACTTGGCCCCTCCTCTGTGAGCTAGATCGTGTGCCTGTTTGAGCTCTTCGGCTGCTTATTTCTTCATGATGTAATACAATGACCTGTTGAAGTAGCCCCTTAGATAAAGTTGCCCCCCCTGAACGTAGAACCTTAGGGCCCTTCGCTTAAGTCCCATCACATCAATCTTCTCCATTGGTATGACTCCATCTTTAATTAAGTAAATATACGGTTGATTCCAGTCAGGTTGAGCATCAACGAAATGACATTCAGCTTCTTCAAAGAATAATTGGCACTTACCGCACTTTCATTGTACCTCCGCTGCATCCTGCTTCATTCTAGGCCAGAAATAACCTTCGCTTCGAATTCTCCTGTAAATATGTATCTTAGTTGTTTCTTAGCTCTCTTTATGTGTTTTTTTAACCTCCACTCTGCTTCTTCTGGGCCGGTGCATCTTAATAACCACCCCCTGCATTTCTGAAGTAAAGATTTCCTTGGTTTGTGAAGTATTGGGCTAGTTCCCTCGGCACCATCGCTCCTTCTCCAGATTCCAGATGCTTTCTAATCTTTCACCTCCAGTCATCATCCTCCTTCATTGGCAGAATGGACTGTACCACCGAAGGAGCCGCTCTTCATTGAATCCTGACTGTAGTTGTATCGTGCCTCATGACCATTTTTTAGGAGATGTTGGCATAGGCGTCTGGATGTCAGTTCATTATTCGGGGATGTCTCTTGGTCTTGGTCCAATAGAACTGACTGAGAAGCCTCTGAATGGTTTCTCGGTATGGTGCCAGGCTCAGGTTCTTTAGCACATATTATCCATTCACTTGTTGAATTACCAAGTTAAATCACCTTTGATACAAAGTGAACGAATCCCCCTTCGAAGGGCCTCCAGCAACCCCAGCGCTAAAGCTTTATACTCTGCTTCATTATTGGAACATGGGAAATCTAATTTGTAGGAAAGACAAATCTCCTCCATTCCTTTTAAAAGAATAACCCCTACCCTTCCTTTCTTTTCCACTGAAGTTCCATCAAACTGCATCGTCCATTCTTCACCACTTGTATCCAAGTAATTTTCCTGCAAGTCATCTCCTGGAATAATTTCTTTAGGTGGCTCAAACATTCCAGAGGGGAAGATTGCCAACAGGTCAGTGTACGCCTAGCTCTTGATCGCGCAAGGAACCACACACTTCAAGTCGTATTCTGAGAGGATGAGGAACCACCTAGATGCCTTACCAATCAATATAGTTCTTTCTAGCAAATACTTAATAGGATCACATCTCGTTACAAAATGAATTGTAAAATATAGCATATAATGTCTAAGTTTTTGCACTACAAAGACTAAGGCTAAACAATGCCTTTCCAAGCAACTATATCTTACCTCTAGCCCATGTATGATCCTGTTGAGGTAGTACACTGGTCATTCTTTCCCGTCAATCTCTTGTGCCAGCAAAGCTCCAACAGACCTCATGGTGGATGTGAGGTATAGCAGCAACAGTATTCCTGCCTTTGGGGGAACCATGGTCTGTGGTGAAATGAGCAGTTTTTTCAGTCCAGCGAGAGATTCCTGGTGAACTTCCTCCCACTTGAATTTTGTGTTCTTTCGCAAAAGCTGCATCAACGGGTGCATCGTTTCAGCCAATCCTGGCACAAATCTCCTAAGGTAAGAAACTTTTCCAAGGAAACTCTTTAGTTCCTTCGCCGTTCTTGAATTGGGTATCTCCAAGATCGCTCGTTGTTTGTCTTGGTCCATCTGTACTCCCTGTTGATCAACCACAAAACTCAAAAACTTTCCACTGGTTACTCCCAAGACGCATTTTAGTGGGTTCATCTTGAGTTTACTTTCTGCACCGAGCAAACTCCTTCCTTAAATCGCTTGGATGAGACTCTTCCTTCTTCGAGTTGATGACCAAATCATCCACCTAAAATTCGACAAATTTGTGAAATAAATCAAGGAAGATGGCCATCATTGTTCTATGATAAGTATCCCCAGCACTCTTGAGCCCAAACGGCATTACTTTGTACATGAAGTTGCCCAATGGGGTTCTAAACGCCATTTTCTCTACATCTGTAGGGTCCATCTTGATCTAGTTATACATCTATGAGGCTATACATCCATGAATCTACATACCCATCCATGAAGCTATACATCTCATGGATAATCGTTGCATCAATCAGGCTATCGATGGAGGGTAGAGGGAACTCATCCTTGGGGAAAGCCCTATTCAGGTCTCTAAAATCCACACCGATCCTTATTTGATTTTTTGTCTTTCTTACCCACCGAAATAATGATAGACAGCCAAAGTGGCTGTTGTATTGGTTTAATTAACCCTTTCGTCAGTAAGTGTTGGACCTCTTCTTTGATCTTCAGGTCTAGCTTAGGCTTGTACGTTCTCGTTGCTTCTTTCACTGCAATAGCTAAAGGAATCACGTTCAACTTCTGGTAGCTCACTTCCTCATCCATCCCTTCCATCTATGTGTACTTCCAAGAAAAATATGTCTATGAACTCCCGAATAAACTCAACCAAGGCCTCTCATTTCCCTTTACTGAGGTCTTTCGAGATAAAAATAGGCCTTGGATCCTCTTCTTCTTTTGCCAGGTTCAACTGCTCCAACTCTTGTGCTTGCGGCTTTAGTTAATCTGCCATGCAATCTGGTTCCTCGGTGGCTTCTTCCATAAATTCCTGTATGTTGGAGTTATCTATCACCATATATTGTCCCCATTAATCCACCAGAAAGCACTCATATATCGGGTCAGCCTCATTATCAGTTTCTTCGGCCACCCATTCACACCATTATAACCGATAAACCACATTTTCGTCTTCGCTAACTACCTTTGTACATTGACTACTGGTAGTCGCTACTGCCTTCCTTTTCTTCTCTCTAGAAGCCTCAGCGACTCTTCCTCCAGAAAATCGACTCACCACGTTCTCCCGTTTAACCTCATGCTCCATTGGGTCCACTTTAGGCCTCATCCTATCTTTGAGAAGCTTCAAAATGTTTTCGGTTGAGGGGCCACCTAATGAACTTTTTCGGCCATCACTCCTTTACTGCTTGCGACCTCTTTATTCTGCTCATTCAAGGGCCCCATTTTTTGTATGATCGAGGGAACCCATTCTCCCTTCATTCTTCTCATTAGGACCCAGACATCCTCCTCCAATTATGTGTAAAACGATGCATCTACCAAGTCAGATTCCTCGACAATGAAGGGCCTCTTCGTAGCCCTAATGGTCACCTCCATTCCCTTGATATTTGCCTTAGGACATTGGTGATACATCGAAGGAACTATCTATTGGTTGTGCATCCACACTCTTCCTATCAGTAGATGGTAGTAAGTTTCATTCTCTATTACGTGGAACCTGATATGGGAACTCAGATTTCCCATCACAATCCCAACATTTACGTACCCAATGGACTTGGAAGACTGGTTGTCATATCTAGAAATCACCAAAGGCATGGGGACCAACCTTTCTTCCGGAATATTGGTTGTTGATGATACGAGAAATTTCCCACTTATCGTTCTCGTATCAGCAAATCATGAGTAAAGTATATAATAACTAAACATAACAGGTAAATAGAGAGAAAACAAGACGTAGAGTGGTTCAGCCTCTAAAATAGGCCTACGTTCACTATGTTGCTCTGTTCTCATTATATTTGTTGTATTGTACAATATAATCGTGCCTAAAGAGGCGTACAAGTAGGAGAATAAATGAGAGTACATGGAAGTATTGAGGATTTCGGCGTGCCGGAAAGGTGGTAGCTATTTAGACGAATAACCCCAAGCAGTATGTTGAGGTTGTGTAGAGAGGATTTGTATTGTAGAACCAGCCCCGGGCATGTGGAATCATTCCAATCTCCCCCTATTTTGAGGTGTGGTCCTCTATTTATAGGATATATGCCCACGTGCTCTGAGCACATGACGTATATAAAATCTGGAGCTACTGTAATAGGTAGGGATACGGCCTGTAAGGCAAGCAATATGAGTGTTGCATCCTATTGCGGGCTAGAGACAAAGGTGTCGCATCCTGTATTGGGTGGTTCCATGGCGTGTTTAGGAGGCCATGCCCTGTGATGAGGAGGGACGCGCCCCTGTATTAGGTAGGGACGCACCCTGATTTCAGTAGGTTCGCGCCCTATATTGAGATGTGTCGCGGCATATATGCACGTAACGTGTAGAATACTAACGGCGACAGGGTGCTATATTTGTACTATCAATAAGCCCCAAAGTCGTAGTGCCAAGAGAATTCGACTGGGGTTGCGTCTTAGTTCAGTCTTCTTAGGTGACGTGGTACTTCCAAGGCGACGATTCATCTTCCACGCTCTCTTATATAAATTGTTCAGGCCGTGGACTTCATTACGTTTTCCCAAACTTTGAGAGAAAATCGAAGGTTGAACTCTATTTGTCCATTCTCTTGCGTTTTTCGACGATCTTTCAAGGCCGTATGTGGTGGTTCCAAGGCAGTTTGAGGCTGATCATCGCCATTTTCTCCATTTCTAGGTAACTTTCCAACCAATAATCTCTTAAACAGCTTATGAAACTCATGTTTTTCCACTTGTCTTTGATTCTTTCTCATAAAATGATCTATATGAACTCATATCTTGTTGGTACTGAATCCAATTTTTAACATTGTTTGAATCCATATCTGAACGTCTAGGATTTCTTGTTAATCCACCTTACACTGGATTTGTATATAAGCCAATATTCAATCGATGAAATAAACTTTTAATCTTCCATTGTTAATCAATAGGGGCAAATGGTATAACTATTTATGTTAGATGATTTAAAACATATAACTGTTCTTGATGCTCTTGAGCAAACTCTTCACCTTCTGGGTTTTCAATCCTTTGAACGAATCAACCTGAGATACTAAACTATTTGAGTGAGTAGCCGCGGCATGATAAAATACCTCTCGAGTATTCTATGGCTGCCCTTAGCCCATGCAACGATCCAATATTAGTTTAAGCCCTAGTCGCGGCTTGTATCCTCTTTTGATATGGCAATCACTTAGGCTCTTAGATTTAGGTTCCGTTGCATTTTAGCCTATAGAATAAGTTGAGTGAATAGCCGCGGAACTTTAGCCAATCATTATGCCGCGGCGATATTTGTCGTTTGGGGGTCAAAAAAACCCCACTTGACCAATCAACCTCAATATTTCCTATTCGTCTTGATATTTCATTGAACCTGTCGTGGCCTCTGAGAGGCTTCTCTACCGTACTGGTTGTGGTACCTAACTGCGGCTTGTGCTCTTCAGATATTATTGCATCCATATGATCTTTGACCCAGACGAGTTCTTGAGAGGATTTTGGGCAAAGCATTTTGGAGCCTCTCCTCCTGAACTTCCTTTCGTGCCTCTTTTGAAGTCAATAGGAACTTGCCAATTGAAGAATTGTCCCAATTGTGTAGTACTAGACTCGAACTCCATGGACTCTGCCTGCAATAAGGATTCTAAGTCCACGCTAATGGAAGAGGAATCCAATTGAAGTAATCATCCATTGGGTGTACAAGATGATGTCGCGGAAGTTAGGGATAACCCAACTAGTCCGTCCGGAAGGCCTGGGAGACCCCTAGCTGCGCTAGATATCCGCAGCATCATGACCTAAGACTGGGTTGACCAGGTAGCTGAGGCCTTCGAGTTTCCAAAAAACTTGATGTGCTTAGCACCTGCCGTGAACCAACAAACATGCACGGCACATTTCGACGATGGGGTCTGCTTTCCATTGCATGTCTTTGTTTACAGGATGTGGCTATCAGATCCTATTCCCATTAGATGTATTTTTTAAACCATAAAATTATCACCAACCTAGTTAGATCCCAACAGATGGAGGGCCATTCTTATCGCAATAGTGCTTTGGGAGAATTAATTCAAAAAGGACATTACTCCCGCGGAGTTCTTTCACTTCTACCGTCCTAAAGAAAACTCTGTGAAGTTCACTGGATACTACTACTTATCAATCCGCGGCAAAGATGAGACCCTTTACTCCGGGAGGCCGACCAGTGTAAAGAACTGGAAGGGGAAGTATTTCTACATCTCCGGAGAAGGGTGGGAGATTCACCCTCAGGATAACGAGAGTGAGAAGTTGTTTTGAATGCCGCGGTAATGGGGGTCTCCCTCTAAACTAGGTAATTTGATAATAGTCGCGTCCCTTCTTTCTAATTGTTCATTCTTCATGCTAACCCTTGAAATGTTTTCTGTATTTCATAACAACTTTCAATTGGGAAAGTGGTAAGAGAAGAGAGTTGCTGAGGTCGCGACAGTTCCTACTGAGCATAAGAAGTTCAGTACACTTATTACATCTGCAACTGTATTTGAAGCAGGGTTCTTTCCCAGCAAGTTCATTCCAAAAGATATGGCCGCGGGAGGTAATAATCTGATCATCAGTATTTGTTCACGGTAATTTTTATTGACTTCGAACATTTAATGTTGCTATTCCCTTTCCAGGTGAGGAGGTTGATAGGGAACTGTTGGCCGTGAAGCTGGCAGAGATCGATGAGGACGCAGTCGTTCTAAATAACAATGCGAGGAGCAAGAAAAGGAAGAAGTCCAAGACTAAGGCACCAGCCACGGAACCTACCATCAATCCTCCTACCACGACACAAAATCTGGCCACGAAAAAAACTAACCTTGCTGCCCCTGAACCCCAAAATGAGTTTGATGATGACATCAGAGCCAATCTGTTCGCGGTGGGTTTGATGTCCACGTCTGACGCTCCCATCTATTCAGCTTCACCTATGCCGCCACCTGTAGTTGTGGTTAATGCAAACTTGGCACTTTCTCAGTGTCATGCCGGAGCTAGTCCTGATGGTCGATCGCGGCCACAGTTAAGACAACCTGACCCTAATTCCTCATAGTATACTACCGCAAAGGCTGCGCAAAGAATGAAGAGGGCCCTTGATGTTGCGGACCTTGATAAGTTAGTAGAAGAAGACCATGATGATCTGGAGGACTGCGACCTCCATAGCCTTCTGAGGGTAAGTGCAAGTGCTCTCTTAATTGTAATTTTGCTTTTCATACCTTGCTTCTAACATTTTCATTTCAAGCCGCGGATGTCATCGTGGCCCAAAAGAGGAAGTACGAGGCACTTTATAAACTGAAAGAGGCAGCGAAGAGGGTTCACGTTTCTGACTTGGAGGCTATACGAAATTCCTCTTTTGAAGCTGGGAAGTAGTCTGCAGTCGCGGCCCTTCAAGAAGCCCAGATGAATTTGGAATCTACAAATAAGGCTAGAGAGGAGGCAGAGGAAAACTTTAAATAGGCCACGGACTCCCTCAAAGTCTCCCAATCTCAGACCGCAGAAGCTGCAAAAATTGCTGAAACTGCCAATAACAAGCTGAGACTCCTTCAAAGTAGGTTCGAGGAGCTGTAAGCCAAGGATGCGAATGATGTCGAAGTTTATGCAGTGGCAATGAAGAAAATGGAGGTAGATCATGGCCAAGCCCTTCAGCTGGCCATCGACAGTACGGTGGAGTCGTTTAATGGCTCCAAAGATTTATTCCTCATAAATAATAGGGCCTACCTTTGTGGCTACCAGGATCTAAGGAAAAAAATCATAAAGAACTTCCCTGAGACTAAGGAGAAGGTTCTTTTTTGGAGACTTAGTGATGTTGAACATCAAGAATGCATATCTAAGCTTAAGGCCGCGACTGAGGAGAAAGCTAGATTGAAGGCTGAGGCTGAGGCAGCTGTCACGGATGACGAGACAATGACGGACGTAGAGGGGGAAGAAGGGGATGAATCCGATGATGCCGAATCTTAGGGCTGCGACCCTCTTTAATTTTTTTGTGACTCTTTATACTGGTTGCGGACCTCTTTTCTTTAATCTAACTGATATTATCAAGGCTACGGCCACACTTTATTAAATTTTTTTCCTCATTTTCTTGTAGCTTTTTGTTCTTATACTTTGCTCGCCTAAAATGCTTTAATGAATGCTTCTCATGTACATCTTTGATTGCTTGAACACAATTGCTTTTATATTTGAAAGTGCTTTCTTGATTGAATGAACTTGTAGAACTAATAGACTAAGTCCGCGGCACCATAACATACATGGTTTCTTCACATTGGCTGCACTTCCTGAACATCCGCGACACCTTTGAATGTGAATCGTCTAATCTGTTAATGGCCACGTCCACATAAATAATTCTACTGCACCATAAAACATATAGGACATAGGCTGCGGCTGTAATGCATATGGCTTTTGTACACGGGTCGTGGCCCTTTCCCCCCTTCTCTTGCACTAATAACGAAGGGCTGCCACTTGAATAGGGCTGCGGGAGTTTGATAATTCTGCCTTTCAAGATGCTTCGTGTCTTCTGAATGAACTTACTTAATGGCCGCAGACATATTGACAGGGATGTCACTTTTGTGTGTTTGAATTCCCTTTGTTGTAGCTTCAATTAGATCTAAATCCAAGTCATTACCGCATCAATTCTTAGTCGCTTTAATGGTTGTAGCTGTATTGACAGGGCTACTGCACTCTTTTAGCCCTTTCATCTGAACATGGGCCTTTGTAGGTATACAAGATACTTTCAAGACTCCCCAGACTGGGTTATGTTATTAAGCCGACCACAACTAACATACAGGATACTTTCAAGCCTCCCCAGGATGAGTTATGTTATTAAGCCACCCACAGCTAACATACAAGATACTTTCAAGCCTCCGTAGGCTGGGTTATGTTATTAAGCCACCCACAGCCAACATACAAGATACTTTTAAGCCTCCCCAGGCTAGGTTATGTTATTAAGCCACCCACAGCTAACATATAGGATACTTTCAAGCCTCCTCAGACTGGGTTATGTTATTAAGCCACCCACAGCTAACATATAGGATACTTTCAAGACTCCTCAGGCTGGGTTATGTTATTAAGCCACCCAAAACTAGCATACAGGATACTTTCAAGCCTCCCCAAGCTAGAAATTAAAAGTCTCTCGACTTATTGACGCATCCCGAAAGCTAAGGACGGGAAATGGAAGCCCGTATGGCTTCTGTTGTAGTCCAATTTGGATAACTACTTTCAGTATTTGCTGTCGCCATTTTTAATTATCTTCAGCTCTCGAACAATCAGGCATTTTGTCCGGTGTTGTGTCCCATTTAGATATTATCATTCCCGATATAACATGTTGTCTCGAATCGAGATCTGTTTAAGACAAAAATAGTCTTTATAAGATAACATTTCATGGAAATGAGAATTAAGATATGGCACTATAAGAGTGAACTTGATTTCATATAACTATTCATATATATATATATATATATATATATATATATATATATATATATATATATATATATATATGACTTTGTGAGTCCAGTACAAAGCTTAATTTAAAATAGCAAAAGAAGAGTTGCCACTATAAAGTAGAGACAGATGGAATATAAGAGATAAGCATGAAAAATGAGCATGCGATCTGTGAGAATAGACTTCATCCCCTAAACATCTTTAAGGAACCTCCGCATCATTCCATGCCCAAACAGCCTTTCAATTTCATCCTTCAGATCATAGCATTGCTCAGTATCATGGCCATGGTCCTGATGGAATCTACACCAAGTTGCTATGTTCCTCTTGTAGGGTCGAGCTCTCAGTTTTTTGGACACCGCAATAGCTTGTCCTCTCTAATGCATTCAAATATCTCTTCAATTGGGAAGGCCAATGGAGTGTAGGCCTCCGATTTCTTCTCTTCCTTCTCCTTTTTCCTTTTTTGGTACCTACTGACTGCTTTCGTGGTCGGGTCTTCTTGAACTGTCGTAGCATCGAAGGCAGTTAAAGTGATGCTCTTGGGTGTCGTGCCCCCACAGGGTGAGGCCGCGGCCTCTAGCATTAGGACCCTCTGAGTCAAATATTTGACCTGGGTCTGGAGTGAGCCATGACTGTCGTAGAGGTGGTTGAGATGATTGTACATCTGCACAATCTCATCTTTCATTTTTGTACTCTGGCTGCATTATCCTTCCATTTTCTATTTTTGTTAGTCTCTACAAAGTATACTTTATCTGAGACAAAACTAACAGGAGTGAGTAATCTCAAGAATATTGGACTAACCAAGTATGAAATAGGAATGCAGCGTTTGTAATGCTATATGGCATTGCTGCTCAGGTCGCGGCCAATATGGCATATAAGTGCACTGCCGTGGCCTTTGTATGATATTCACCAAGGCTGAGTTGGAGACCACCTGAGTCCGCTCCTTGATGTTTTGAACCTTCTGCAATACAACTATCCCATTAGAGGCAACGACATTTAAGGTAATTGAACTACCACGCCGCATCCCTACGCAGGCACTGAAGGGACAATCCCAAAATTGAATCTCATAAACTTGAGTTTTTCTCCCAAAAATTGTGGAGAGCATACCTACTAGGGTCTATCCATTGAGAGAATAACCTCTCGGTGCACAAAATAGTACAATTCCAATGATAAACCGTAGTTCATAGGTAAAGAATCAACTAAAAGAGAGTAAAATAACTCTTCCCTAATCACCCACCTTTGCGAGGCTATTGACCTTTGAACTTTTCAGTGTCATCTTGGTGAGGTAACATCATTTGGCTATGTAAAAATAGATCCAAGGTCATAAAAAAGGAGACCCCTGGACAGATCTGAAAATACGTGATACCCATTTGAGGGTGTGTATACAAAATACGAGCTCAATAACCGGAATCCACCCATGAGATAATGATCCAAAGGATCCCCATGTGTAGAATAAGGTGTTTAAGAACCTAAAACACAGAGAAACAAGATTGAGACATCTATTTCCCACAGGCGGCGCCAGATTGATGATACAAGAAATCGTCCACTTATCGTTCTCGTATCAGTAAATCATGAGTAAAGTGTATAATAATTAAATATAGCATGTAAATAGAGAGAAAACAAGATGTAGAGTGGTTCAGCCTCTAAAATAGGCCTACGTCCACTATGTTGCTCCGTTCTCATTATATGCATTGTATTGTAAAATATAATCGTGCCTTAATAGGTATACAAGTATGAGAATAAAGGAGAGTACATGGAAGTATCGAGGATTCCAGTGTGCCGGAGAGGTGGTAGCTATGTAGACGAGTAACCCCAAGCAGTATATTGAGGTTGTGTAGAGAGGATCTGTATTGTAGAACCAGCCCCGGGCATGTGGAATCGTTCCAATATCCCCTTATTTTGAGGTGTGGTCCTCTATTTATAGGATATATTCCTACGTGCTCTGAGCACGTGACATATATAAAGTCTGGAGCTGTTGTAATAGGTAAGGATGCGGCTTGTAAGGCAAGCAATGTGTGTGTTGCATCCTGTAACGTCTATAGACAAAGGTATTGCACCCTGTATTGGGTGGTTCCGTGGAGTGTTTAGGAGGCCGCGCCCTATGATGAGGAAGCCCGCGCCCTTTTTTAGGTAGGGTTGCACCCCGAGTTCAGTAGGGTCGCGCCCTATGTTGAGATATGCCGCAGCATATATGCACGTGACGTGCAGAATACCAACCGAGGAAGGGTGCTATATTTTTACTATCAGCTTCATGGAAAGAGTTTATTGGCATGATATTGATGGAAGCTTCCCCATCTATAAAAGTCCTTGCAAAATTAACTCCGTTGAAGCTGGCGGTCACATACAATGGTCTGTTATGAGGGAACCATACGGCCCTATCTGCATCGCTAAAAGTTACTTCTGAGAGAAACCTTTTTACTAACCTGGACATGGGTCCCTTCCATCTCAGTGAAGGGACTGCGTTCTTCCTCGTAATGTCAAGGATTGCCCGGGTTATTTCCAATCTACTCTCCTTCAGTATCCCTACTTGGTCGAAGAACCAGCTGAACTTTAGGGATTTTAAAACTGCACAGTATTCTATGACTTGGTCTACTTCCTCACCTTCAACGCTGAATACATCCTCCACGTCTTTATCGCTTGCTTCTTCGTAGTCTAATACTACATTAGTCATTCCCTTAGTACAATCTTCCAACGCTTCTTTGAACTCCCCTTGCTTCGTCGTTAACTCTCTTTCTTCTCTTTTTGCCTCCTCATCATAGGCCACCACCTGATTGGCCCCATGTGCTGGGAGTGGGTTATTGTTAACGTTCTACGGAGGGATTTGCAATGTCCCTACCTTCACATACTTATCGATGATTATTCTTAGCGTGAAACAACTCTCTGTTGGATGTTGCATGTTGGATCTTCCGATAATCTGGCTGTATTTGGGATCCTCCCTTGTCATAGCATCGATTTCCCCAGTGGGAATGCCCTTTGGTTCGTAGATCGTTCTTCCTTATACCATTGCATTATAGCCGTTAACAGTCTTCTCCACTATCCAAGGAAATGGTGGTGGGTCCTCCTTGTCTCCTCTAAACTTCCTCTTTTTATCCTTCTTCGGAACCCTTCCCCCATTTGTTCCCTCAGTGTACCCTACCCGTGGGGGCTAAGATCTCCCCCCCCCCCCCCCACAGGTTATATCAACTGCCTAAACATCATAGGTACCACCACTAGGTTTGGTCGCACTACCAATGAGATATTCCTTACTGCTTTTAGGAACGCCGAAAAAGTCCCTTCGCGCGTCTCATTAATGAGATGGCAGATGTACTCAAAGAGCAGCCCCTTCGCGCAGATCTGCAATAATTTGGACTCTTTGGACTCCTCCCTCACATCGAGGGACCTTTCCCTGAACCTTCGAACGTAAGCCACCATTTTTTTCCCGGGTCGTTACTTCTCCCTCCCCAGTTGGGTCAAAGTAAACTCATCTTCCGCATGAAAGAACTTCTGGACGAACAAAACGTGCATCTCCTCCCATGTGGAAACACTCTTGGGAGCTAAGTGAGAATACTAAGTCTATGCCTTGTCAGTTAAGGATTTAGAAAATTCCCTCAACCTAAGTTTCTTGTTATTGCAATGTGCCCCCAAGTGTTTAACGAAGCGTTTAATATGCTCTTTCGGGTTTTCGCCCTTTTCAGTGTATTTTTCAAAAATAGGAGGGATATAATCTTTTGGGCAAGCTCATCATTGTATTCGTGGGGGTAAAGCGTCTGAAAATTATCATAAATCGAAGCTACCTCGTCCAAAGATTACGAGGAGGTTGGCATGAACTTCAGCATCTCTTTGTGAATCTCTTTCCTGATCTCTTCCATAGGCGACGCCATTGAAGAAACTACCAACGGGACTATAGGCTGCGTGCCCGTTGCAGCTAGAGAAGTCATCACAGTTAGAGTCATTGATGCTCCTGCGGTTCCCATTGTTGGATTTACGACAGGGGGTATACTTACTGGGACTGTTCGCGTTATGACTGTACTTGGTGGGGCCGTTGGGGATGCCCCTAGTGTCACGAAGGAGTTGGCTTCAAATCCTCCCATCAAATCCTCCCAGTACCGTTGAAGCTATAGGAGTTTACAAAAACTCATAAAATTTGTTCATGAGGAGTGACACTTGAGTTGGTCCCAACCCGACACTCGTTGAAGTCTGTGTCACTCCTGGGACACCTGTTGCTGCCTGAACTGGAGGTACCTCTACCCGAGGAACCCCATCCCTTGAAGCCTCCAACTCTCTTGTCGCCTGTTCTTCATTATGTTGAATGTCATCAAAGTTAAGCCTTCGATTAACGTTATCTTGCGCCATACTCCTTTCTTAAAGAATTCCTCCCCAGTAGAGTCGCGAAATGTAAGAGGGTACTTTAGATTAGATGGAAGCGTAACCCCTTTTGAGTATAATACTGATAAGTTAAATAATGACACTATGGATTAACCACAGGACATACAAACACGACTCAATGAAGATAGACTCAGTTTGAACTCACAAATCTCTCATGTATAACTCATAAAGTCGTAACGAACTTTAGAAGCAGCTTTGCTTAGAGGGAGAGAGAAAATGAAAACCCTAGATACACCTTGGTAGGCAGCAAAACACCCACACCGCCTTCAATGATCTCTATCAAATATTAAAGCTTCTTAATAAATGAAAATGGTGGGTGAGTAGACTCTCTGGTTCGTAATAAATCTGTTTAGTAATAACTTCTGAGCTCTGAATAATAACATGATATCTCCCATAGGTGGTTGGGGTCCATAAATATCCCCCCACACTACCCTCGAGGCAACTCAGTCATTAATGCATGTGATAGACATCCCTCATACTTTATGTTATAAACATTAAATACCTGATGCACTAGTTATCTCCATGCCATAAGCATTAAATGCCAAGACATGCCTTTTGCCTAACCACTGTGTGTCAGAGGGGGTATTGTCACAGAGGTGGCTCACCAACTATCTGACAGCCCCAAATACCACAGTGGTTTACTCAAGTGCAGGTTTGACATTGCCTAGCTGGTTAGTGACATCAGATAAAGTAGATGTGCCATTAAGTAGAGGATTGCTTGGCTCACAACTCAACCCTCGATAGAACTCAAGGCTGCTTGCCCGAGGTTCCACGGTCATGTTCCTTCGATGTTTTACCAGGTGTATCTAAGATGGTCAGGACAAGCCCCAACGGTGCCTCATTTCTCAATCCTCCAAACCAAGTCCCTCCAAAGTTCCCACATCGAGGTCATTCGGTAGAGCATGAAAGCTATTCGAGGCCCTACCAAGCCTGGTCTCTCGCGAGTACCGTTCGATCTCACACACAATCATTATACTCATTACATCTTTGCAATCTTTATAGCTCATAGTCGATATAAACAGAAGATACAACAAGACTAAATTAATCAACATGATTAAAGGACGAGCTCTCTCAATCAGCTTCTTTACTGGAAGGTCTCTTTGGGCTGCCACGCTGAGTTGCCTTAATCCTAAACACCGTTGTAAATGGGGGGGATTATCTCTTAATCTTAGGATTACCTTCAATCCCCCTCTACATATAATAACCAAGGTATCAACCTCATTTCCTAACGATCAAACATCTCCCCACTTCCAACGTTGCGCTGAGTTTCATGTGTGGGACGTCTCGCAAAGCAAATCCAAACAAAGAACCCCCCCCCCTATACACTACTTCCTAACATTTTCAGTCATTGAGATCTGTTACGCCCTTAGTCCATAACATTTACCCCCTAATTCCCATCTCCTGACATAAAAGTATACTCGTCCACTCTCATGTTACAAAAGACATCATATAATACCACGCCCCTTACTATCACTAGTTTCGTAACGTTAATCAATCACGGGTTATATCTCTCCACTCGATAATAAACATATCCACCCTAAATTCCATTAGTAACCGTCCCAACTCACTAGGTTCAAATATAACAATACAAACATTTTCTGATAAATCTTTTACGTAACACACCATAACATATATATACACGTATATATAGACTAGACCGTCCTTCAGGTGATAACAAGCGCAAGTAAATCATATCTCAAAACAACTAACACAAAGTCTCGCCATATTATATACTATAGTCCAAACATCCCAGCATAATTATCACAACGTCTCATATGTAAAGTACTTAACTCAAGCTCAGCTCCGCACTCTCAGCGTGGCTATATCATACATGTATTATCGATTACCCCATACATTGAAATTTAATTCTTCTTGATGCTTCCCCACCCATTAACTTGTGGTGCAGAAGTTTTCTCAGTGCTTCCTTTGCACCACTACCCGGATCCACTGGCCATATAGCATAATAGCTCTCAGCGTACAAAATTTCCTCTACGCGTTCAATAATTAAAGATTTAAAACTGATGCACTAGCATCCAACAACGTCTCACTACTCCCAATGTTCATTAAGGTTTATGCATGTAACATCCTGCAACGAAGCCCAAAAGAACTTTCCCCAATGACCTATTCCCTAGCATTGTTGATCATCGAAATTCGTGGGTCCAAAACATATAATTATGATATCACAAATTCTATCTCCTGACATATAAATCAGATTGTCTACGACCATAGATCTCAAGGATTCACATGATATGATTCTCTCACTATCACTAAGTTCTCAACACGTAAATGACAATGAGCAAAAAAAACTCTCCGCTCAACGGTGAACTTAATATACCCAGAATTACATCAGTAAAAGTCCATACGCATCGGGATCAAATGTAACTAGACAACCGTAGTCTCTGAAATCTACTTCCTAAAAATACCACCGCGAGCTCGACCCTCTTTCAAGTCAGAAATTGCAAAAATATACATCCTGCCTTGGAACAACAAACACGATAGTCTTGTTGTAACCGCCCACCATCGCTTAATAGTCCATACTCAGGATAAAAACTATGCTTTGAATATCACCTCTCAAGACAAGCTATCCTCATAAAATATATCCTCTTAGTGTCCACACCTTCTCCCCTGCAAATGTAACTAAAGAGAGTCCCGCTAACTCAATGGTAAATATATACAACTATAATAATATTAATGACTCCTCTACTAAACCCATTTCTCATGTGAATCTAGTACTAATAAAGTTATTATGACTCGCTTGTCCAACACAAAATAGACCCCAATCACCCCGAGATAAAATTCATCCTTTCAAATGGTTCCTAGACATAACACCCCCATCCCAACCAAATGAAAACTTCTTATAACTGTTTCCCTTACCGAGCATCATGTTCCTGTCTCCCAATTCACCGCGAAAAATATCAACACATGTGTTCTTACTCTTTACACATAAGACACCTCTCTGTCTCATTCCCCATTCTGTTTAAATTGCTGGTGTGAGGATTTTCGATAAAATTGCACCCTAAATTCTTCGTTATTCATGGTATCTCTCTATAATTATTGTGACTGACTACCATCCTTACAACACCGCTCATATATGCTAAAAACTTTGCTTAAAATTTAGTCCAGGGTGACACTACACATCATTTACACAATTGCCTTTGGGTTTTCTACTTCCATTGACATGGTGACTTTTATCGCGGTCATCATTCCCAGAAAATTTCGTTACTTCTGCTGAGACTCTCCCCCTGCAGTCCTTCTAATGGTCCTCGCTGGTCATCCAAAGTTGTTCGGTGTATGAAGCCCATTCGAACTCGTATATGAATTGCATAAACTATACTTCAGAGCAGGAGAACATAAGTCACATATGTGAAGGAATACAACAATCCTATAATAAGGCTCTATATAAAATAATGCTATGTTGAAACGTAAGAAGTCGCACAAATCCTAAGGACTCTAGATACTGATGCTCTGATACCATCTGTGACACCCCGCCTACTAAAATACTGAGTGGCCATCATGTGATCAAAATAAAATATTGGTGTCATGGCTCATTCTCAGCATCACTCTCAAAAACCATTTTAAAGTTACTAACCACCTTGTAATTTAATTAAATCGGTGCAAAATTTTATCTTTCATAATAAGCAACATGCGAAAATAAATAATAATTAAACCATCAACACAACTTGGTAACTGATTCCATCATAGATGAGTAATATAAATAAAGATGACCGAATCAGCTATCGGTTAAATAATAAAATACAATAGTAACTGATACAACAACCTGGATACACAAGGTCAAATAAATAACTAAATACAAAATCTAAGGGTGACATGCCGAAATGAACACTGAAATAAAGTCCTTACATTAGGAATGAATCGATGAGGCATCTATAGAAAAATCCTGTGACTTCCACACAAGCTGTAGCTACGCATCCCTGTATAGAATTCTCAAGCTGGGAGTCCCTGTGGCTGGACACCTAAAATGTTTTTGAAAAGATTTTGACACGTTTCAGAGCCCGACTAAAACATTTTGAAAATATTTAGCAAAGTGGTTAAATTGCAAAAATTAAGTATGCATGAACACTCTTCATATTTAATCTAGTGTCGCACTCTCTTGAGGTATAGCTCACCCCTCATCTAATGTGCACACCTAACGCTTGCCTTCTAGCCTTCCTAGTTATGCTACGCCACTTAACAAGTCATATCACATCTCTTTCTACCACAATACTACAACTCGAGTATTCTTACGTTGCTTACTAAGTTATCTTCTCATTAACTTATTAATCGGTTCAACTATATTAAATCATATAACATTCACACTAGTTATATAGGAAACACATTTTTAATCATATAACTTTCACACTAGTCACGTAAGAAATCCCCTTTTTGATTCATATACCTTTCACACAAGTTATATAAGAAGTGCATTCACACTTATGTATTAATCTTGTATATAATTATCTACTCATTTTATATACGTACTAGTATACTGCAACCTTCACACACATGTCGCGTATAATAACCACCCATTCTCGAGTAATAACTCACCGGATGCTTTCTCTAAAATGCTATCATGTTCCAGTTTTTCTCACTCTAACCCCTCTACCTCAAGTAAGACTCACTCTCGAGCATGAGAAAAATAATATGTGTAGTGGAGGCTAACATAATTCCCCGGGTGTGAGATTGAGTCATATCCAAGATGTCTCACCCCTAAAAGAATAACAACATATAAGTACTGGATGCTATGATCCGTGGATAATACTCCCCCTGCTCCGCAAGCTAAGGGATTCACCCACATCGCGCAATCTCCTATGAGGCACTAGAGGGGTATGTATTCTAATAAATATCATTCACACTGATATCTATAAATCACACACACACACACACACAATACCGTATATATATATATATATATATATATCACAATACCGTATACATAAATTTAATAAAAGCCCAACTAACCCATTAGTAACACCCGTAGCACTAGCCCAAAATACCCAAGTCTATATTCCGACTTGTAATTTAATTAATCACACATTAATTATTTTTCATTAAAGTTGTCTCACCCAACTACAATGCCCAGACTCACTCACTCGGTCCGTATCTTTAACCTTTAGAATTTGTTACACGAATTCCCACTATTAAGTTTAACCCCTCATTAATTTAATATTCGATAATTTATTATGTATATCTATAAGAAATCAAACTGGCTATCCCGTGCCTAACTCCCCTCGCACTAGCCTGAAAAATATCCGAGTCAAATCTCCGACCCTTAATTTAATTAATTTCACCTCAATTAATTTTATCAATAATTACAATAATTATTCCCACAAAAATATCCCACTGGAAAACCCAAGTAGAATACAATACTGGCCAAAAACCACCCCACCGTTGTCCGAACGAGACCAGTGGTCGTTCGAACGACTTCCACTGTCGTTTGAACGACTCACCTAGTCGTTTAAACGAACTCATTTTTCTGCAACTTCATATTCTTCCCTACGACACCAGTTCCGTAATTAACATTATCTTCCAAGCTGCATACTGTAACCCGGAATAAATTCTTATAATTCCCCATTGATTCATGCATTTTCCAAAAAATTTATTCCTCCAATAACTCATTAAACATCGTTGATGAACAATACTAACAGTAATAATTTGAGTTGGGTTTTCATGATTTTTCCCACACCTGTTTTCTCAAAATTAAATATTGAACCCCAAAATTTCACAACAAAGATTATTATCCTATGAATAAAATCATATATAGACTCTTTTGATTCATAAGACAATATCAATTTCAACTTTAATCTTCATAAACTAGCCATTTCATAAACACCCGTTTTCTATTTGATAGCCAACCCGAAATGAGTATGATTTACCCCCACCATGATATGAATCAAAATAATGCAAATTAAATGAAAGAAAGTTTAACTATTTGCCTAAATAAATTCGTAGGGTCTAATTTCCTTACCGAGCATCCCGTTCCTGTCCCCCAATTCACCGCGAACAATAGCCACACATGTGTTCCTACTCTTAACACATAAGACACCTCTCTGTGTCATTCCCCTTTCTGTTTAAATAGTCGGTGAGAGTATTTGTGATCAAATCGCACCCCAACTTCTTCGTCATTCATGGTATATCTCTATAATTATGGTAACTGACTCCCATCACTACAACACCGCTCCTATGAGCTAAAAATTTTACTTAAAATTTAGTCGAGGGTGCCACTGCACATCACCTTACACAATTTCCTTTGGGTTTTCTCCTTCCATTGACATGGTGGCTTTTATCGCAGTCACCATTCCCAGAACATTTTGTTGCTTCTGTTGTGACTCTCCCCCTGCAGTCCTTCTAACAACCCTCGTTGGTCATCCAAAGTTATTCGGTTTATGAATCCCATTCGAACTCGTATATGAATTGCATCAACTATACTTAATAGCTGGAGAACGTACGTCGCATACGTAACGGAATACATCAATCTTATAATAAGGCTCTATATCAAATAATGCTACGCTAAAACTTAAGAAGCCGCACAAATCCTAAAGACTCTAGAACCTGCTGCTTTGATACCATTTTGGCACCCCACCTACTAAATACCGGGTGGCCCGCCCATGATCAAAATAAAATGTTGGTCTCATATGGCTCATTCTCAGCATCATTGTCGAAAATGTTTTTAAAGTTAATAAACACCTAGTAATTTAATTAGAGCGGTGCCATATTTGATCATTCATTTATTAGAGATATGCAAAAATAAATAATAATTAAACCATCAACACAACCTAGTAACTGAATCCAACACGGGTGAATAATATAAATAAAGATGACATAATCAACTATCAGTTTAAAATTAAAATACAACAGTAACTGAAACAACAACCTGGATACATAAGGTCAAATAAAAAATGGAATACTAAATCTAAGGGCGACATAACCAAATGAGTACTAAAACAAAGTCCCTACACTAGGAATGAATGAATGCGGCGTCTATAGAAAAATCCTACAAATTTCCCACGAGCTGCAGCTACATATCCCTAGATAGAATTCTCAAGTTGGGAATCCCTTTGGATCGACACCTAAAATGTTTTGAAAAAGATTTGGACAAGAGTTAGAGCCCAAGTAAAATATTTTGAAAATATTTAGCAAGTAGTTAAATTGTAATAATTAAATACGTATATACACTCTTCATATTTACGCTAATGTCGCACTCTCCTGAGATATAGCTCACCCCTCATCTAATGTCCACGCCTAACGCTTGCCTTCTAACCTTCCTAGTTAAGCTACCCCACCTAACTAGCTGTATCACACCTCTTTCTACCACAATACTCTAACTTGAGTATTTTTACTTTGATTATTAAGTTATCTACTCATTAACTTATTAATCGATTCAACTATATCAAATCATATAACGTTCACTCTAGTTATATAAGAATCCCCTTTTTAATTCATATAACTTTCACGCTAGTTATATAAGAAAATAGTTACATAAGAAACTAATTTTTAAATCATATAACTTTCACACTAGTTATATAAGAAATGCATTCACACTTATGTATTAATCCCGTATATCATTATCAACCCATATATCTACTACTCAACTCAACAAAGCCTTTTCCCAATTATTTGGGGTTGGCTACATGAATCCTATTTTTCCATTCCATTCTGTCCAATGCAATATCTTCGGTTACACCACATGATATCATGTCCTTTTTTATAATATCCCACCAAGTTAATTTAGGCCTACCTCTACCCCTTGGGTTACCATCAATACTAACTAAATCACTCTTCCTTACAGGAGCATCCATTGGTCTACGCTTGACGTGTCCAAACCATCGAAGTCGATTTTCTCTCAATTTATCTTCTATAGGAGCTCCTTTCACCGTTTTACGAATTTGTTCATTTTTAATTTTATCCTTTCGAGTTTTACCACAAATCCATCTTAGCATTCGCATCTCCGCCACACTCATTTTCTGCACATTTTGTTTCTTAGTTGCCCAACACTCTGTCCCATATAACATGGCGGGTCTAATGACCGTCCTATAAAATTTTCCTTTTAACTTCAAAGGTATACGCCTATCACACAGAACGCCGATTGCACTTCTCCACTTAACCCAGCCTGCTCTAATCCTATGCGTAACATCATCACTAATATCTCCATCTTTTTGTATAATCGATCGTAAATAACGAAAATGATCATTTCTAGGTATTTCTTGACCCTCTAATTTCACCACATCTCCATTTGTCCCCCTATTACTACTAAAATTACACTCCACATATTCTGTTTTAGTTTTGCTTATTTTAAATCCTCTTGTTTCTAAAGTTTCTCTCCACAATTCCAACCTAGCGTTTATCCCCATCTTAGTCTCATCGACTAAAACAATATCATCTGCAAATAGCATACACCATGGCACCTCATCTTGTATTTTTCCAGTCAACTCATCCATAACAAGAGCAAAGAGATAAGGACTTAATGCTGAACCTTAGTGTAGCCCTACCGTAATTGAAAATTCACTACTTTCTCCAGCTGATGTTCTTACTGTAGTCATCGCATCATCATACATATCCTTGATCACGTCAATATATCTGCGAGTCACTCCTCTTTTATGTAGAACCCACCATATTATATCTCTGGGTATCCTATCATACGCCTTCTCCAAATCTATAAAAATCATATGAAGATCCTTCTTTTTCTCTCTATACCTCTCCATTAATCTCCTCAATAAATAGACTGCTTCCATTATTGACCTCCCAGGCATAAACCCAAATTGATTCTCAGATACTGTTGTCTTCAATCTCAATCTATATTCAATCACTCTCTCCCAAAGTTTCATTGTATGACTCATTAACTTAATACCACGATAATTTGAACAACTTTGTATGTCCCCTTTATTTTTATAAATAGGTACTAAAATACTTTTTCTCCATTCATCGGGCATCCTATTAGTCATTAAAATTCTATTAAATAATTTGGTAAGCCATGATACTCCATCCTCCCCTAAGCACTTCCAAACCTCAATAGGGATACCATCTAGTCCTAAAGCCTTCCCTGTTTTCATCTTTTTTAGAGCAATCCTGACCTCTGTTGTCCTAATTCTACGAAAAAATATATCTTCTCGAGTCTCCCTAAGTTCCTCTATATCTAATCTACTCCCATTATCTCCATTTAATAACCTCTCAAAGTAGTTTTTCCATCTTTCCATAATTTCATCATCTTTGACTAGGACTCTCGAATCATCACTTTTGATGCACTTAACGTTATTGAAATCTTTTGTTTTCCTATCCCTAAGTTTAGCAAGCTTATAAATACTTTTTTCCCCTTCTTGTGTTCCTAATTTTGTATAAAGATCATCATACGCTTTTAACTTAGCATCTCTTACCACTTTCTTAACTTCCTTTTTAGCCCATTTATATTTCTCAAAATTCTCTTCATTTCTATTTGTTTGCCATGTTTTAGAGCACTCCCTTTTAATTTTTACTATATTCTGTACTTCTTCATTCCACCACCAAGTTTCTTTAGACTGTGGCCCTTTGCCTTTTGATTCTCCAAGAATTTCTTTTGATATTTTCCTAATGCATGTGGACATCTTATTCCACATTATGTTAGTTTCTTCTTCACAATTCCATGTTGCTTCATTTAATACTTTATCTTTAAATAGTTCTAATTTCTCTCCTTTTAAATTCCACCACCTAGTTCGTGGGTTAATCTTCACTTTTCGCATTAGTGATTGATTTTTAATATTTATATCCAACACCATTATCCTATGTTGTGAGGTTAAGCTCTCTCCCGGGATAACCTTACAATCTTTACACGTTAATCGGTCTCCTTTCCTAGTAATGAAAAAATCTATTTGGCTCTTATGTGTTCCACTTTTATAAGTTATTAAGTGTTCAAGCCTCTTTTTAAAACATGTATTTACTAGTACAAAATCATAAGCCATCGCAAAATCTAAGATAGATTCTCCCTCGTCGTTCCTATCTCCAAAACCATGTCCGCCATGCAATATCTCATATCCTACACGATCTTCTCTTACATGGCCATTAAAATCTCCACCTATATAGATTTTCTCACCTAGGGGTATTTCTTGAATTAGTTCATCCATTTGTTCCCAAAATTTTACTTTAGTGTGCTCATCTAATCCTACTTGAGGTTCATAAGCACTAACAATATTAATTATGTTTTCACCTAATACCAATTTTACAAGTATAAGCCTATCACCTTTCCTAATAACGGTTACAATATCGTCCTTAAAGTTTTTATCTACTATTATTCCAACTCCGTTCTTATTTCTATGTTTTCCTGTATAATATAATTTAAATCCTGTATTTTCTATTTCTCTAGATTTCTCACCGACCCATTTAGTTTCTTGTAAACAAGCTATGTCAACTTTTCTTCTTATCATGGTATCTACTAACTCCATCCCTTTTCCTGTCATAGTCCCTATGTTCCAAGTCGCTAACCTAAGTCTAGTATCCTGGACTAGCTTCTTTACCCGCACACGTCCAGCTTGTTGCAGGAACCCTTGCGTATTTATCGTCGCATCCGGGCGCCGATGCGATGCCCCTTGCCTATTTTTCGAGACACCCGGTGGCAGGCGCAACACCCCTTGCCTATTTTTCGAGACACCCGGTGGCAGACACTGCCAGTCCCAAGCCCGGAAAAAGGAGGAGGGTTGCGTTAGGTAGCTGACAGCCAGCGTAAAACTTTGTCAGATCCTTATGTACATCAACCTATATATATATATATATATATATATATATATATATATATATATATACTAGTATACTACGACATTCACACACATGTCAAGTATATATCCATCCTCCCGAGTAAGGACTCACCCGATGTTTCTTTAAAATGCTATCACCCCAGGTATACTCATCCACTTGAACACCCCGATCCAGTTAGCTCCTTGAACCAGTGAAACAAACAAAAATGTAGCGGAGGCGGTCATAGTTCCCACCGAGATTGAGGACAAATCACACCTAAAACGCCTCACCTTTGAAAGGAATTACAACATATAAATATTGGACGCCTATGACCTGAGGATTATACTCGCCTAAAATTCACTAGCCAGGGGATTCACCCACATCGCACAACGTCATGTGATAGCACCAGAGGGGTATGTATTCCTATATATATCATTCCCACTGATATCTATAAAGCACACAAATATATATATATATATAACACTACCGTATTCATATTTTTAAAAAGTTCGGCAAACCCATGCCTAACACCTGTAGTACTAGCCCAAATTACCCAAGTCTATATCCCGACTTGTAATTTGATTAATCACACGTTAATTATTTTTCTTTTAAGTTGTGTCACCCAACTATAATACCCCACTCACTCTTTCGGTTCGTAACTTTATCCCTTAGTATTTGTTACACAAAATCCCCCTAGTTAGTTTAACTTATTAATCGGTTCAACTATATTAAATCATATAACATTCATACTAGTTATATAGGAAACATATTTTTAATCATATAAGTTGCACACTAGTCATGTAAGAAATCCCCTTTTTAAATCATATAACTTTCGCACTAGTTATATAAGAAGTACATTCACACTTATGTATTAATCCTGTATATAATTATCTACTCATTTTATATACGTACTAGTATACTATAACATTTATGCTCATGTCGCGTATAATAACCACCCATTCCCGAATAATAACTCACTGGGTGCTTTCTCTAAAATGCTATCATGTTCCAAGTCTGCTCACTCTAACCCAGCTACCTCAAGTCTAACTCACTCTCGAGATTGAGAAAAATAATAAGCGTAGTGGAGGCAATCATTGTTCCCCGGGTGTGATATTGAATCATACCCAAGACGTCTCACCCAGAAAAGAATCACAACATATAAATACTGGACGCTATGACCTAGGGATTATACTCTCCTTTCTCTTCAAGCCAGTGGATTCACCCACTTCGCGCAACCTCCTATGATAGTACTAGAAGGGTATGTATTACGATAAATATCATTCACACCGATATTAATAAAGAACACAAATATATATACTATCACACCACCGTATACATATACTTCATAAAAGTCTGGATAACCCGTGCCTAGCACCCGTAGCACTAGGCCCCCAGAATAACTAAGTCTATATCCCGACTTGTAATTTAATTAATCACATATTAATTATTTTTCATTGAAGTTATGTCACCCAACTACAATGCCCAGACTCACTCATGCGGTCCGTATTTTCACCCTTCAGAATTTGTTACACGAATTCCCACTATTAAGTTTAACCCCTCGTTAATTTAATATTTGATAATTTATTATGTATCTCTATAATAAATTAAACCCGCTATTGACGAGACCACAAATATGTCTAGTTTGCGTTAAGTGCAAGCCTGTCGCTCAAGTAATAATACGATAAGTCGGGTATCGATCCTCAGGGAAATAGGACGAACGGAGTCGTGACGACGTTGGAAAGATAAGGGTAACCTAGACTTGACTCTAAAAAGAATGAAAAGGTGATTTGTAATACGAAACAACTACAACTAGATGCAAATTTGAGAATAATTAACTACTGATACTAAGAATGAACAAAATGCAACTACGCTAATTAAACGAAAAGCTGATGACAATTGGACTAAAAATTTAACTATGAGATGAGGACAAGGGGTTGGATTACAATCCCCCACACCCTGGTAATTCACTTCATAGGATACTAGATTCGAAATTAAGATTTTAAATGAACCCGGTCATTAGTACTCCCAAGCATTACACATATGAGGGATCGTAGCCCACACACTATGTAATCAAAGGACGAGTAGAGAGGTGTCGCATTAACCAATACGAGTGTCGCACTCTTAAGCATCCCGATTACGTAGGGCAACTGAGATCAAAAGTCCTACGACGGTTGCACCAGTTATACAACACGATTCATCTATGATTTTAATTCAAAATTTTATTTCCATTATCATGAATTACATCGGGTGGGGTTCATGCACCCCAACCCTTAAAAACTTAGCTATAAATGATTAAATTAAAAGAACACATGGATTGAAAAGAAGAAAACATCATTACTGGTAGAAACTTAGAATTAAAGAGATGCGGGATTAATAACTAACAAACCAAGGCAATTCTGAACGAAGGAATGGAAAGAAATGACTTGAATTGAAGAATCAAACATTAAATCCTTATAGAAAAATTCTTATTGAAATCTAGAGGTTTTTACTAGGTAAGATGGTTTTCCTCTCTCTAAAAACTTAACAAAACTAAAAATTATTAAAGTTCGAACTCCGTCTGTCTAACAATAACTAGAGGTTAAATACATCACGAAAAATATGGAGTTGTAGCTGAATCAAACTCTAAAATCGGAACACAAAAATCAAGTTTATACTCGGTCGATCGATCCTGGCCTTCCGTGGCGGATTGATCCTCATGCAAATCCGGATCGATCCTTTTTTGGGGGGAAATAGGATCGGTCCGTCATGCCAATTTTTTCAGGGAGTGATAAGGATCCGGATCAGTCCTTTTTTCTAGAAATAGGATCGATCCGCTATGTAATTTTTGCGAGTTGGTTTTTAGGGTCCGGACCGGTCCTATTATTTTGGAAAACGGATCGGTCCGCATTTGGTCTTTAAATTCTCTTTAATTTCTCTTCAATATCTCGCATCTTTAAAACCCCATAACTTCTTCCCTGGAACTCGGAGTTGGACATCGTTTCTTCCTATGCATTCGTTGAATTGAGATCTTCAACTTTCATATTGGGTCTTCTTCCGAATTTCATATGGAAATTACGTTTTTGCCCTTCTGACTTTTCTTCTTTGACTTATTCTTTTGCTTTGACTTTCTCCTTTCTTTCCTTAGCAATAAGTACATGTAAATGACCTGGAAAGCAAAAAACTCGCAATACTATGTAGAAGGGTCAGTAGCAAAGAAATGAGATAATTCAAGAGCAATTGCATTATTCTGGATGTTAAAAGATACTAAATTAGGGAGTAATTTTGGAATAATTACTCCTAATCAAACCCCCCTAACTTATCACTTTGCACGTCCCGAGCAATGTAAAACGATTCAACTAAATCTCACTCGTGATTAACAAATTATTAGGATAGAATACCACTTTCGCAGGCAAGCGTTACCATTTAGCGTATGCAACAAGCCTTTAAACCCCTAGGTTATCCTAGTAGGACGAGGTGTGTCTCATGAGGGTTTGCAGTGAATATACCCACAAAATTCGACTCAAAGAAAACTCAAAATAATAAAAAATTGTATAATTCAAACTTTTCCAAAAAATAGTCATCATCAATTCATGTTCAAGAGTCTCAAATCATAGTGCGTGTGTGCGATGCCAGAAATTTAAAATCGAAATTCCACTTATTAACCATTACGTTACTTATTTGAAAATTCATTTTGATTCAAATTGTCATGGAGTTCTCTCACAAAAGAATCTCCCGAAAGTGTGGCTATTTCTCTCGGTGTGCGTGATATAAACAGTAAATGCATTGGAACCAAGTTCACGCACACAAATAGAAAGACGAAATTCTTTGGTAAATGGATCTCATCATCGAATTACGATTATAAGGAAACGGGAACATCGTCGCTAATTCACACCTTTAATCTCTTTTATTATATTTTTGTGTTTTAGCTCTCCATGTGGTAACCAATTTCGCAGTTTGGACTCGATTAGGACTTTTTCGGGTTTTAAGGTGTAATGGGTTCAAGGAAATGGGTTTGGAAAATTTGGAATTGGAAACTATTCTTAACATGTCCATTAGTGCTTTTCCGGGCTTTTGCTCTTTTTTTCCTTATTTTTTTTATTTTTCACACTTTTCTTTTCTTGCTATTTTTGTTGAGCATTTCTATTATTTTTCCCCTTTTTGTTGCACTTTTCGGACTTCAATTTTAACTTTTCCAACTTTCTCAATTTCGGGGCATTTGGGTGTTTTTGGGTTGTCAAACGAAAGGAAAAATTTTATTCGGCTCAAAACGGGTTGCAAAAAGGGGTGTTCTTCTGGCCAGCATTTTTGGGTGACAAACGAGGGCCTACTTCATTGTCCAAATTACTAATTGCATTACCATATGCATTTCGAGATTGTTTTAGTTTAGAGATACATTTAGCGCATTTTTCAAGGCAACATTACACACATTTCCCATAACCGGTCAAAACAAGGGTATTGAGATCCTCAACGACTTTTTAAATGCTGAATTCGAACTTTGAGTTAACAATTAACTGAGATTTATTTATGAACTCACAAAAAGTGATGGGCTCGAATTCTCACCAGGTTGGTTAATCTCCACATGTATTCGTTAAGTCGTCAATTTTTGCTCAATTTCCATCTTTGGTCAATTTCGACTTTGTGTGCTATGTTTTTACAATTTGAGACTTTAAACCGAATTTTAATGATATTTTTGAAAATTTTAAATTCCAATTCTTTTTTGTTTATTTTGAAGAAAAATATTTTTGGTTTTTCAAATTTTTTGGAAATTCTGAAGTTTTCTAATTTTTTTGGCATTTTGAAAATTTGTGAAGTTTTAGAAATATACACTCTTCACCCCCCCCCCCCCCCCCCCCTTAACTTAGACTTCTGCATTGTCCCCAATCAAAAGAGAAAAAATCTAAATAAGGAAAAATAAGAGTGCAAAAAATAAAACAACAAATGAAGAAAATGAGGATTTTTATTTATAATAACTCTGGTCAATCAAAAGGGAAAAAGCATACAAAAATAAAAACAAAAACAAGATAACCAACACAATCACAAATCAAACATATCACTGGAGTGGAGGGTTAGAGCTACCGGGTGCGCTAGGGTCATAAGGGTCATAAAAGTAGGACGGGGGAGGGGCATTGAAGGACATTTCAAACAATAGAGCTTGAAGCCTATGCATCATGCTCGTGTCGTGCCTAAAAGATCATTGCTCCTCCTCCCTATTAGCATCGTAACGCGCTATGAACCCCGAAAGTTGTGTTTCAAGTTCAGAGATGCGCGCATCAATGTGGCTTCCTAGAAGCTCATAGTCAGGATCCTCCTCTTCCACGTATTCGGGCTCCTCGCCCTCGACCATTCTCACGTCATCCACTGCCACCTCATCGTCCGAGGACTCGTCGGCAGACTCCTCCTCATTACTATTGTCATGATTAGAGGAGGCCTATCGGGCTTGGTGAATACCCATTGCGATGCGCTTTTGGTGAGGGTAAGCTATCCAAAAGGATTTGGCAGACACGGAAATCCGGTTAAACGTTGAATGCCAGCGTCGGCGAGAAGAGATGAGATGAGTCGGGCATAAGGGAGCGGGGAAGTGACTTTTTCATCTGTGGCGGCATGGAAAATGTCTCGATATATTATGCGGTCCAAGTGGATAGTGGAGTGTGGGTCATAGAGCTGGTAGACAAGGATGGATTGACGAGGGCGCATGATGGAATCGTTTGAAATTTGTAGAATGTTGGCGCAAACGATTTGGAAGGTGATGCGCGCTTTATCGTCTAGTTGGCCGACGGGAAAATGGCCTCGGAGACACTGTTGGCCAAGGGAGATACGGGTAATGCAGACATCTTTGTCTAGGGGTGGGATGTTGTTGGGGTATTGGAATGGGGATAGGTGAGGGACATCCTTCTCCGTCAGCTTGCGAATGAGGATGTCGAGTGAGAACGGGATCAACGTACGCCTCGACTTGAAAATTGCCGATGCGTATGAGGGACCCATAAAAGGAACGCACCTTATTGGCCCAGACGGCATCGAACTGATCATTGAGGAAATGAAACCACCCCTTTGCGATGAATAGGGTAGTGACGTTGGCGGGCAGATCTTCCCACAAAACATGTCTCTCAACGTGCAGCTTGCGGGCGTGACTGAAGAAGTGGCGACACCAACATTGCTCCTCATATGAACGAAACGGGAGCGGCCTGTTTTCATCAATGACTGTGGAGTTGTATTTTTCTGGGGGTGGTTGGTTGGCTATGAAGGGTGATTTTGTTGGAAATAGAGGGCGGAATAGAGAGGGAGAGAGTTTGGGTAAATGAAAGGTGTGGTTAAATAGGGTGGAAAAGGGTTTTATTTATAGGTGGGGGAAGGGGGAGGGATAGGTTTTTGGAGGGAAAAGGGTGGGTTTGGGGGAGGGAAATCGGATTGGGAAGAGGGGAGAGACGAAATGGAGGGAGATGAATGGATTGGGGCAATGAATCTAGGGAGTTGTAGAGTTGCATGAACCGGACCGATTCGCGTGCCTAAGGGCTGATCTGTTCGTGTCCTATTTTTTTATTTTTAAATTACTCCCATGTGGACCGATCGCGTGCCCAGGGGCAGATCGGTCCGTGTTCCTTTTTTTTAAAGAATCCTCCAACAACAGGAATGCTCTTCGGAATTGGTGCTTAGCGCTTACCCTTAACTTCTCAAAACGTAAACCTAAGACTCTAACGACCCTAACTTAATCACATATATGATACACAAGATTTCACCCCATACACGTCGATGGTGTGACTACCTCTCAAATTCACCTCACTCTACCCCGTAAATGGGGTTCGACAACCAAATGGTGTTGATATCTTCTACGCACGCCTCTACATATGGCTTTAGGCATTATCCATTGACTTTTAACGCGTTCCCCCCTTTTGGATCATCTAACTCCACAGCTCCGTGGGAAAACACAATCTTAATAACAAATGGGCCAGTCCAATGGGACCACAATTTACTCGGAAATAGATGAAACCGGGAGTTATAGAGGAGTAACTTTTGTCCAGGTTAAAACACTTTCGTCGAATAATCTTATCATGCGCAAGTTTCTTCCTTTCTTTCGAAATCTTGGCATTCTCATACGCATCATTGCGTATCTCCTCCAACTCATTCAGTTGAAGCTTGTGAGCTTCACCATCTTTATCCATATCATAATTTAACCTCTTGATGACCCAGTTCGCTTTGTGTTCTAACTCAACGGGAAGATGGCAAGGTTTGACATTTATAAAGTGGAACGGGGACATTCCGAGTGGGTTCTTGTATGCGGTATGGTAGGCCCATAGCGAATCGTTTAATCAAAGGGACCAATCTTTCCGTTTAGGATCGACGGTCTTCTCGAGGATGTTTTTTATTTCATGATTAGAAAATTCGACCTGCCCATTCGTTTGTGGGCGATAGGTCGTTACAACCTCATGAATGACACCATACTTTCTCATGAGCTTCTCGAATGCCGTGTTGCAAAAATGCGTGTTATTATCACTGATTATCGCTTTTGGAGAACTGAAGAGAGAAAGTATGTGTTCCTTCAGGAACTTTACCACCATTTTATTGTCATTAGTCTTGGTAGCTATATCTTTCACCTATTTAGAGACATAGTCTACCGCGACTAGGATGTATAGGTATCCAAAGGATGAGGGAAAAGGGCCCATGAAGTCAATACCCCAACAATCGAAAACCTCAATGATGAGAATCGGGGTTAACGGCATCATGTCTCGTCGGGTAATCGCCCTTACGTTGACAACTATAGCAATATTTGTAATAATTATTTACATCCCATAATATTGTGGGCCAGTACAAACCGCTTTGGAGAATTTTAGAGGTTGTCTTTTTCACGAAAAAGTGGCCTCCACATGCTTTCGAATGATATAATTGGATGACTTTAGGAACTTCGTCATTCGGTATGCATCGTCGGATGATTTGATCGGTGCAATATTCAAACAGGAGGGGATCATCGTAGAAAAACATGCGCAACCAATTGATAAACCGTTTCTTATCTTGCGGTTTCCACTCGGAAGGGACGTCTCCCATGACAAGATAGTTCACTATATCCATAAACTAGGGCAAATAAGAGGTGGAAAAGAGCTGCTCATCTGAGAAATACTCGTCTATGGGTGTAGTACCACCAGGCACGTCAGACGAATGCCGTGATTAGTGATCGGCGACGATGTTTTGTACTCCTTTTTTGTCTTTAATGGAGAGATTAAACTCTTGTAGGAGTAGGATCCACCTTATAAGGTGCGAATTTTTGTTTTACTTTGTAAGGAGATATTTTAAAGCTGCGTGGTCAGTAAAACAAGTGATGGGGCAACCGATAAGATAGGATCGAAACTTGTCAAGAGCGAAGACTACTGCAAGCAATTCCTTCTCCGTGGTGGAGTAGTTGAGTTATGGTCCGGTAAGAGTCCGGCTAGCGTAGTAGATGACATGAGCATTTTTATCTTTCCTTTGGCCCAAAAGAGCCCGTATCGCATAATCGCTAGCATCACACGGAAGCTTGAATGGTAAGGACCAATTCGGAGCTTACATGATGGGAGTGAACACAAGCATGCTTTTCAATTTTTCAAAAGTATTTTGGCATGCTTCAGTCGACTCAAATGGGGTGTCCTTCATAAGAAGGTTGCTTAAGGGTCTAGCAATGGTGCTAAAGTTCTTAATGAACCTTCTATAAAACCCCGCGTGGCCCACTAAAGAGCGCACATCCTTAAGAGATTTTGGTGGGGGTAGGTCAGCTATGACTTCAATTTTTGCTCGATCAACTTTGATCCCTTTGGATGACACGATGTGGCCAAGAACTATGCCCTCTATTACTAAGAAATGGCATTTCTCCCAATTCAGCTTTAAGTTATTTTCCACACATCGGGCTAGTACTTTCTCAAGATTGGCTAGACATAGGTCGAAAGAGGTGCTAAAAACATTAAAATCTTCCATGAACACCTCTAGCCCTCTCTCAATCATGTCACTGAATAAGCTCAACATGCACCCTTGAAAGGTCGTCGGTGCATTACACAAGCCGAATGACATACGTTTATAGTCAAGCATTCCAAAAGGGAAAGTGAAGTTGTCTTCTCTTGATCAAGTACATCTACCTCAATCTGGTTATATTCGGAATAACCATCTAGGAAGCAATAGTAAGGGTGGCCCGCTACTCTTTCAAGCATTTGATCGATAAATGGCAAGGGGAAATGGTCTTTCCTAGTTCTCGCATTGAGTTTTCGGTAATTAATGCAAACCCCCCACCCAGTGGTGGTATGTTGGGGAACTAGCTCTCCCTTGGAATTTTCAATCACAGTCATGCCCGACTTTTTTGGGACAACTTGAATGGGGCTCACCCACTTGCTATCCGATATTGGTAGATAATCCCGGCATCCAACAACTTTATGATTTCAGTCCTCACTACATCTTTCATTGTGGGGTTTAGCCTTCTTTGAATTTCTCTCGAGGGCTTAACATCCTCCTCGAAGTGAATCTTATGGGTGAAAACAGAGAGATTAACCCCTTTAGATCAGTTATACACCAACCAAAAGCACCTTGGTGCTTCCTTAAAATCTTTAAAAGCTTACCCTCCTGCTCTTCATCTAAGCTAGAGGAGACAGCAACAGGAAATGTCTCACCCTCTCCTAGGAAGGCATATTTAACATTGGAGGGTATTTTCTTCAATTCGAGAGTCAAGAATGTGTCGCTAGAGGGCACCATGTGTGTCTCTCTTGACGATAACTCTTTGTATCGAGAAACCCAGCTAACATCTCTCGCGTCCTCGTCCGACGTTCTCTCATCGAGTAAGTCTCTCAACTACTCAATCTCTCTCTCAAGCTAGGTGTAAGCTCCCTCGCTCTCATGACTAGACACTATGCAAGCTTCTAAGGCGTCTCCACAGTAATTTTCCTCAATATGCTCTTCTACGATCTCCCCAATTAATCACACCGCGTGAAGATCGTCTTCTTCCCCTGATTGTTGGTCTATGTTGAAGATGTTTGTTTCTAAAGTCATATTCTCAAAAGTGAGTTGCATCTTCCCATTTCGAGTATTGATCAGTATGTTAGCCGTAGCTAAGAATGGGGGCCCAAGAACGATGGGAACATGATTTTTCAAGGCGAAGGAGGGTTCCGTGTCCTAAATGACAAAATCTATAGAGAAGTAGAAAGTGTCTTCTTGGACTATCACGTCCTCAACTATACCCCTAGGTATCTTCACGATTCGATCCGCTAATTGAAGAGTGATCCTTATGGGCTTAAGATCATCCAGAACAAGTTGCCTATAAAATAAATAGGGGAGGATATTAACACTCGCCCCAAGTCGAGTAAGGCTCTCTCAATTTTATGCTCTCCAATGGTGCAGGAAATGGTGGGTGCACCGGGATCTTTATATTTAGGTGGGAGATTATTAAGAAGAATGGAGCTCACATTTTGGGCTAGAAACACGTTTTTCTTTACCTTCATCCTCCTCTTGACAGTAATAAATATTTAATGACTTTTTCATAAGCTGGCATTTGCTTTATTGCATCAAGAAAAGGCAAGTTCAATTTCACGGTTTTAACCAACTCTAGCACCTCATCACCTATGGTCCCTTCGTAAGAAGGAACTAATATTTGAGGAAATGGCGCATCGAAGGGTGGCTTTACAACTACCTAGGGATCACTAGTGTCTTACTTTTCACTCTCGCTCAACGGGATATCTTCGGCCTCTTTCGTGCTGGGCGAATTCTTCTTGACTTTCGAAATGTCATGTGGGGGAGATGATAAATCAACAAGTCTCTCAATACAAAGAGTGCTTACAGTTTGGCAATGCTCCTTCTGTTTTGTAGAGGTGGAGCTAACACTAGGTTGACCTTGGGGAGGTCTTTGTCCCTGGGCAGTAAATTTTCCTTTCTCTTGGATACTCAACGATGATTGCAACTTGAAGATGTGTGCATTCATGTCGAGGAACATGCGGTCATATCTAGCATTGGTTTCACTCTGAGAATCAATGAACTGGTTTATTGTATCCTTGAGGTTCCTCCACGGTGGAGTAATATATAGAGCTGGAGGTGGTGGTGCTTGTTGGTATTGAGGAGGTGGTGGAGGTGGGACAACCTGTGAATGTGGGTTCATCGCATCTTATGGTTGTCCATAATTAAAACCAGGATGGTTTCTCCATGAAGGGTTGTACAAGTTCCCATGCAGGGCGTTAAAATTTCCCTTGAATCCTCCTATGGCATCCACCTACTCGATGTTCATGGCTTTGTAGGCAAAAATCGTTGGGCATGCCTTTGTGGAATGGCCTGCCTCACAGATAGAACACACCTTTTCTTTCGAAACACGGCTAGATCCGAAGATATCTCTCAACCAGCCATCAAACCAATCTTTCATATCTCTCTGAAACTGATCGAATCGACGGTCTATTAAGGTATTACTATCCAAATGGTATAGACCGGATGCAGTCGGAGCGATAGATACTTGTCTAGGCCGGACTTAGGTATTAGTATCATATGTGTCCCATGCTTGAGTAGTCTCTGCGACATACTTACGATGGGCCTCGGTATCCCTGGAGTTTAAATCCCAGAAAGGTCTTTCACACATTATTTGCACAAGTTGTTTGGAAGCCACTGTCAACCCATTATGGAAGAAAGATATCACATGGTGTTTGTCAAAACCATGATGGGGGCATGCGCTTACCAACTCTTGGAAACTTTCCCAACACTTGTCAAAAGGTTCATTATCGTGTTGTCAGAAACCTTAGATTTGAGTTTTGGCAGAGTTGGTCTTGTGATGTGGATATAATTTTGAGATAAACTTGGATTGCATATCTCTCTAGAAAATTACAGAATTCGGGGGTAGAGACCATAGCTAGGTCTTGGCCTTATCCTTTAAGGAAAAAGGATAAATCTTTATACGAATGACATCCTGCGTGCAAGCATGGTCACTAAATGTGTCGCACCCTCTTCTAACTCGCGGATATGCAGGTATGGATTCTTCGAATCCATGTCGTGAAACGTAGGGAGAATCTGTATCATCACATTATGAAAGTGGAACTGACCGGCATTATACGGAAGTAAAATGCAACCAAGGGTGATAGTCCGCTCAGGAAAGAGTAAATCTTTCATGGGACGATAGGGTAGATTTCCCTCTTCAGTGCCGAAACTCGCTGCGTCAGATATCGCGCTCGCGCTCTATTTAAATGACTCGAAATACTCACTCGGTGTCATAGATGTGTGACTCAAGTAATGACTCAGGGTGTAACTACCAATAGAGTGCTCAGGAGTAGGAAGTGGAACCCAAAATTATGGAACGCGAGGTGTGTGGGGGCTTTCAGAGTTATACTCAACAATCGGATTTTCATGGATTCTAGTCGGATTATTTTGAGGAGTCTGAGTATGTTCAGGATTTTTTTTATTAAAGGCTTTTGAGAGAGGATGATTTTTTTATTTTTTTGGATTTTTGGTCAAAGTTCTAGATTGACTCGATCTAACCTACGTCTACCTAGTTCCCCGGTAACGGCGCCAAAAACTTGACACGACCACAAATGTGTCTAGTGTGCATGCTATATAGGCTCAAGTGTAAGCCTGTCGCTCAAGTAATAATCCGATAGATCAGGTATCGATCCTGAGGGAAACAGGTAGAACAGAGTCGTGACGACGTTGGAAAGATAATGGTAACCTAGCTTTGACTCTAAAAAGAATGATAATGTGATTTGGAATACGAAACAAATACAACTAGATGCAAATTTAAGAATAATTAACTAATGAAACTTAGAATGAACAAAATGCAACTATGCTAATTAAACAAAAAGATGATGACAATTGGACTAACAGTTTAACTATGAGATGAGGACAAGAGGTTGGATTAAAATACCCCACACCCTAGTAATTCACTTCATAGGATACTAGATTCAGAATTAAAATTTTAAATGAACCCGGTCTTTAGTACTCCCAAGCATTACACATATAAGGGATTGTAGGCCCCATAATATGTAATCAAAGGACGAGTAAAGCGGTGTTGCATTAACCAATATGCACGTCGCACTCTTAAGCATCTCGGTAACCTAGGGCAAACGAGATCATAAGTCCTACGATGGTTGCACCAGTTATACAACACGATTCATATAAGATTTTAATTCAAAAGTCTATTTCCATTATCGTGAATTACATCGGGTGGGGTTCATGCACCCCAACCCTTAAAAAATTAGCTAGACATGATTAAATTCAAAGAAAACATGGATTGAAAAAAAAAAGAAAACATCATTACTGATAGAAATGTAGAATTAAAAAGATGTAGGATTAATAATTAACAAACCAAGGCAATTATGAACGAAGGAATGGAAAGAAATTACTTGAATTGAAGAATCATACTTGAAATCCTTACAGCTAAATTCTTATTGAAATCTAGGTTTTTTTACCAGGTGAGAGAGCTTTTCTCTCTCTAAAAATTGAAGTAAACTAAAAATTATTAAAGTTCGAACTCCCTCCGTCTAACAATAACTAGAGGTTAAATACATCATGAAAAATATGGAGTTGTAGATGAATCAAACTCTAAAATTGGAACAAAAAAATCAAGTTTATCCTCGGCGGATCGGTCCTAGCCTTAAGTGGCGGATCGATCCTCATGCAAATCCGGATCGATCCTTTTTTGGGGGGGAAATAAGATCGGTCCGTCATGCCAATTTTTCCCAGTGAGTGATAAGGATCCGAGTCGTTCCTTTTTTTCTAGAAATAGGATCGGTCCGCTATGTGATTTTTACCAGTAGGTTTTTAGGGTCCGGACCGATCCTAATATTTTGGAAAACGGATTGGTCCGCATTTGGTCTTTAATTTCTCTTCAATATCTCGCTTCTTTAGAACCCCGTAACTTCTTCCCTGGAACTTGGAGTTGGAAGCCATTTCTTCCTATGCATTCGTTGAATTGAGATCTTTAACTTTCATGTTGGGTCTTCTTCCGGATTTCAGATGGAAATTATGATTTTGCCCTTCTGACTTTTCTTCTTTGACTTATTCGTTTGCTTTGACTTTCTCCTTTCTTTCCTTAGCAATAAATACCTGTAAATGACCTGAAAAAAGCACAAAACTCATAATACTATCTAGAAGGATCAATATCATGGAAACGAGACAATTCAAAAGCAATTGTATTATTCTGGATGCTAAAAGATACTAAATTAGGGAGTAATTTTGGAAGAATTACTGTCTAATCAGCCATCTTAACTCCCGTCGCACTACCCTGAAAAATATCCGAGTCAAATCTCCGACCCTTAATTTAATTAATTTCACGTCAATTAATTTTATCCAAGTGGCGTCACTCAACCAAAATGCTCGGACTCCTTTACTTGGTCCGTATTTTAACCTTTTAAATTTATTTCACCCAATTTTTCGTTATTTAGATTTCACTCTATCTAAATAAAATATATCTTGAAATCCGCCTCCCATGGCCCTAAGTATATTATCCCATTAATTACACAAATTAAACCCAAAAAATATCCCAAAGGAAAACCCAAGTAGAAGATAGAAAACCACCCCACCGTCGTTCGAACAAGACCAGTGGTCATTTGAACGACTTCCACTGTTGTTTGAATGACTCTCCTAGTCGTTCGAACGACCTCATTTTTCCGCAACTTTATCTCCTTCCCTACGACACCAGTTCTGCCGTTAACATTATCTTCCAAGCTTCAAACTATAACCCAGAATAAATTCTTATAATTCCCCACTGATTCATGCGTTTCTCCAACAATTTTATTCCTCGAACAACTCATTAAACATCATCGATGAACAATACTAACAGTAAAAATTTTAGTTGGGTTTTCATGATTTTCCCACCCACGTTTTCTCAAAATAAAATTTTGAACTCCAAAATTTCACAACAGAGATTATAAGCCTACGAATAAAATCATGTATAGAATCTTTTCATTCGTAACACAATATCAATTTCATCTTCAACCTTCATAAACTAGCGAATTCATAGACACACATTTTTTATGTGATGGCGCACCCAAAACGAGTATGATTTACACCCGCCGTGATATGTGTCTAAATACTGCAAATTTAATGAAGGAAAGTTTAACTACTTGCCTGAATAAATTCGTAGGGTTTGATTTCCTTTGTTGTAGATGAAGATTGGACGAAGAACATACCCCTCTTCTTGATTTGGCCCCCAAAAGCTCTCCCAATTTCTCCTCTGCAAAATTAGGGTTTTCTATTTGAGTTGTCAGCCACAAATTCCCTAATGTAGGTTTTATATTGCCGATAATCCCAAATGACCCGAACACCCCGTGTAAGCCCGATTATGCCTTAAAATGTCACAAGACTCAATTACTTCCCCGGTTCTATTTTTCGACTATCTCAATCTATTCGGAGTCAACCATGCACTCATAATTTCCATCCGAGTTACTTTACTAAAATCTCCAACCTCGTCTTGAAATTACGACACATGTGAATTTAAAAAATAACCTAAATTAATTAATTCTCAATTCACTAATTTAATTAAATCCTCTAGATAAATTAATTCCTATATCACCGAATTATTTAAATTTCATATCCTCATAAATACGGGGTGTTACAGCGCTAGGCGCACCTTTTAGGGCACTGGTTATGACACCCATGTTTAAAAAACAATATTTTAAAATATAGACAAACTTAAAAAATACAATAATGAAAAAATAAAGGTTGTTTTCATTCTGGTTACGATTGTGATGGGTTATATAATGACTGTAGGTTGGGGTAATTGGGTGGGGTGGTGGGATGGGAGTGTTTGGATGGTGATGTGGATGGGTTTTTATGAGAGAGAGATTTCGTCTGAGTTTTTATTTATTTGTTTTTCTATATGTTGTTCTAATTTCTTATTTTTCCTATTTTTAATCTAATTTTTTGTTTAATCTCCTATTGTTTTTTTCTTATTTTTCTATTTTTTCGTATTTCCCCGTTTTCTTTTTATCCGTTGTTTTAGTTGTATGATTTGTTTTAGTTTTTATAAACTTTTAATATTGTGTTTTTAATTTGTCGAGTGCCCTCAATTGGCATTTTAACAGAAAAATGTATAAAACTCAAACTCAATTAGTAAATTGTACTAAAGTCAAAACTGATTAATTATTAAGGTATTTAGGTAAAAAATTCCAAACATTTTCTCCAATCAGCAATATAATAAATGAAATTATTTTCATCTATTTAGACTTTTCATATTCGATCATATAAATTTATGAATAAGTTTGCACTTTATAATTATATAGTTTTAGAGGAAATAGTAATGAAATAATTTTTTTAATAGGAGATAAATTGTACGTTATTGTTTACTTTTTGGTAAATATATATTTGTGAGCCGGTCCCACTGTTATTGTATATATGATTTTTTAAATAATGAATACTTGAAATTTGTAATGTATATATGGATTTGGGTAATGTGAATATTAATTGAATAATATGCACATGTTAAGTATGTATATATACTAATATGATATGTATATTTATTAAGGAATAGAAATGTTGGGGCCAAAAAAACATATGTTGGTCAACTAATTATAAGATTTTTATTAACTAGACACCATATTAAGAAGCTTACAATATTTAACCGTTTTAAATGGCCAAAACTGCAAAGGCCTTGAGTGAATAATAATGTGACAAAATAAGACTTATATCCTAGCCACGAGAATAAAACATATTTATGCATGTGAGATAAATATGACAGAGATAAATATGACAAAGGTGGGTGGGACAAGTGTGTCTAACCCTATAGCCCCGAAAGTAAATGACATCACTGCAGAAGGTTTGGCTACCACAAATGTTGTGGGACCACCAACCATCTCATATAAAGATGCTGTCACAAGGAAAATAAATATTGACATTTATTTTGATGAGTCTACCAGTTGTTGGTCTGAAGATGAAGGAGAGAACGAACAAGAAAAAACAAATTCCCAAGAGATTAATCTCAATGAAGAACCGGAAATAGAAGATCCTCTTTGTCTTGTGGTTAAAATTCCCCCTAAACATGTGGAGAAACTCAGAAGAAAATGGAGGGACAGCATCATAGTTAGACTACTTGGCGAAAATATTGGATACAAAGCCTTATGCAACAAAGCGCCATTACGGTGGAATATTCATGGAGATTTTGAGGTGGTGGATTTAGAAGAAGGTCACTTTCTTTTTAAATTCCACAATAAAGAGGATTACCATCACGTTCTCACCGGAGGCCCATGGATAGTCATGAACCATTCTCTCACTGTGAGGAAGTGGGGGCTTAACTTTAACCCGAAAAACTCTCTCGAAGCCACCACAACTATATGGATTCGTCTCCTAAGATTACCCATTGAATGGTTTGAGGAGAAAACTCTTTTTCAAATTGGAGTAAGGTGGGGAAACCCATCAAAATTGACTTCAACTCATCTTCCTCTTCAAGGGGTAAATATGCAAGGATTTGTGTTGAGGTGGATCTTGCTAAACCCCTCACTCCTACCTACAAACTTGACGGGTGTAAATACAGATTTGAAAATGAATTCTTGCATTATCTGTGTGTCCACTGTGGAAAGATTGGCCACCGGAGTGAAGTCTGTCCTTCCGATATGGCGACGATAACAACTGAATCGCAGGGAGAAAATTTGACCGTTGGAAATGGTACTTCCCAAGTGCAGGTCCAAGAAAATAACACAGTCCACATGGATAATGGTACTGTTTCGACTATGTTACTTTACAAAAGTAACCAGAGTGAGAATGGAACTAACCAAGACGCTGGGAACTTTGGTCCTTGGATGTTGGTCATGAGTAGAGGGAGAAGGCCTATAGAAACAGGTCAGTCAAAAGTCTATCAGCAAGGTAAAGAGAAGTTTAAAAATAATAGATTTAACCCTCTTGAGGGTACCTCCCAGACCCATGTCAACTCAGGAGATAAAGGCAAGAGGAAACAAACTCTATACAATAAAGACTATAACCAAGAAAACACACAACTATCAAATAATACACAGATGGGTAAGGCTGGCGTGGGACCCTCTGGATACAAACGTCAACCAAGTAAATCAAATAGAAATGCCAATGGTACGAATTCAGTCAAAATTTGTGACTTAGTGGAGCGTGTGGTACAGACGAGGAAATATCTCAATGAGAATAGGGCTCCAAGGGATGGGATACGAATTTCGGAAAGGACTAATATTAATACCCACATTAATGACTCTTGCATGGAAGTGGACGTCAGGCCAACAAAAGAAAATAGTGCGACTGATAGGGATATACAATCTATGAAGGAAAATTCAAAAAGACAATCCCAAAGATCAACGCCACATGGTATTGACCGAAACACCCCTATGTTAAGTAGGCCAAATAACCAGAACGCCATTGTCACCTCAACTAGTTACAGCTCTAACCCTTTTCATGATTTAAATGCCAATGACCCCCAACCTTTATTTCAAACCCCTCAATAGCTCCCAGCACTTCCATACTTACCAAAATACAAGCGCACAGCGTATCCCATAACGAAAATGGATCCCTCCTTCCTTGCAATGCTGGGAGACCTCAAGATTACACATCAAGCCCTTAAGAGCCCAATGTACGACTTCTGGGTCAACTCCAAAGTGGAAGAAGTATCAATACTCAGAATAAGATGGTAAATAGTATAGTTAAGAATGATAATCCAACCAAATCAGAATATTCCCTTGGAGGATAGAAGACATGAAGTGAGAGTCGTGGAGTGCCTCCCAACGCTGGAAGCTCAAATGCGGGTAAAGAATAGACTCCCCTAGACTGAGGAAGAGCCCATACCCATTTCCCACAAAACTACATATATGTCTTTTATCGTTTGGAACTGCCGGGGAGCCGGGAAAAAACTTTTCAAACCTACGTTCAAAGAATTTAACGATATGTATAAACCTGATGTGGTCATCATCCTCGAAACCCACATTACTTTCAATAAAATGGGAAACTTCTTCTATGATGTTGGATTTACGGAGCAAGCCATCTTGGACCTCGTGGGCAGAGCAGGAGGTATTTGGGTCGTATGGAAACCTGACATTGTGGATTTGCAACCTATTGACATTTCTGGACAAGCCATACATCTTCTAGTATCTAAGATAAATTATAAAGATTGGCTCCTTACTGCAGTCTATGCCAGTCCCATCCCCTTTTTACGTCAAAGACTTTGGCAGCATCTCACCAACCTTGCAAACGATATTAACATTCCCTGGATGGTGACGGGTGACTTTAATGACCACACTGACCCCTCGAAAAAGAAAAGCTATACAAGGTGTGCTTCAACCAGCAGGTGCTCGGAGTTTGTGGACAATATTAATAGGTGTAACCTCACTGATTTGGGTAGTACCGGACCACAGATGACATGGACTAACAGTCGCATGGGTCTTGCTAATACTTTGGTGCGATTGGATCGTACGCTTGCTAATCCCGAATGGAGGATTAAATTTCCTGAAGTTGTGGTAGATAACCTCCCGAGGACTGCTTCTGACCATTGCCCTATGGTGATACACACCGAAGGTAAATTCCCCCTCACCCCCCCTTCTAGACCTTTTAAATTTCTTGCTTGTTGGTTTGATAGAGAAGATTTCTATAATATCATTTCTAAAAATTGGAATAACAATGATAATCTACTAAATAATATTAAACAGTCAGCTATAAATACTAACATTTGGAACAAGAATGTGTTCGGTAACATTTTCAGAAATAAAAAAAGACTTCTTAACAGACTCAAAGGTATTCAAGTGTCTCAACAAAATGCCTTTTCACACAATTTAGATATCTTGGAAGGCAAATTTAGACAGGAATATAATGTTATTTTAAAATATGAAGAAACATCTTAGCTCTAAAAATCGAGAATAAAATGGTTAGCGGAGGGAGATCGTAACACAAAATTCTTCCACACATCTACGATCATTAGGAGACGTAGAAATAAAATTGATAGACCCCTGGTTAACGGAACTTGGTGTGATAATCATGACATGCTTATGGAACACATAAATATATATTTTATTGACCTGTTTAAAAATGACCCCCATTTGAATCACGATATCCTCCATAATGAGTTGAACCCCATCCCTATTAGTAACGACAGAATAACACCCTTGACATCCCTATTTTCCTTTATGAGATTAAAAAAGCAAACTTTAGTATGCAGACCCTAAAGGCCCCCGACCCGGATGGGACGCCCCCTTGTTCTACTAACAGTTTTGGGAACTTATTAATCCATGCCTTGCTAAATTTGCTAACACGTGCTTCATCACTAGTAGAGTACCCGAGAGTATAAACGAGAGCCACGTCACCCTTATCCCCAAAATTGATAATCCGAAATTGATTACTCAATTTAGACCAATCACCCTCTGTAATGTGGCGTATAAAAATGTTGCCAAGATCATTGTTAACAGACTGAGACCCATACTTTGTAAGATCATTATTCCATCCCAAGCTAGTTTTCTTCCGGGGAGACAAACCTCGGACAATGTCATCATAACCCAAGAAATTATTCATACCCTTTCGAAGAAAAAGGGGAAGAATGGGGGAGTTATATTTAAAATTGACCTTGAGAAAGCTTATGATAGAGTTAGCTGGGAATTTATTGGTAATGTGCTTAGATGGTTCAATGTGAGTGAAAGGTTAACTAATCTTATCATGAGTTGTGTTAGTTCCACAACTACGGCAATTCTGTGGAACGGTTCCCCACTCCCTAAGTTTAAACCTACTAGGGGTTTGAGACAAGGGGACCGCCTTTCACCTTACCTATTTGTGGTGTGTATGGAATACCTTTCTGCGATGATTTCTACCAAAGTCATGAACAAGGACTGGAAGGTCCTTAAAGCCTCACCTCATGGCCCAATCATCTCTCACCTGTTTTTTGCGGATAACCTTATCTGGTTCACGGAAGCCACCCAACACTCGTCCAGAACTGTGATGGAGACATTGGAGGATTTTTGTAAAATCTCGGGTCAAAAGGTTAACTTAAATAAATCCAAAATTTATGTCTCCCCGAACATTCCTCGTAGGAAAGCGCTTGAGATCAGCCATCAATGTGGTATGCCTATAACACAAAACCTAGGCACCTATTTAGGCTTTCCCCTGATTCATGGTAGGCTGGGGAAGGAACATTTCAAAGTGGTTGTGAATAAAATGAATAAACGTCTTGCAGGTTGGAAAGATAAACTCTTATCCTTGTCTGGAAGAGCCACCCTGATTCAATCGGCTTCTTCCACCATACCAAACTATACCATGCAAACGACTCCCCTCCCTAAAAGTATATGTGATACCCTCGATAAAATAAATAGAAATTTTTTATGGGGTGATAATGAAAAGACAAAAAAAAGTCCACCTGGTTTCTTGGGAGAACGTTTGTAAACCTAAATTGAGTGGGGGTCTCGGGCTTCGCAACAGCGACCTTAACAACAAAGCTTTGATCGCCAAACTAGGTTGGAGAATTATGACTGAAAAAGACCCCCTCTGGATTCAAGTGCTGAAAATAAACCCACCCATGACCCAAATCCCAGAAAATGGCCTAAAAAAGCTAACGCCTCTCACATTTGGAGAGGTTTTTATAAGTGCAGAAAGACACTCCATGATAACACTAAATGGACCCTCGGAAATGGTGACGAGACCCACATTTTCGAGGACTGGTGGTGTGGGAAAGGGAACCTGAAACCTCCGGATGAGTCAAGTTGTGAAAGAAATGACCTGGTCAACACCCTCATTAATACTAATAAAAGTTGGAACACCCCTGAGATTGCGAGACGTTTTCCTAGTAACACTGTTAATCCTATTGTTAGCACCCCCTGCCTCGTGTTGCCACCAGAACGGACAGACCGAGCTGGGGAAATAAAACAAACGGAAAATTTTCCATAAAGTCTTGCTACCACTCTCTCCTAAATACTGATCACTTAACCCCCCCCCCCCACCCCCCACCCCACCCCCACCCCTACCCACACCCACCCAATGGGTATTGGAATAAAATTTGGATGCTCAAAATCCCCCAGAAACTCAACTTTTTTGTGGATCATCTTTCACGGAAAACTCCTCACTAACCAGCAAAGGGTCATTAGATGTATATCCGATGACAATAGTGTGGAGGACATGGAGCATGTCCTGAGAGACTGTCACATTGCGCGTGAAGTTTGGGGAATTTGTTCCCCTTACCATTACAGGACCACAGGTATGTCTTCTAATTTTATTGATTGGATTGTTGAGAACATCTGGAATCAAAATGACAAAGAATGGTATGTCCTCTTTATCTCTTATTTATGGAATATTTGGAAAGCGCGTAATAAATTCATTTTTGATAATATTGCCACTCCCTCGTATTTGATTATGCATCTTAGTCAAACGCTTGCAACGGATATTAGACAAGCATTTGGCCAAAATGCAAATAAAAAATGGGAGGGCCACACTGTTCTAATTTCTTGGTTGCTTCCTCCTACAGGTTCAATCAAAATCAATACGGATGGCAGTTGGGATGAAACAACTATGACTGGATCCTATGGAGGCCTGGCTAGGGACGAATTTGGGAGATGGATCATGGGATGCTATGGAAAAATTCACGGATGTGTGAGTACCCTTAATGCCGAGGTTGAAGGTATCCTGTTTGGGCTCAATATGGCACACGAGAAACGCTGGAATCGTGCTCTCATTGAGTCGAACTCTAAGGAGGCGGTGGATCTCATCAACAATGAAGATGACAGCCATCACCCACTTGCCAATATCATTGAAGATTGTATGGAACTCAAGAAAGCCTTAAATACTAGAGTTGGACACATCCACAGAGAAGGCAACAGATGCGCTGATTGGCTTGCTAAAAAGGAAAGGAAGCAACAGGACCGTTTTGTTGAGATTGAAGAAACCCCGGACAAAATCCTCCAATTCCTCAAGAAAGACGCATCAAGTGTGACATTTGAAAGAAGTCGTTGATTGCGTTGCTATTTTTCTTTTATTTCCTATCAACCAAAAAACAAAAAAAGAAGAGGAGAACTCCAATCACTCATAGGCTGCACACTGAAAATGATCGTGTTTAGCCGTTTGGTGACACTGGCCCCACTCACGAGGTCCCTGTGTAACACAACACAACTCAATTTTTCTACATGTATTATTCCTATTTTCTATTTTGTTAGGTGTTTTCTTTGGGTTAAAAGACATTTGCAACTAAAAGCAGACTGTACGAGAGCAACAGTAGCCACGGCCTCTCTCTCTCGTAATCGTGGAGCACAAGTGCTAAAGTAACTTGTCGTCTGGTGCTTTCCGTCTTGGGGCTATCGTGACCGTTCATTTGAGTGAACGCTGCTACTCCAAGGTTACCATCACAATCACAGCTGCTGCTTGTTATGCTGTCACCAGGAACCTAACTATGTGTAGCTCCTAGGCGGTGGGTCTAGCCAGCGTGGCAACTCACAAATGTGAAGTGCATTGATTATTCTTAAAAGGAATTACTGCACACTCTGCACTCCGTATTATTGACACTGATTTTGTGTTATGATTAGGAGTAAATATAAAATTACTTGCATATATACTTTCATCACCATTAATGTATTTATTATAATCTAGCATGCATCGGATTAAATAAAAAAATGAAATTACTTTAAACCTTTTGAATTGATTTGTTTTATTTTCAGGGATAATGATGTTTAGTCTTTAAAATAAAAAACTTGTGTTGTATTAATGACGTTTATTATTGTGTTGTATTAATTTCAAAACAAAAATTTGAGTCATTATATCTTTATATCGAGTTTATCGAGTTGTAGTGCTCAATCACATGAAGACAAAAAGACAAAGCAAGGTGAATAAAATCACCGAATCGAATCCAACAACTTAATTGCATACCAGAGATTCAGTAAAGCTTATGGTTTTCAAGTTTTTATAATTCCTTGTAGATTATTTCAATGGCTTAAAAGTGACGGGACATGACTTTAATGAGACCATTTTTGAAAAAGGTTTAAAAATATTTTTAATTATTATCAAGGATCATCATAGAGTGACCTCGTTCAAAGGAGGTCACCCTCGATCGAATATAGTATCGATCGAGAGCCTATGTTTTATGAAAAAAGACTTCAATCAAAGATATTTTTCAAACGAAGAACCCTTGATCTAAGAATATTTTGAACGAAGGCCCACTGACCAATAAAAATTACCCTCGATCGAAGTTTTTATCGATCGAGGGCCCCTCAATCAAAAGCTCCCGTTATAACGAGGGCTCCCTAGTTCGAACAAGAAACTTCATCTTGGAAAATGTGTTTGGATGAATTTATTTCATTGCTAAATTATTTAATCACCTTTAGACGCGTAGTCCAATTGACGAAGCCTAGTTTTTTCAAAATCCAAAATTTATTTTACTAGAGTCATTTCGTTTCAAAGACCTTCTCAACTCTATAGAACTAAAGTAGACTTTAGGTTTACAAACCCCTGGTGATCTTCTACATTTGAAGAGGATATCACGTAGGATTACATATGGGAATCATTCAACAACCAAGATTAGTGCATAGCGAGGTCTTGGAGATTGTACAAATATTCTTGAACTTGAGTAGCTATCAATAGTACGAGGAAAGGAAGAGGATCATAACTCAAGGGGTGCGGCACCATGGCATGTATCGTTATTGTATACGTAAGTCGTGTCTATGTCCTTATTAAATCTTATAATCATACATTCGGTACTAGTGGACTTGGTGTGGGGTGGGTATGATGGCGACTTTTCATGCGATAGTTTCCACTCTAAATCTTTGTGCGTTTTGTGTGATTTCTTTTTATCTTTCTTCCGCTATTAATCACTAATTATACGAAATTTGGACTAAATAAATTTATTCAGAAAAATGGTTCAAATTAAAAGGATTTCTTTAATTTGATTAACATGTAAATTAATTGATTTCATTAATTAACTAATGTTTGGACCTTTAAGGCACATCTCTTTATCAAACTAGCACCCGAGTGGGCTTTTATTATGTATTTCAGGGGTTTGTCTATAGAAGATATATTAGGTTCTCGTCCAAATATATTTGATTGTTTAAGTGATGTTTTAGATGCTAAGAAAGTTAGGAAAATCTATGTCACTAAGGTAAAAAATGATTCGGGGATATACTTAGAATGTTAATTTATTGGTCAGAGGTCATCGAGTGTTTTAGTAAATGATTGAGTAAAGTCAAGAAGAAGTTCAATGCCACTCCTAGTGATAGTGACTCAGGCTTCACGAGTGAGTCTTCAATTGAATGCAACATTACCACATTCACCTCCGTCAAGATATGTTTACTCCTAATTCATTCCTTGTAGAAGGTAAGGTTGAGGATGATGGTATAAAGTCCCATTCCGATAGTTCCTAAAATGATGAGGATGAGTTAAGTAAGGAAGGAGAGAGTGAGATTGTCACTGGAAAGTCTTACTTTGAGCTTTATGATATGTCCCTCAAGATGGAGAATTAATGATAAGCTTACTACTAGGGTGAGATTTTTTCCGTGAAGGAAGGTGAGGAACTTGTAAGCCATTTGAAATCTCGTGATGCTAATCTTATTGAGAAGTTTAAAAAGGATAATGCAGAGCGGGAGCTTTTGCACGACAAGGTCGCTAGCCAAAAAAGGCACTTCTTGAGTCTTCCTAGGTTTAAAACTTTCCAGAGGATGATGATGCTAGGATAAAAAAAATGACATTTTGAGTCAAAGATGGTTAAGGTTGATACTAAAGGGAGATTTGAAAAGATAGGTAAGATTATCCTTGCACCATCCAAATACTAGAAGGACAAGATTGGACTTAGCTATGACCATTCAAAATGATTTACTCTTAAAGCCAAGACCATCTTTGACAAAAGTACAAACATTACTCTTATGCGTAGCCCACCTATCAACAATCCAAAACCTAAGAAGGTGAACACACCAGAACATTAAGTTTGCACATATAGCCATAAGAAGGGTCACCTTAGAGACTTTTGTTTTGATCTTAAGACAGTGTCTAGGATGCTTAAAACTAACTATTTCACTAGCCGAAACTTTGAGTCAAACCACATAGGTAGAAGGATTAGAACCTCAATTGATAAGTTAATCACGTGACTAAGCTATGATGTTTTTAGGTCCGATTTCTTAAACCAAAGAACCTCCTCGGGATAGAACCAAACCGATTACCAAATCCTAATTATCTTATTATTAGATCTATTTGGGTTAGGAAATCTAACTTGGTTTCTTAGTCGGTTAAAAGGCATAAAGTTTCTCACTACATTCCTCTAGATACACATAGCTCCAAACCTCTAATAGGTAGGGAGGTCTCTCTACACAAGTTAGTTATATTCTTTGCTCCGTATACTAGGTTTGCCTATTATTGATTATTTCCCTACTCTTAGTTTTATTCTAGTCTTGGATTATTTTAATTCATGATTATTTATATCCCTAATTAATTGTGTATCATTTTTTTCATATGTTTTTAAAAAAAATTTGCTTAATTTTTTTGACATTTTGTTTTTGTTCTAGAAATTAAAAATACAAAAAGATTTTTCTTTTTTTGAGTCATTTAAGAAAAAACAAAAATATTTTTGTTTTGATAATTTTCTTTATAAAATTCAAAAAGATGTTATATTTTGTGATGTTGTGGATAAATAGTGTTGTGATAATTTACAACTTGTGGAACACGCAATGCTATGTATTTCCTTATTATTATATTAGAAACTTAGGATGGTAGTGTGGACATGTCCATGTTTTTGCTTAATTATTTTAACTAAGTTCTCGGAGACCAACTCATATTGACTATGTTGTGGTGATTATCATACCGCACACATATACATGAGTTGAGTAGGATTTATTTTAAATTTCGATCCCATCTAACGACTATAGGAAGCTTGTTTGAATGAGCTTCAAACCAGTTTCTTCTGTTAGATAGGAAATTATCTTTTTATGTTCGTTATAACCTCGTTTGAACGTGATATGTAACCTCGTTTAAACTTCCATTTACATCATATTACAACCTCATTCGAACAAAATTCATATTGTTGTTTGAATGACTATTCCAAGAACAAAATTTTAAAAAATATTTTTAAAAAGAAAATGGCCTCAGAGTAAAATCCCAAATGCGTTATTGAGCATTTTTGAGTCATAAAAGTCATATAACTTTATTTTCGAGATGCGTGCAACATGTTTAAGGATTTAGAACCGCAATTTGAAAATTGTATCCGCTCGTGAAAATACGCGATCCCTCTAATAGTGTGTGCTTAGGCAAAGATGGCCTGAATAAATGGAAGTCTAATTTTTATATTTTTCAAATTTTAAAGATTTAAACTTTAAACTAAATTAACCTAATTAAACTTAGCACCGATTTTAAAAACTTTCTTGTGGGAAACTGATTTACCAAATTTTATCTATTTACCCTAAATCATGCATCTAAGGTGATAGCGGATAAGTAAATAAGTCAACCACAAGACGCCGATGTACGAGGAAAATCACAAAGGGGAAAATCTCAAACGACTAATTAGGCATAAATTCTTTCGATCTATCCCCTTAATTTAGAGGCTTTTATCACCTTATACAATGTAAAATGCGTTGATTTATCTCATATCTTTTCTACTCATATTTCCTATATAGTGCATCGAGTTTTACGTATTCTTTGTGATTTTTACAGGTATTTTATACAAGTGAAGATACGAGGAAACTCAAAATCGAGAAACCAAGGAAGAAAGAAAGGAAGAAAAATTAGAGGGTAAAAGAGTAAAGACCTCGAGTCTACAAGAACCTAGGAGGAAACAACATCCAAATCTGAGTCCCGGATCAAAAGTTATGAAACCTCAAAGATGAGAGAAAATCACAACAAGAGAAAAAAGAAAAAGATCTCCGGATCGATCCGGTGTGAGCCAAAAACAAACTGATCCAGTGGAGGCCAACTTCCTGAATATAGCGGACCGATCTGGCTTCACCCAAAAATGAAGCAGTCTAACACCTTATGATTTCTTGCATTAGATTGGAAGACCGGACTGATCCGATTATTCCCCAAAATAAATCGATCCGGTATATACCAAACCGAACTGATAAGCCCAAGCCGGACCGGTTCGAGTGACGATTTTCGAATTTTTCTTTTTCAAATTTAGAGTTATACATAGCTCAAACTCTTGTAAATATCCGTAGAGTATCTATTCCAACTAATTACAAAACTTTTAGGAGTTCTCCTTTTAATAGTTTTAGAGGGCTTTTGCACCTAAGAACCCTAGGTTTTAATTTCTTCAACATTTATTCAAGTTTCAAGCATTAATTCAAAAAATTTTCTTCATTCCAAGTATTGTTTTCTTTCTACTTTCTTTTGTTTTTATATTTGTGTCTGAAATTCATAGAAATTAGGTTTTCATTCTTATTTACAAGTTTCTTCCCAATTTTTTCATGTAGCTATGAATTCATGCAATATTGATTTTGTGTCCGTGCGTAGTTTAAGTATGTCTAGCTAAATTTCTAAGGATTGGGATGCATGAACCCGACCCAATGTGGTTTACATAAATAGAAAATAGTTTTTGAATTAAATTTTGATCAAATCGTGTTATGTAGTGGACACAACCATCGTAGATCTTTTAACCTGGTTTGCCCTAGGTAACCGGGGTGTTTAAGGATGCGATGTGCATGCTGGCTATTTCAACACCGCTTTATTCTTGCCTTTGATTACGTATAATGCATACTAGTACTCTTATATAGATAATGATTAGGATTAATAAAGACTGGGTTTGATCAACTCTCTAATTGAAAAGCTAGTATTCTATCTGATAAATCTACCAAGGTTTGGTGGATTGTATCCTAACCTTCTTTTCCCTCATTCATATTTACTTAATTGTAGTAGTTTTATTTATGTGCACGTAGCTTAATTCATAGTTAAATTTCATTGGCATTTAGACAATAGAATTTAGTTCCACAATTAATCATCTTTTAGTTTCTTTTCTCGAATCAATTTTGGGTTAGTCTTCTATTCCATCGTCGTTACGAGCATTCGTCCTAGTTCCCTGTGGATACGATCCCGACTTACCGGGTTATTACTTATGTGACAGGCTTGCACTTGAGCCTATATTAGCACGCACTTTAGACACTTTTGTGTTCGCATCAAGTTTTTGACGCCGTTGTCAGGGAGCTTAGGTAGACTTTTAGGGTAGCAGATTTAATCCCAAATTTGATTCCAAATTTTAAAAAACAAAAAATAAATAAATAATCAAATAAAAATTCTAAAAAATAAAAAGCCAAAAAGAAATCATCTCTCAAAATCCCTTTCATGCAAAATCCAGAGGAAACTCCTCAAAATACTCCAACAAGAATCCAAGAAAATCCCACCGTTGAGTATAATCTCGATAGCCCACACACCCCTCGTGTCCCACAATTACGGGTTCCACCTCTTACACCTCCAAACTCCATCAAAAGTCACACGCTGAGTCACACTTCTAGAACACTGAGTGAGGATTCTGAGTCAATCGCTAGTTTCAGTACGGGTGAGGGGAATTTACCATATCGTCCCATGAAAGAACTCTTATTTTCCGAGCGAACTATCACCCCTGGATGCATTCTACTTCCGCACAATGTAGGACAGTTCCACTTCCATAATGGGATGATATAGACTCTTCTAACATTTCACGACATGGATTCGTAGAAACCATACCTCCATATTCGCGAGTTTGAAGAGGCGTGCAAAACATTTAGTGATCAATCTTTCACGCAAGATGTCGTTCACCTAAAGATTTTTCCTTTTTCCTTAAAAGATAAAGATAAGACCCGGCATTAGTCTTTAGCACCGAACTCTATTATATCATGGAAGGATATGCAGTCTAAGTTTCTCTCGAAGTTCTTTCCACAACATAAAACCAACTCCGTCAAGACTCAATTCAAGCCTTTCGACAACAAGATAATGAGTCATTTGATAGGTGTTGGTAACGCTTTCAAGAGTTGGTTAACACTTGCCCACATCATGGATTTGAGAAGCATCACCTTATCTCTTTCTTCCATCAAAGGTTTACTATAGCGTCTAAATAACTTGTTCAAACAATGTGTGAAAGACCGTTTTGGGAATTAGATGCGAGTGATGATGAGGCTCATCTTAAGTATGTCACTGAGACTACTCAAGCATGGGATATATCCGATCCTAATGCCCAAAACCGACCTCGACAAGTGTCCAGCACTCCTACTGCATTCGGTCGATACTAATTCGATAAAGATACCTTGTTAGACCGTCGACTTGATCAATTTAAGAAAAGTATGAGGGATATACTCGAGATACGACGGAGAGAACCTATCGGATCCACACGTACAATGAAAGAAAAGGTGTGCACCATTTGTGAGGCAAGCCATTCAACAAAGGAATGTCCGACAATATCTACCTACAAAGATATTCTTACCGAGCAAGTGGAACCAATATGTTAGTTTAAGGGAAATTTTAACGCCCCTCACGGGAATGCATACAACCCTTCATGGAGGAACCATCCTGGTTTTAGCTACGGGCGATAATAAGCTGCGTTGAATCCTACTTCACATGTTGCCTTACCTCCACACCCTCCTCAATTTCAGCAAGCGCCACCTATTCAACCCCACATGCAAGCACCACCTCCAGGACCATACATCACCCCACTACGGAGGACTCTTGCAGACATTTTAACCAGTTCATCCAATCTTAAAACGCAACCAACGCTAAGTTTGAGCGCATGTTCAGTGAGATGAATACGAGCATATCTATGTTGCAATCCTCGTTAAGTGTCCAAGAGAAGGGCAAGTTTCCATCTCAAGGCCAAAAACCTCCTCAAGGTCAAGCTCACGTTAGCTCTACATCTTTCGATTAGTAAGAGAAATGCCAAGCTGTCACCACTCTACGTAGTGGGTGAGTCGTTGATTTATCACCTCCCCCCCACGAGGCGCCACAAGATAAGGAGGTTTTTCCCGGCATGAAAGAGGCCGAAGATGCCCCCTTGAATGAGAGTGACAAGGACTATGATAGCAAGCCAAAAGTTGTTGTGAAACCGCTCACTACCGTTCCTTCAATGGTTGGCCCCACCCCCAAAAGGAGCCTCCCGTTCGGAAGTGCTAGATGTTCTCAAGCAAGTAAAGATGAATTTTTCATTCCTGGATGCCATCCGGCAAATTCCCTCCTATGCCAAAGTCATTAAAGATTTTTTAACGGTGAAAAGATGGTTAAAGGTGAAGAATAATGTCTTCCTGGCATAGAATGTGAGCTCCATTCTACTTAACGACCTCCCACCCAAATTTAAATATCCGGGCGCACCCACGATTTCATGTGTTATTGGAGAGCGTCGAATTAAAAATCCTTTCTTGATTTAGGCCCGAGTGTTAATATCCTTCCCTATTCTATTTATAGGCAGCTTGAGTTGGATGACATTAAGACCACATGAATCATTCTCCAATTAGCGGATCGCACAGTGAAGGTGACCTGAGGTATTGTTAAGGACGTGATAGTCCAACTGGACACTTTATATTTCCTAGTAGACTGTGTCATTTGGGACACGGATCCCTCCATCCATTCTAGCAACCATGTTCCCATCATTCTAGGCCGCCCATTCTTATCCATGACTAATGCTTTTCTCAATACATGAAATGGGCAAATGCAGCTCACTTTTGGGAACATGACCCTCAAAACGAACATCTTCAATGTTGTTAACCAAGTGGGTGACGAAGATGAAATCCATACGATCGATTTCATAGAGGAGGTAGTAGAGGATCACATCGAGAGAACCATGGGTGGGGACGCTTTAAAAGCATGCCTAGTGAGAGGTGATGAAAATGAGATTCTATACACAGAGTTTGAGCCAGAGGTCGAGGGGTTGAAAGAGATATTAGATGAAGGAGCGTCGATAGAGGAGTTGAGAGATGTTTATTGGGTTTTTAGATTCGAGGAGATATCCCTGATGGAGTCATGATTGATCCCCTTCGAAGAGAAATTTCCTACCCTCAAGTTGAAGAAACTACCCTCTAATGTGTAATATGCTTTTTTAAGGGAGGATGAGACATTTCCTGTTGTTGTCTCCTCTAGCCCAGATAAAGAGCAAGAGGGTAACCTGTTGGAAATTTTGAGGAAGCACAAAGGTGCTTTTGGTTGGTCTATAGCGGATTTGAAGGTTGTAAGTCCCTTGATTTGTACCCACAAAATCCACCTCAAGGAGAACGTGAAGCCCTAGAGGGAAATGCAAACGCGACTAAACCTAACTATGAAAGAAGTTGTTATAGAGAAGATTATCAAGTTGTTAGATGCTAATATTATCTACCCTATCTCGGATAGCAAATGGGTAAGCCCAATTCAAGTCGTCCCGAAGAAGTTGAGCATGACTGTGGTAAAAAACACGAAGGGAGAATTAATTCCTCAACGCACCACCACTGGGTGGCGTGTTTGCATGGATTATTAAAAACTTTATGTCGGAAGAAGAAAAGACCATTTCCCTTTCCATTCATTGACCAAAAGCTTGAGCGCAGAGCTAGTCACCCATATTATTGCTTCCCTGATTGTTATTTCGGATATAACCAAATTGAGGTAGACATATTTGATCAAGAAAATACGACTTTTACATGTCCATTTGGCATGTTTGCCTACAAACGTATGCCTTATGGATTGTGCCATGCACCCGCAACCTTTCAACGGTGCATGTTGAATCTCTTTAGTGACCTGGTCGGGAGAGGACTTGTGGTTTTTATGAACGATTTTAGCATTTTTGGCCCCTCTTTTGACCAATGTCTAGCTAATCTTAAGAAAGTATTATCCCTATGTGTGGAAAAGAACTTACTTCTCAATTGGGAAAAATTACACTTCATGGTTACCGAGGGCATAGTTCTTGGCCACATAGTCTCATCTAAAGGCATAGAAGTTGTCCGAGAAAAAATATATGTCATAGCTAAGCTTACCCCGCCTAAATCACTAAAGTATGTGCGCTCTTTCTTCGGCCACGCAGGATTTTATAGAAGGTTTATCAAGGATTTTAGTGCCATCGCTAGACCCTTGAGTAACCTCCTTATGAAGGATGCCCCCTTTGAGTGGAATGACGCATGCCAAGAGGCTTTTGATAAATTAAAAAGCATGCTAATTTCTGTTCCCATGATGCAAGCTCCGGATTGGTCCCTTCCATTCGAGCTCATGTGTGATCCGAGTGATTACGCGATTGGGGCTATTTTGGGGCAAAGAAAGGACAAGAAAGCTCATGTCATCTATTATGCTAGCCGAATATTGACCGTGCCACATCTTAACTACTCCACCACGGAGAAAGAGTTGCTAGCAGTTGTTTTTGCTTTGGATAAATTACGCTCATACCTTGTTGGGTCGCCCACTACATGCTTTATTGAACACGCGACACTTAAATATCTCCTTACTAAGAAAGATGCGAAGTCGCGCCTCATAAGGCATATCTTACTCCTACAAGAATTCAATCTCTCTAAAAAAAGATAAGAAATGGGTGGAAAACGTCGTCGCCGACCATTTGTCACGGCTCTCGTCCGACGTGCCTAGTGATCCGATACCCCTAGATGAGTACTTTTCATATGAGCAATTCTTTGCTACTTCTTCCCTACCTTGGTTTGCGGACATTGTTAACTATCTTGTCACAGGAGTCGTTCCTCCCAGATGGACACCGTAAGAGAAGAAAAAATTCATCACTTGGTCACGCATGTTTTTCTATAACGATCCATTCTTATTCAAATATTGTGCGGACCAACTCATCCAAAGATGTGTTCCGGATTAAAAAATTCAAAGTGTAATCCGATTTTGTCATACGTAAGATTGCGGAGGCCACGTCTCTAAGAATAAGACAGACGCTAAAATCCTTTAAAGTGGTCTCTATTGGCCCATAATGTTTCGGGATTTGAACGCCTATTGCGAATCTTGCTATCGATGTCAGGGGATGAGAGTTTTTACCCGCCGCGACATGATGCCACTAACCCCTTGTAATACCCCGTGTTTTTTTATGGCCTTTAATTACGGTATTAATTAAATTTAATTAGGATAAATTAGTTTAATATTAATTCGGATTTTAAATTGAATATTTACTAACGTGACGAGAGTTAGTAATTATTGGTAAGAATTATGTTGAATATTACTTAATGACTAAAGTAATATATGAGATTGAATTTATTAAAATTTACGCGAGTGAATAATACAACAGTTATAAAATTAAGTCGGGACGCGAGTGCCAGTTGTGTCGGGACTAATTTAAGGAAATAAAAGTAAATTAATTCTAAGTCGCCCGTATGAACATTTCGAGTGCGCCAATGTGTCCGAAAGGATCGAGATAGTAAGAAAAGTGTACTGGGGGTTTAGTTTGGGTCTCGAGACATTTTTAGGCCTAATCGGCAACCCGTGAGGGCATTTTAGTGATTTCCAATTTTAGGCCTTAATTAATGACGAAAATCATAAGGCTATATCTATTGTTAGAGGTTGTCTTCTAGGGTTAGAACAAACACAACTCACAAAAGCCATTAGAGGAGAGAGGTTATGAGCTTTTCCAAGGCTAGAATCATCCTAATTGCACCACTTTCACCACAAATACCGTCGGAGTGTAGATCGGAGGAAGAGGAACTCAGCCACCCCCATTAAATCCCAAAAATTCAGATCTTCATTCTCCAGGCAAGTATCTAACTTGTTGTTCTTGAGTTGATAATACATCCATGCTAATATATGAGATATATTTTCATGTTCTCATGTAAAAATAATGTTGTTTGGGAGATTTTATGTTGTAATTTGAGAAGAAACCATGTTAGGACAACTATCTTGATATATGCAGAAGATTAACTACGAAATTGATTCCCATTAGGAGTTGTTGAGTAGACGTACGAATTTATGGAGTTGTTGTCAGGGGTTCTTGAAAATGAAGATGGGAGAAATCATGGAGCATGAAGGGTTTTTTTATGGAGCTTCGATGGAGATAAGATTTATGGAGCTTGACAACCACCTCGAGGCCACCTTAGGAGCTGGGAGGTTTCCATCTTCGTAGGCATTTCATCCTACCATTGTTAGGGCATCATATGAGGTGGGAAAACTTTACTCTTAAGCTTAACACTCTATGTTATTAGTATATGATTTTGCATATAGAATTTAAGAGTAGGATGCATATATGGTTCAAGAATGATATTTCTCAAGAGTTGTGAAAATGGGACTTGCAAATGGGTTTAAAAATTTTGAGTAAAAGATTAATTTCAATAAAACTTGGTATTAAACATTTTTATGAAATAAAAATGTTGGAAGACTATTACTTTATTGGGAGTAATTTATGAAATAATGTTTCAAAGTTTTCTTGAAAAAAATTGGGATTTTTGGTATAAATGGACATTATATTCGAGTTTTAAAGAAACAAAAGTATCGTGTCTTTGAAGGGTATGTTTGTGCAAATATTATGAAATTTCTAGAGTAAATCACATGTTAGACCCATTTGATAAGATTTTTGGGCGTAAAATCCATCTTCTCATTTTCTGTTCATTTTGGTCATGGAGGCGTTTAGCCGAATGTTAGGTTGGGTGGTCAAGGCAGGGAGGATTAGTGGTTTCTCTATTGGATCGCTTAGCTCTCATAGGGTGTCAGTTTATCATCTTCTTTTTGTGGATAATGTGATTGCATTCTGTGACGCAGATCTGGGGCAAGTTCATTCTCTGAAGATTCTCCTTATTTTCTTTGAAGCTGTGTTGATGCTCCGGATTAATACGGGGAGGTGTGATTTGACTTTGATCGGGGGAGTGGGTAATGTGGAGGGCTTTGTCACCTCGTTAGGCTGTAGGATCGGGTCCTTCCTTACTACTTACCTCGGGCTTCCATTAGGATCCCAGTTTAAGTCCAGGGAGATTTGGGACCCAGTTTCGGAAGGAATGAGAAGGAGACTTGCAGGGTGGACGAATGGGTTTATCTGGAAAGGGGGGAGGTTGATGCTTATTAAGAGTTCTTTGTCTAGTCTACTGACAGATTTCATGTCTATATTACCACTTCTAACTGCGGTGAAGGATACGATAGAGAAACTCATGAGAGATTTTTTGTGGAGAGGCACCGAGGATAGTTTCATGTACTGCCTTGTGGATTAGGAGGAGGTTTTCAAACCCGTCAAGAAGGGGGGATCTAGAGTGAGGAAGTTGGAGCTCTTCAACAAAGCTTTCTTAGGGAAGTGGTTGTGGAGATTCCCTCGTGAGGAGAATAGGTTTTGGAGAAGAGTAGTCGATGCGAAGGGGGTTGTACCCAACTAGGTTGGGGGCCGTTGGTGCGGAATAGTGCTCACGGGGTAGTATTGTGAAAGCATATTGCGAAGGAATGGAGGGATTTTTCTCGCCCACAGAGTTTGGCTTAGGGAGAGGAGATAGGATCTTCTGGAAAGACAGATGGTACAGGAACGAATCTATTCAGGATCGGTTCCCCGTGATTTACAACTTAAGGGGGGAACCAAGATAGTCTGGTGGTGGACCACAAAACGGGAAGCGAGGGAGGTGTGACGTGGAATCCTCAGTTCAGAAGAAGATTTTGGAACTGGAAGCTTCAAGTGGCGGACGTGTTCTTTGAATGGTCGGGTTCAGCACCCCGTCCGACGGATGGGGATGACTCTTTAAGATGGAGGGGGCAGGGGGAGTTCTCGTTCAGAGGATACTTTTCCATTTTGTGCCGGGGGGTACTAACATAACTCGTTTTCATTGGAAGAAAATTTTGAAGGTGAAGGTGCCAATGAAGGTTCAGTTCTTTGTCTAGACCGCGGAAAAACATGTCATTTTGATAACTGAAGGCTTACAGAAGAGAACGACATATGGCGAGTCGATGTTGGCTTTGAAAAGAGGAAGAGGAGATGACTAATCATCTTCTTTTGCATTGCAGGGTGACGAGAGGTTTGTGGGATGTCTTCCTTGCCATCACTCGAACCGCGTGGGTTATGTATGTGTCTCTGCAGTCAATTCTAGAGGTGTGGTGCCCCCTGTGGGGGTGGGCAAGTGATAAAAAAGTCTAGCGGTTGGTTCCTCACTATATATTATGGACGATTTGGAAGGAGAGGAATGGGAGATGTTTTGAAGGTGTTTAGATTGCTCCATTGAAAGCTTCATGATCTTTTTTTGAGCACCCTCCTTAGCTGACACAAAGAGAGGCTTTCAGTTACTACTCGGGATTTTCTTCATTTTGTTGAGAAACTCTACTTATCTTTACAGTCTTGGGCCTCCCGAGTAGGGTCGTTGATTATGTTTGGTTTTGTTTTGAAGCTTTGTCTGTTTTGTATACTTCATGTATATGGGTCCGCTCCCTTTAGCGGCTGATTTATAACACATTTACTTATAAAAAAATATTTTAATGTTGAACATATAAACAAGTTTAATGAGGATTTTATTCGGTTTAAACATGAAATAAAGAAATTAGAAATTTAATCCCTTAAGGTGTGTGAAAAAAGCTTTAAAAGGTGATAAATGTATGGTTTAAAGACTACATGGATCAATGAAGAAAAAATGGTATTTTCTATAAAGTAGTCTTAGATTTTCAATGATCTCTTGGAAAAGAAAGTAATGAGATAAAAAGGTTTTCAACTTGAGAGGTATGATACTCCAAAGTGTTTAATAAGTGTTAATGATTTAAAAGAACTTAAAAAGTTACTGTGGGTAACTTAATGGTGTTTTGAAAAATAACACTTGCGAAATGGAGAAAGGGACAAGTTTGGAAACAAATGGTAAAATAGTAATTTTACTTAAAGTGGAACATTTTCATGAAATAAAAATGTTGAAAAATGTATTACATAAAAAGGTCCAAAATGAACGTGATTTCAAGATTAAATTGATGTTAGAGTAAAAAGGACAAGAAATGATGATTTCAAAAGTGTAACACAAATTAGGGTGAAACCCCAAGTTTTTGCTTCGGTCGAGAAGGAGGAAAAAGTGGAATAATGTGAACATTTAAAAAATGTTAAAATAAGAACTCGGATGACACTGGGATAATTATGGAGGGCCCAGAGCCCTGGTGTGAAGCCAAAATCATTGGTCAAAGCATATGGTAGCATAGCCGACAATGTGGAGCTCGTTAAAGTATGAGAATATTGGAAGATACCGAGAAAGACATAATGAAATTGGAACATGTCAAGAAATGGGTTGTGTGGTGAATATATGAAAATACAATTATTGATACCAAATTTAGTCTACTGACATGGCTCAATTAAGTGGAGACACGTGTCAATCTACATGGCACAAACAAACATTTCTGAACAATACCTTGACTTCGAGGAACTCAATTTCCCCGATCAGCTCAGATACTCTGAGCAGCAAGTGCTCTCCGAGGAACTTTATTGCACCGAGCAACTCATGGATACCGAGATACTTAGGCGGTCCGAGATGCACCTCGATCAGAGCATTTATTACCAGACAATTAAGAGGATTAAATGTGCATTAAATGTTGGTTATTATCATACAGATGTATACGCTGATTGGACAACTATGTATTATCCTTTCACATGTACAGTCTCAGGGCTATAAATACATTATATCATCCTCATTGTAAGGGGACTCGGAATTTCTTGGTAAAAACATATTATCGAGAATTCTCAAACAGTCAGCAATAACAAAAATAGTGGACGTAAGCCATTCTTTTAAGGCTGAACCAATTTAAAAATTCTTTTATTTTATTTATTTTATCTGTGATTGAATAATTAGAAATAATCTAATTTTTTACATCAACAGATTGGCGTCGTCTGTGGGAAAACGACTATAATTATTATTTTTTCACCAAAAATAATTCATTATCAATGGCTGACAATCCTGAATCCAGCAATCGAAACGCTGGAAACCCCCCAAATCCATCTGCTCCTCCAAATGTCCAAGATCTAGCTGGAATTATGGCAAGTTTGGCTCAAGGCCAGACAGCCATGCAAGAAACATTGCGACAACTCATGCAAACTATCCAGGGTGGAGCATCAACCCATTCAGGACAACGAAGTGTTCAAAGAAATACTCGTTTACTTTCTTCACGCATTAGGCAAAGCGATTCATATCGCACTGAGAAATCTGATGATTTTTCTTACCAACCGGGTCGAACTTCATCAGTATGAGCTACAGATACTAAACGAAACATAACAATTTCTCCAGAAAGGATTAGTGCAATGGAATGACTAAGTAGGATCTCTCATTTTGATCGATTGGGCCCTAAAAAGAATAAAAGTCCTCCTAAGGCTACGTCGAGAAACTTTCGACGACCATTTGATCTAAGAGAGGGTTCTGCCCAATCACAACCAGTTGCTCGACAAGATAGATCCTAAGAGGTGAACTCAACACAATCAGTTGCTCGAACCAACATGCCCGATGAGGTAAATAATGCATGGAAAGGCTCTATTCAGCGGTTGGAGGATAGATTAGGGGAAATGGCTAAGGCCAAGAATCCTCTACAAAGAACTTTTGTCCAAGGGACACCTTTTGTCCAGGCAATTGTGGATTTTTCCACACCATCAAAGTTCAAAGCACCTGTTGTGACTCATAAATATGATGAAAAAACCGATGATGTCCTTTATATAGAGCAATACCAAGCTACTGCCGACATCTATGCTGTGCCAGATGAGATGAGATGCAGGGCATTCTCGGGAACTCTTACAGGATCTTCTCAAATATGGTACAATAATCTTCCTCGTGTTAAGATTTCAACTTTCTTTCAACTGGCCGAGATCTTCATTGGAAACTTCTATTTTGGAGCAAAGCCGGTTAAACGAGTAGCACACTTGTTAAGTGTTAGACAAAAAGCAGGTGAGAGCACCAGGGATTATATAACTCGTTTCAATAACGAGAAAATCGAAGTTATTGATTATGAGGAAAAGACAACGATTACTGCTCTGATGAGTGGGTTGTTGCCCAACAAGTTATACTATACTTTGGCCAAAGATTCACCCAGAACCATGTCATAACTGATGACAAAAGCGGCCAAGATCATGAATGCCGAGGAGGCTATGGCTACGAAGAAGAACATGAACACCAAAGAGACCAAGGTGGAGGTTGATAAGGCTAAAAAGAAAGAGCATAAGAATAATGGCGGTGACAAGCAGTCAAAAACAAAACCATCATGAGAGGTATTAAAGAAATTTGAAAATTATACTCCTTTGAAGGTAGACATCAACCATGTTTTATAAGAAATCAAGAATAGCGAGGAGCTAAACTGGCCAGAGAAAATGAAGTCAAGCCCTGACAGGAGGAATAAGGCCAAATATTGCGAGTTCCACAAAGATCATGGCCACACGACCAAAAATTGCATAGCTCTTCAGAATGAGATCGAAGCACTCATTAGACGAGGAAAATGGCAAAGTATGTTGATCGTAGAAATGAAAGAAGAAGCAAGAGAGAGGTATAGATCTCCTCGTCGAGCAGAGGAGAACAAGAAAAGAGATCATAAAGATGATCCAGAAGACGACCCCGTTCTCCCCAAAAGACCAAGGCATCCAGAACGTGAGGTATCTTCAATACGTTTTGGATCATTTGATTGTAATGTTATTACAGGTGGAGATGCAGGAGGTGGAGACCTTACTACACAAAGAAAAGCTTACCTCAATGAGGCTCAAGCCTGTTCATATATTCAACGAATAAACTTGACTGAAGATGATCGCCCGAGGAAGCTCAATAAAGAAAAATTGGTCATCGGTTTCTCCAAGAACGACCTCGCAGGTGTGCTGTATCCTCATGATGACCCATTGGTTATCAAAATGAGAATGAAGGAAGTAATGATCTCGAGAGTACTAGTTGATAATGGTAGCTCGGCTGATATTATATTCTACTCGTGCTTCAACAGCTTAAATCTAAATTTATCTCAGTTGGAGCCTTATCATAGGCCCCTCCTCGATTTTGCTGGCGAGAAAGTTTTTCCACTTGGGACGATCAAGTTGGATATGTTCATTAGTACATGACCTGCTTGTCGAACAGAAAGAGTATGCTTCTTCGTGATGGATAAGAATGTTCAATCATCCTGCAATATCATCATGGTAAGAGTAGGATTGAAGAAGTTCGAAGAAGTACCATCTACGGTACATCACTTCCTAAAATTTCCAACCAATTTTGGAATAGGAGTCGTGAAGGGTGATCAGAAAGTAGCTCGGGAATGCTACTATTCATCTACCGAGAAGGAGGAACTAGAGGAATCTAGGAAAAAAACTACTACCTATCAGGTGGATGAAGGTGCAGAAATTGAAACATTGGATCCTAGAGACGAGTCGCAACTCGTGAAAGGTCAGGTGGTGGAAGCTACTAAAAACATCATTCTGGACGACGAGCACCCTGAACGAACAACTCAGATAGGTTCGTCGTTAGATGCCTCACTAAAACATGAATTTATAGTTTTCCTAAAAAGCAGAAAACAAACTTTTGCTTGGAGTTGTGAGGATATGCTCGGAATAGACCCAAATTTCTTATGTCACGAGCTCAATGTGAATAAGGAGATCAAGCTAGTGAAGCAAAGAGGAAGAGTGTTCAGCCCCGAGAAAAACCAAGCTATACAGGAGGAGGTCGAGAAGCTCCAAAAAGCTTATTTTATTGAAGATGTGAAATATCCAGACTAGTTAGCAAATGTAGTGATGGTGAAAAAGAAGAACAACAAATGGAGGATGTGTGTAGACTTCACCAACCTCAATCAGGCATGTCCAAAGGATCATTTTCCCTTGCCCCGAATTGATCAATTAGTGGATGCTACCTCGGGACACGAGCTGCTGAGCTTCATGGATGCTTATTCTGGATATAACCAGATTAAAATGAAACCTGAAGATAGAGAGAGTACCTCTTTCATTACCCCTAGGGGAACTTATTGTTATAACGTTATGCCTTTTGGTTTGAAAAATGCAGGTGCAACATATCAGCGGCTGATGAATAAGGTGTTTACAGAGCAAATCAGTTGCAATATGGAAGTTTATGTTGATGATATGCTGATAAAGAGCAAGAGAGTTATTGATCATCTAGTTGACTTAGGCCAGACCTTTGATCAATTAGATAAATATCAAATGAAGTTGAACCCGATCAAGTGCATATTTGGAGTACGAGAAGGCATGTTTCTCGGGTATATTGTCAATCAACGAGGCATTGAAGCCCCTGAAAAGATCAGAGCTCTATTAGGACTACGATCTCCAATGACGAAGAAAGAAGTGCAAAGTCTTACAGGGCGAGTAGCAGTTCTTAACAGATTTGTATCGCGAGCAACTGATAGATGCCTCCCATTCTTCAAAACGCTCCGAAAGACTTTCGAATGGAATGAAGAATGAGAGAACACTTTTCAAGAATTGAAGAAATATTTGGGAGCACCTCCACTGTTATCCAGGCCAGTGATGGGAGAAAGATTGTACTTATATCTGGTAGTTTCAGAAAATGCAGTTAGCTCGGCATTAATAAGAGTGGAGGATGGAGTACAAAAACCAGTTTATTACACTAGTAAGGCCTTCCGAGGAGCAGAGATCAGATATTCAAAATTGAAAAAGTTGGCACTAGCGCTGATCGAAGTGAGTAGAAGAATGAAGCCATACTTTCAGGCTCATACCATAGTCGTATATATCGATATGCCGTTGAGGCAAGCTCTTTATAAACCAGAAAAATCAGGGAGATTGATGTATTGGGCAATAGAACTCGGTGAATATGATATAATTTATGAGCCTAGATCTTCACTAAAAGGGCAGGCAGTAGAAGATTTTATAGCAGAGTTCACTTATCCTGATACCCCCGAAGAGCAAAAGCTGAACACCGACCAACCTGTGGATGTTAAAGGATCATCAAATTTAAACCCCAAGCAACTTAAGTTAGTCGGAGAGCAAGAGAAGGTCGACGACCAGCGAGGTGTGGTAGAAATGGAGATAAAGGAGCAACAAATATTCCATCGAGGAACTTTGTCCAATAAGAAGTTTGAGGACAAAATACCTGTATGGAACCTATATGTGGATGGCTCATCATGCACCTCAGGTAGTGGAGATGGGATTGTATTGAAAAGTCCAGACGAGGTCGACATAGAATATGCTCTGCGCTTTCAATTTCAAGCTTCTAATAATGAGGCCGAATATGAAGCGATGATTGTAGGTCTTAGTCTGGCAAAAACCATGAAGGCAGAGCAGGTAATCGTATGCAGTGACTCACAGTTGATTGTAAACCAAATGCTTGGTGTATATACAGAAAAAGGAGAGTTGATGATTAAGTACCATGCAAAGGCGATGTAATTGGTATCGGAATTTATTACTGTTCAACTGGTCAGAATACCAAGAATGGAGAATTCAAGAGCAGACGCTTTAGCTCGATTAGCATCGACCACTCGTACGGAGCTACGAAGAACAATCCCAATTGAAGTTCTAGCTGGTCGGAGCATAGACGAAGATTTGACGATGAATTTTATTACCCTTGATTTAGGGCCATCTTGGATGGATCCCATCAGGACATATATTGAGGAGGGAGAATTACCGATTGACAAACTCGCAGCCAAGAAATTGAAGTTTAAAGCTGCTCGTTATGTACTAACTAATAGTATTCTTTATAGACGAGGAATTATAGCTGGCTTGCAGAGATGTGTACATCCCGTCGAGGTAAAAAACTTGATCGAAGAAGTCCATGAAGGGTCTTGTGGAGCCCATGTAGCAGGTCGGACACGTCTGCAAAGGATAATGACGCAAGAATACTATTGGCCGACAATGAGGGTTGATTGCATAGCCTATGCAAAAAAATATGACAAGTGTCAATGCTTCTCCACTATCCGAAGAACTCCCCAAGCATTGTTGACACCCATTACTTCCCCTTGGCCATTTGCCATGTGGGGAATTGACTTGGTTGGGCCACTTCCAACAACCAGAGGAAGATTTAAATATCTCGTCGTCACAGTGAATTACTTTACTAAGTGGGTGGTAGCCGAGCCTCTTATCGACATGACGTACGAAAAGGTGTACCAATTTATTTAGAAAAATATCATTTGTAGATATGGTCTTCCCCATGCATTGATCACCGACCATGGATCACAATTTGACAATGAAGAGTTCACTGCCTATTGTCATCAGTCAAATATCTTGAAGATCCACTCGGCACCAGGCCATCCCCAAAGCAATGGACAAACTGAAGTGACAAATAGAACGCTGCTAAATGGCTTGAAGAAAAAATTGAATGACGCGAAAGCAAACTAGATTAACGAGCTATATTCAGTACTATGGGCTTATCGTACTACTCCCCGAGCAGTAACTGGAGAATCTCCATATATGCTGGCATTTGGAAGTGAAGTTGTTATACCTACCGAGTTAGGCCTCCCAACACACTGAGTGCTAAACTTCAACTTCCCCTGTCAGCGACTTAATGAGAAGGTTAGACTTGGACATGCTCAAAGAAGTTAGAGAAGAAGCAACCATCAGGAATGCTTCTTACCAGCAACGAACAGCCTTGTTCTATAACAAGAGAGTGAAGAAGTACGACCTGAAAGAAGGGGACTATGTGCTGAAGAAAATAATTCAAAAGCACAATAAACTGGAAGCTAACTAGCATGGACCCTACAGAGTAACAGAGGTTGTTCGACCAGGGACATATAGAATTGAAACTTTAAAAGGGGAGGAGTTTAAGAATGCATGGAATGCAGAGCATCTGCGCAAATATTATCAGTAATGTAAACCCTCATGTAATGCAGTTTCTTCAGTATGAATAAAATGTGAATATTCTACCAAATTCTCTCCTTTAGTTGAAATTTTTTTCGCGGAATACTAGTGCTACACACTACTCACCAACTCCGGTTGTTGGGAATAAAAATATTTCCCAGAAATATCAACTCCGGTTGGTTGGGAAGAAAATCCACCAACTCCGGTTGGTCGGGAAAATTTCTATTAAACAAAGAAGGATTATGTGATAAAAGTCAACTAATGGCTTAGAATTAAAAAATGATCAAGAAAAATTTTAATACTTGTAACATTTCAAATTACCACCAAGTTGGTCGAGAAACAAAATATCATCCATTTTGGGTAATCGTCAAGTGATATACATGCATATAACACAATGTTATTATCTTTTTAACAGATATACATGCACATTCATTAGTAAATAAGTAAAGTGTTTTACAAAATACCTATAAGACAATGGCAATTAAGATTGCAAAGAAAAATATAAGTTTTTCATTAAATTCAAAACAAAATACATTGAGAATCCAAAACAAAATTTTTTACATCAGGAATCATATTCTATGGGTTTTTTCCCCTCTACCTTTGAAACAGGTTCTTCACCAGCAGGAGGATCGTCTAAGGCATATGGGGAGTTTATGAAGTTCAAATCCTTAAGCATCCTGATGTTCATAACTGATGGCCGATCAAGAAGGTGTTCTGAGCGAGATATCTCAAAGTTGGAGTAAAGACTGTAGTCTCCGAGATAATTTGAAATTAGGCATTGTGGAATGGCCCGAGCAGGAATCCAGCTCATATCAAGCTTGAAAGGAGGCACTGGTAGGTCGAGCAACCTAGGATTGTGGTAATCCCACAAGTAATGCCCTTGTTCCAACTGCAGCACGCCCAAAGCATTTAGCCATCCTTTCTTCTAACCCACATTATTTGCATTTTGGATCCGATCATCTAGATGGTAGAGGGCTTCATTATAACTAACCATCCAAAACTCCCTGGGTTGCTTGTGGAATTGATAGGTTAGCCTCTCCAATTGCTCGAGGAGGTTCTTCGTTAAAAGTTCTTTACTCTCCAAATCAGACTTTTGAGCAGAGAGCTGCTCATCCAGATTCATGATTTTCTTATACATCTCAGCCAATGCCTGGTTCTCGACCATCAATTGGAAGGCTTGGTTCTCTAGAGCCGATTGAGTTCTTTGTTCTTCAATAGTAATCTGAGCAGCCCTTGCTCATCCTCGAGAAGCTCTTGCTCGTCCCCTAGCAGAGGTAGAAGGCCCAATCCTCTTCAAGGTTTCTAATTCGTCTCTCAGATTGGCATTTTTGACCTCCAATAAAGAGAATCCCTCGTCTTTCACAGGGACCAAAGCGTTTGAGGTAGAGGCTGCAGACCTCAGTTGGGATACTTCTCCTCGTAGGTTATTATTTTCCTGCTCCAGCAACTTGGCTATATTCATGTGCTCTTCGACCTCAATTTTCAAAGTTCTCTCCCTCACATCATAAGCAGCAAACAGCTTATCATATCCCTTATTAGCATTCAGTTGCTGATAATTCTTCTCATATCCTTGGTGCAAGAGGGCTGTAGATTCCTTGTATTGTTGTTGAAGCTCCTCGAGAGTGCCCTGGAGGTCTTCAATCATCTCATAATATGCTACATTACTAGCCACTGCCCGGTCGAGCAGACACTTTAAGTACTGGTAGGCTTCGACTGCTCGCTCTGAAGCATCTGGACTGAGGATATCAACAAAATGAGCTTCAGTCATATCTGTATGACCAGCTTTGAAGTACTCATTGCATTGTCTCAATAATTTTGTATCATGAGCAGATAATAATTCCATCCTGGCCATAAACTAGTAAAAGGAAGAGACATCAAGAATCAATAAGAGTGCAAACAAAGCAAGAAGAAGAGAATCAACACTATGCATAATAAAAATTTCAAATTTTATTACATCATGAAGGAGAAGTACATAGTTCAGAGTTACATTTGACAAAGAAAATAAAACAGAGAGAAAAGTCCAAATAACTCTACACCTTCGCCTTATCTCCCAAAACTTTCTCGCGAGGCTGGGACGAAGAGGAAGGTTGCTCGGATGGCACAAAAGGTTGCTCGGTGGGTGTTGGAAGTTGCTCGGTTGAAATGTTGGTTAACTGAAGCTGCTCGATAGGAGTAATAGTTGGTTGGGGTTGTTCGTAACGAAGTTCAATAGTAGGTACTTGACCCCCAACCATCATAGAAGATTCCTCGGAGGCAGCTTCGTCCTCTTCTTCTTCCTCGGGAGTAGGAGGGGGGCCAGGAATGTGTCGCTGGAACAGGTCGGAGTTCTCATTGATATTCATCTCTGTTAGAGCATCCACCCAACTATCCCTAAAGTATTTGAGGCTTCCATACTCCATTTGTGAGACCATGGCAGCCAAACCCTTATTCCAACCTTTGTCCCAGCCAGCACTGAAGGACTTTTTCACAGCCAACTTCCTTTTCACCTTCTCCGAGGAAAGCTTCTGGGATAGAAGTTCCTCGACATCTTTCAATTTCTTTTCTGCCTCCTCCTTCTAACGACCAACGTCATGAAGTCTACCCAACTCTTCCTCAGCAGACTTGAGCTTACTTTCAAGGTCTTCAGCATTTTTGAGCTTCCCCTCGAGCTCTTTGTTCTTCTCCTACAAGTCTTTTATTTTCTTCTCCAACCCCTTGGAGACTTCAATAGCTTGATACCTCTCCTTCTCGGTGGAATTAAGCTGTTTCTCCCAAGCAGCTTTATCATCGACATATTTCTGACGAGAATCTTTTAAAGACTGCGTCAGACCTACAAAAGCCTCCTCTACACCACCAGAGGAAATGGATGCCTTGATGGCTTCATCCTTCTTCAAGATTGTATTGAAACAAGTTACCAACTGGAAAAAGAAAATAACTGTAAGTCAGTGCAAGCACATAACGTGAAAAATGAAAGTTTAGATTTGTAATACTTGCTGAGGCAATGTGCTGAGCTGCTAAAGTGGTAACCCTATCCCGGGAAAGATTTTCTTCAATACCTTGGATCTTGGGAATGATCCAAGACTTCACCGAGCTCATGGCAGAGCTCGGAGCAACGAAAGTAGGAACACCACTTCCGGTAGTTAGAGGCTGAGAGATGGATTCAACCAAATTGATCGAGGAGCTCTTCTTCAGCCTCCTCGGAGGAGTATCAACGGTCTCGACCAAGGATATAGTCTTAGTCGGGGATATGACTATAACCTCGCTCGGAGCAGCGACCTTGCTCGGAGCCACTGGGGGCTTCTCGACAACCTTCATAGTAGAAATCGGAGGAGGTGCATCGATTTTTCTTGTCCCTTCTTCTGGGACATCATGCTTGCTTTTCTTCGCCTCTCCATCAATAGAGGCAGATTTCTCGAAGAGGGCAGGAGCTCTTCTTCTCTTCATTCTTTCACACAAAGGAATATGTGACTCAGGTGAAGAACTTTCAGAAGTTGGTACTGGTTCTACGTCACGTATCACTGGACGAGCAGTAAAAGACGAGGTGTAACTCTTATACTGCAGCAAGTATGAAGCTGATCTGATAAGCTCGTCAGCAACAGTCTGATGCAAACCCAAAATAAGTTTCAGATGTTTTAAGTTAACTTCTGTCTCTTTTGGAGACCTTCTTTTGCTGTCAACTGCAAATAAATGAAAATTAAAGTATCAGTGACACATTTTATCAAACACAAAGAAAGCATAATTTCAAAAATAAAGTAAAGTAAAAACAACCTATCCCGTTGCCATAGGGAGGGCATCTAGGACCCTGATACGCATCATTTCCAGTTAGTGGAGCATGTTGCCAATTTTTCATAATAACACCATGCTCGAAATAATCCCTATTGGCGTCTGGGAGATTAACCACTAAAGCCCTATTTAAAAACCTAGTTTTCAAGTAAAAAGTACTGTCGCTGACAGCCCATCTATATCAAAACATAATTTCTGGAATTCCTATGGGGGTCCCATGAATCTGATTTAATCTATGAACTCCATTAACTATTCTCCATGTATTGGGGGCTATTTTTTCAGGAACCACATCAAAATATTGACAGAATTCGAAACACAAAGGGTTCGGAGGAAAAGAAAAGCCACATTCAGCTACAAAGAGACTGGGGAACCAATGTCCCTCAGCCAAACAAAAATAATCTGAAGGTTCAGAAAGTTCCTCCAAAACAACCCTGAAGGAATAGAAAAATCAGAACGAAACGTATCAAGCAATTCAACAAGGTAAACCATGGTGAATAAAAGTAAATAAAAAAGAAGGAAGAAAATCTTACAGAAAAAGGATGGATCTGTTGACAACGAACGATGAAAAGGATGAACGCACAAGAGAGAGAGGAAATGGAAAACTCAAAGATACAGATTTGAAAAAGTAAAAGATGATAGGATTTTCTACAAACGTTTAAATACCTTGCCTTGGGAAGGAGTAAAAATAATGATTACAAAGAGAGACGTTTACGCTACCGGCGGCAAAAGGACAAAAAGGGCGCGGAGACCAAAGCAGTTAGAAAATTTTAAAAAGTCTGTTCTATGAATTCGGAAAGAAAAATAAAAACAAAGAAAGCACTCCTAAAATTTAGGATGACCATTTAAACCCAACGTATTTCGAGAAGAATGTTCCACACTCCTCAATCTCGAATTGTGAGACATTGGGGGCTTCTGTTGATACCAAATTTAGTCTGCTGACATGGCTCAATTAAGTGGAGACACGTGTCAATCTACATGGCACAAACAAACATTTCTGAACAATACCTTGACTTCGAGGAACTCAATTTCCCCAATCAGCTCAGATACTCCGAGCAGTAAGTGCTCTCGGAGGAACTTTATTGCACCGAGCAACTCATAGATACCGAGATACTTAGGCGGTCCGAGCTGCACCTCGATCAGAGCATTTATTACCAGACAATTAAGAGGATTAAATGTGCATTAAATGCTGGTTATTATCATACAGATGTATACGCTGATTGGACAACTATGTATTATCCTTTCACATGTACAGTCTCAGGGCTATAAATACATTGTATCATCCTCATTGTAAGGGGACTCGGAATTTTTTGGTAAAAACATATTATCGAGAATTCTCAAACAGTCTGCAATAACAAAAACAGTGGACGTAGGGCATTCTTTTAAGGCTGAACCACTTTAAAAATTCTTTTATTTTATTTATTTTATCTGTGATTGAATAATTAGAAATAATCTAATTTTTTACATCAACAACAACCTAACTTGAAAGAATTAATAAATGTTCCGATAAAATGTAAAATGGATAAGTAATGTAAAATTTGATCAATGTCCTTAAAATAAACGAATGCTAAAGTGAAGTGATTAAATGGGTGGTTAAGCAACCAAAATAGGTTTAACCCATAATTAACACAAGGATATGCTTATGAAAGATTTTCGAAGGAAATAAGTATTTTCTAACACGGTGTAAACGTGTGTTGAAAGGGGCGGTTTTCAATGGGAAAACTAATGTGAATTGATATAAATAAAGGTGTCATTTTGAGAAAAGAAATGACTTTCCTTAAACAAAGTGTTTTCGTTTTAGAATTTTAAGCGGGTGTTTTAAATCGGGAATTAAAGGTCAAGTTAAGTAAAATGGATTACTTTTACAAGATTAAGGTAAATTAATTGAGATAAACAACGTTTTCGAAATAAAAACGGTTTCATGCATATATATATATATATATATATGGTAGTTGCATGTGCACGTAGATATAACATGTTAGAGTCTCCTTTCTTCCGTTCGATTCTATACTGCATTATCGTATATTTCCCACTAGGCATTCGACCCATTCCCTCGTCTTTGTTACGACACGTTGGGTGTAGTTTCGTATTTTGAGGGCGTTATGCAGGTATGTATCCTTTTAATTCACGTTAGTAGCTCTGTTGCTTGAATTCCAGGGACGCTTCCCACAAGTCCCTTATATAACTTGATTTGAAATAGAAATCACATACTAAACAAGTGAAATATTAATTGAATAAAACTGGACTAGCAACATTGTGTGGACCGAATTAACCATGGGTAACTTATAAATTTGAATCGAAATGTTACAAGTCCAAGTTGTAGAGTGGCTATAAGGAGAGAGGAGGTGACTCGAAAAATGATGGTGTATGGATGAGAGAGAGAGAGATTCACATTAACAAATCTCACTAGGTGCGGAGGTACATTGGATGTTTAGGCACTTTCCCAATGATCACATGCAAACTTGTAGCTATTTTCCCCACCAATTATCCATCACATGGTGTTATTTGCACTGGCGGATCCACACTAGGTCCAAGTGAGGGGCCCGCCCCAGTTGAGATTTGAAAAAAAATTAAGGTTAGTCCAATCGATCATCTCCAAAGTTCAGGGTAGGTTTTGGAGATGGGGTCTTTATCAAGTTGTTTTTGTTTCATCAAATGTGCTTAAATTGACCCTTAATTGTATTAGGTGAGTTAACTTATTTTTGTACTTCATATTAAGTAAAATTCAATTGTTATCACTACTAAAATTTGGGTATTGTGAATATTTATTAAGTATTGTTTATTTCTTAAAATTAATTAGGTATTATTAACAATAATTGAGGGAAGTTGTTTGGACATTATAAAACTATACTTTATATAAAACTTAAAATAATCTCAAAAAATTAACCTTCGATACCACTCAAAACTTTCGTCCCACTTCATCTCAATTCATGAACCCACCGCTTATTATTTGCACTTTAATTTTAGATATGATACGGAAGGAGTCAAAAAGAAGGGAAAGGGTGTAGAAGGTGCCTAATCCTTATCTTTTCATAACTAAGGGTCCGTTTGATACATATTGGGCAAAAGTGTTGGCATGGCAAAATTTGTCAGGACAATTTTGCCTAGACAAATATTTTTTTCTAACATTTGACTACTAAACACCAAATAAGGTAAAATAAGTTTTTTAGGCAAAACATTTTAATAACACATTTTTCGTCCATATTAACATATATAATAATAAAAAAAATATGTTTTTTTTTTAATTTTCGTCCCAAGTCTTATTTAATTAAAATCAATTTTTTCTTTTCTTTTTTACTTCCCGTTATTATTTATTAAAAAAGTAACAAACTATATATAAAAAAAAAAGTTTTTTATGCCAAAACTACTTACTAAAAACAGTTTTACATTAAAACAGTTTTTAATTTTTACATTAAAACAGTTTTTACGTTAAAACAGTTTTTAATTTTTTTTACATTAAAACAGTTTTTATATTAAAATAATTTTTTGCATTAAAACAGTTTTTACATCAAAACACTTTTAAATTTTTTACATTAAAACAATTTTTAAATTAAAACAATTTTTTACATTAAAACAGTTTTTACGAAAAAACAGTTTTTACATTAAAATAATTTTTTACATTAAAACAATTTTTTATATTAAAACAGTTTTCACATCAAAACAATTTTTAATTTTTTACATTAAAACATTTTTTACATTAAAATAGTTTTTTACATTAAAACGTTTTTTACAAAAAAACTATTTTTAAATAGATTTTAATTTAAAGCAGTTTTTTTAACTATAACATAACAATTTTTAAAATATTCATAACAGTTTTTTTTAATTATTTAAAATAGTTTTTAAATTGTTTTTTAAAACATTAAAATCGTTTAAGAAGTTAGCAAATTTGTTTGCAAATATTTCTCACCCATATAGCAAAGCGAAATTTGCCAACATGTTATACATAAGAGGTGTTGTACATTGACAAATAGCTTGTACGCAAATTTTGCTATCAAACACATCAAATTGTAGGCAAATATCATATTTACCAACGTATTTAAAATTTATCATGACAAATAATGCTATCAAACGGACCCTAAGTTCACAAAAGGTAAGAGTATTAACACCAAGCCATGCAAAGAAAAATATTACCGAACTAACAGAAAAATAAAATAACCTTGAAAATGTACAGTTAGAAAAGTACGATAATATGATGGAGAATGCTTTATCTACTTGGACTAACAAAAACTATTAAGTATTGATATATGCCTCTTTGACCTGCTACTCAAAGTAGACTTCAAAAGTTCTGTTCGATGCTCATGCTATGAAACGAATATTTGATAGAATCGGCATCAAAATGTCAAGCAATTCCTCAATGATATTAACGTGAGAAGGGAACTGCAACACTATAAGATATTTACATGAAGTAAATTAGATGCGTATATACAATTCTATCCATGAGCTATATGACAGTTTAACATGAATGAAAAGCGTAGACGAAAGTAGATTCAAATGAAGATTATCACAAAATAGATTCATTAGCTAGGAGGGAGGGAATCACAAAATCGGAATTATGCTGATTTTGAAAAATCCTAACGCTAACACGATAAATGATAACAAAAAAAATTCAGCATAATATCATTACAACATGAAATATAAAAAATTGCTAAAGTATAAGGTGATGGTATATATACTCTTTTAAAGTCAGTCCTCATTCTTAATCTCGCAACGCCCCCTGTCAGAGGCAATACACACACACACACCTTATGTGATGTGTAAAGTAAAGACTAGGCTGTAAGAGAACGTATTCTGTTAATTTTGAAACTTAACTACCTTGGAGATTTTGTGAGAGGTGTTGGAATGGAACTCTTTATTTTCATGAACGATATAGGGTTTTCAAGCGTTAATATTTAATTAGGGGTGGTTGAAATCCCGAGAACTATCAAATAAATTTCTACCAAATTAATACAGGTGTCCAAACAAATGTCGAACATGGTTTAATTTTCTTGTAAATGGCTAAATTATACCCCTATAAAGATATTCATCACCATTGAAAGAAAAGTCAAATAACAAGGTAGAACAATTGAACATAATATATGGGTAGAGGCTAATATATATACCCCTTTTTCTTTAAAAAAAAAAGAAAAAAGAGGCGGCCTATTCGTTTTAATGGCTCACTCTGAGTTAAGGTGCTGAAACGCAAAGATCAATACTAATATTTTCACCAAACTCCTTGTATACGGACAATTCATAGATGATATATTGAAAAAAACTAAAAATCTAAGCTTTTGAGTTTCATTATAATGACATGCATCAGCAATAGCAGAGAGAGAGAGAGAGAGAGAGAGAGAGAGTTACGCTAAGAAGGTCATGTACGTGGACTCTATCTTCATATAAAGCTTATATGCGGGGTGTTTGTGGATGGATCTTAGATTCAAAGAGTGTCTGCATACCTAATAAATCACACTGATATACAGATAATTAATTCCTTCTCAGGGTTTGTTAATGACATAGAATGGTGAAAGAGAGAACATTAAAATAAATAAATACAACTTAAAAGAGATAGAAAAGTAGAGCATAAGAGAGCCCTAACGAACCAGTGGTCATAAGATCATCTGCCTCAACCTTCACCTTGTAGGGAGCTAAAGGGAATGACGATGACAAGTCAAAAACATATATCATTAAAAATTAAAATACAGTAGAGTTGTATGAACTTATTGCTTAGCCAAAATAGCTTTCGCCTGCATATGCATCTGCACCTCTCTTTTTCTTTGCTTCCTTCCCATATATGTGCTCTTGACAAGTGCCTTTGTTTAGATTTATAAAATGGACCAGTTCCAAGAAACTGAAGAGGTGCAGGTGTAAATGCAGATAAATGCAACATCTTGGCCTTGGCCTATATTATTTGCCTCTGAGGTAAGCAGCTTTTTTCTGCTGGCAAAAACATGCTTCATACTCATATAAATATAAAGCGTCTATTATATACACACACAGCAACATTATTTATAAAAAAAACAAGCACACGCGCCGTCACATGTGAGATGCGACACTAATTAGGCTAAGATGCTCAAGGATAAGGAATTAAATCAGGAATGGGGTTTAATATTATTCTCATTGAAAAAATAGTAGTAGTCTCTTAATCTTAGGATTAAAGTTACTTTTATAATTTATTTCATTAATTAATAGGTTATGGATCTATACAAATATGAAGATTTGACTATATTTATTTTGTTCGGTGTGTATCACATGTCAATATAGATACGATATACGTGCGATACGTGCTTCACATGTTCTCAGCTATTAAACAATATTAATAAATATGTAAACATGACGTGTTTTCATTAGAACACGTGATATCCTCCAAAGATGCACCTACTTCCGGTTAAGAAAGACACAATTTCATTCATGATTCTCTCCCCTTGTTGAGGCAAGTGGCATACTCGTTATGGTTAATTACACTTTGATCATTCCAACTTTATACCTATTTTCATTTTACCATCTATACTTTTATTTTTTAGATTTATCCCCCTCAACTTTTTAAAACGCATCATTTTACCCTTGAAGGTAACAATCTCAAGTTTTTGGATGAAAAATTAGTTATTTGCACAAGTATTGAACAAAAAATACCCTCATATGCAGCATACATAATCAATTTTTTGTCCAAATATTTAACAACATTAGTGTTTTAGAGTATAGTTACACATTATTATAAGTTGAGGGTTTAGTATAGAAAATAAAAGTACCAGTGATGAAGTAAAAATAAAAGCAAAAATAGAGGGATCAAAGTGTAATAATCGTATTCTCTCTCTCTCTCTCTCTCTCTCTCTCTCTCTCTCTCCATTTTGTTTAAGCAATGCACCTTTCTTCAAGTATATATGTAGTACTTTGATTTATATATATATTGCTATGAATTATATATCTTCAAGTCACTTCGATATATGTCATAATTGTTTATTATGCATCTACCTAGATGTAATAAATAGATTATTTTCTGTAATTTTTTTAAATTATTGTTTCAACGTATTTATAAGTCTAAAATTCAACAATTTGAAGAATAATACAAATAGATGCAATAACTATGATAAAATTAAAAAATAATATAT